>JAVRXN010000009.1:32594988-33194988 GCA_033556935.1 Timema podura
TAATACCTGTAGTGTGCAGTTGGTGTTGTTCTGAAGGAACTCCACAAAGCGGGGACGATGCCAGTCTGTATCACTTCGTCAATGGGAGGGTTAGGTTCCCGTGATAGCAACTTGCGGAACTTTTGAGTGGCTGTCAGTTGGTCCTCCACGTTGGACGAGTACAATGCCTGCACCATGCCAGAGGTGATCCCAGGGGACGCATTAGTCATGGACATGATGTCCTCCTGAAACATAATGGATTATTATTATAACACTGGTTATAGAGCTTGTTAAGTGCCAAGTTTCAAACAGCAACAATTAAAAACCACGAAAGTGTAAATTTATAGCTTGTAAACAACTACATTAACATAATACTTTATTTCATGCGACAGGTTATCTTCATTATCTATGTCCAAGAGTTTCTAAAATACCACGACAATTTGTCTAGTACTTATGAGGAAAGATTGTCCACTTGAATATTTAAACTAAATATTGAAAAAGAGGATAGAAGGTAAGGAATACACATACACATTACCAGAAAACAGTAGGCCTCAAAGTTCCCAATTAAAACACAACAAAACACGTAATTATGTAATTTTCAGGGTACATCAGTCACCTTCTTCGGCAGAAGAGAACAAAACACAGACTGGATTATGGCAGCATGGCTATACGTTTATAAAGGTCACTTAGATACTGTTGTTGCCTGTTTCTTGATTCACAACAGGTTTAGCTTGGTTCTGCTGTTGCCGTTCAACTTGTCGACTTTTGGTAGATGTATGCATGTTGTACTTAATTATATTTAGTTAGTGAATTAATAATTTACTTTAAATTATCAGTTATTGTTTATATAGAAATGGCGTTGGTAGGCCTGATTGTAAGAAAAGGAGAGAATTATATGGGCAATTCATGCAATTAGAACCCTAGGAGGATCCAATGTATTTATGTACATTAATGAAAGTGGCCCAATTTAATCTCAAAATTTATCATCAACATCAGGGCTTTCCAAAACAATTTTGTGCGGCCCTCCTGTGGGTTACGGCTTTTGATTCCCCCTGCAAAAATATAGAACTCTCTTCACAAAACTCAAGCTCAAACCTAGCTTCACAGGCACGATTTCAAGTGCATTTAAGTAGGTCACCTGTCGTTAGTGTCAATCCAAACTTTACGAATTGAACAGCAGAGGCATCAATTTAGTAGTTAAACAGTTCTCCGCTATAGCATTAGTAGCAAATTTAATTTACAGACTAGCTGTTTGAGGGTTCTCATTTATCAATCAAGTTGTGTCTCAAGTAATACCCATGCCGGCTCCTAAGAACTAAGAGCGGGCTGTTCGCGAAAGTCTTCTAACCAGGCTGTGTCAACATCTCTTATTAATTTAATCTCTGGTTAGTGTCATTCGTTCAACTGTTTACGAAGGTTACCTCACCATGGTTGCCAAATACTAGATACAAATTTAGATTGATTCTAATGTTATCTTCAAATGTGTACTTCTACTTAACAAGTACAACAACAGTGTCTGACAGGAAAAGAAAAATTAAAGAAGAAAAGCGAGTGTATCAAAGCCGATGGGAATCAGACTATTTGATTACAAATAACAATAATAAACTTCAATATCTTATTTGTATGCAAGTTTTGTCAGTGCCTAAAAAGTATAACGTGAAACAACACTACACATAATTACATCAAGAAGCACCATAATTACTGAATATAAGACAAAATTGATGTATCAAAGAGTTTTTTTATGAAAAACTTAGCACTGCACAAAGTTCAAGCCTTGCCTCTTAATACAAAGTAGCATTGGAGTTAGTGAAACAAAAAAAAAAGCCTTTTAGTGACAGTATGATTGTGAAGAAATGTGCGATTGAAAAGCAAAACAATTTAATAAACTGAAATTGGGTGAAAAGTTCAAAACAGTGGCATTATCTCATAAGACTGTTGCCAGATATATAGAACACATGGATAATATGTTTCAAAAAAGCTGTGTGACTCCATCGAAAAATTTGATCATTTTCATTGTGTCTGGATAAAAGTACTGATCAGACTAAGTCAACTCTTAATTTTTGTTTGAACTATTTAGGAGGACTTTACTATTAATGAAGAATTGCTAAGTCTTTTATCTTTGCATGGGAGTACTAAAAGTACTGATATTTTAAAAACAGTTCAAAACTCTGTAGGATTCAGATAATGTTCCTGCATTGTCACTGATGGGGTGAAAGCTATGACGGGGACTGTAATCGGCTTTTGTGGACTACTAAATAAAATAATATTAACTGTCTTACCATTCTTTGTGTGATTCATCAAGAGGCACTCTCTGTAAAATTTTTACGTCAAGTCAATGCAATTAAAGTAGCTGTAAAAGTAACCAATATTATACTAGGAGGTAGTAAATAAAGCTCTGACCCATTGTAAGTTTCTGATTTCTTGAGCAAAATGGATGCAGCTATGGTGATTTACTCCTCCATTCTGATACTTGCTCATTGAGTGCTAGAAAATGTCTGGAGCGCTTTTTTACCATTCGAAAAGAAATACCCATATTTCTTAAAAACGAAGTGAAGTTTGATGTAACAAGTTACAAGTAACAGTTCAATCAAATGGCATAATACTAACCCTGCGACCCGGTTGGACTCCAACTTCTTCATGCCTGGCCATGACCTCCTCCCTCTAACCCACTATCTAACTGATTGAAAGGAGGTGTGAACCAGCTGTCTGCAAGTGAAATAGGCCACGCCCAATAAAAACAAGTGAAGGGCAGCTCCACTACTTAGTTTTATTTCTTCTGCCTGGACTGTTCTATCGCATTCTACTAGTTCACAGAATGTTCACAATTCTTTTCACGCGCTTCTCGATCTCTTTCCTTCCACTCCCTCTCCTCTTTTTTCCTCCCCACTCTCTGTGGATAAGTGATCTTGTGTGGACGCTATATATGGTGGTGTTTAGTTTGTATGGACACTCATTGGTACTATCTGGCTTAGCACAAGGTGAGCGACACTATTTAAGCTAGCCATTTTTCTAAATTCCCTTTCGGCTA
The DNA here is from genome assembly GCA_033556935.1 of Timema podura. Taxonomy (NCBI): domain Eukaryota; kingdom Metazoa; phylum Arthropoda; class Insecta; order Phasmatodea; family Timematidae; genus Timema; species Timema podura. The sequence goes on from JAVRXN010000009.1 coordinate 32,597,996, forward strand.
ATGTATGGAATCTTTTCAAAAATTATTAATTTGGACTTTTAATTTAAATCTCTGAAATAGGATGGGAGTGTTTTCCTTTATTAATGGGTTAATGTGAAGCCACGTTTCTATTAGTATTTTGTCTATTGGGGAAAATTATTTTTTCCCCAATCTTAAAGTAACTTTTGTTTCACAGCTCTGCGGCTAGCGTTTCATTGCGCTACTGAGTATGCTATGGCCAATCTTGCTAATGGGTAGTTGGCATCGTTTACTGAGTAATTAATGTTTGGTGGTTTCAAATTTAATTTCTTTGATTACGTTTTGCTGTTATGAGGAGACGTAGCACTTATATATTGAAGGTACATATATATGGTTGTCACCAGGTGGCAGGACATTTATGGTTTGAGTTACTTCGAATCTTAACTTTGAGAAGTACCTTTGTTGTTTCTCTTTTTGAATGAAATTTTATTATTATTTCTCTCAAAAGCCACAAGGTGGCGGGTCTCTAGCCTCTATGCACATATTGCTAGATCCCACCTTTTTATCTGATCTTGCATTTTTAACAGATATGACCAACCATTTGAATGAGTTGAACTTAAAGTATGAGGGTAAACAATAAAATAATGCCAACTTATATGGGCATTTTAATGGGTTTAAAAGTAAATTGAAGCTTTTTAAATCAACAATGGCCCATAATACTTGTACTTTTTTTCCGAATTGCAAAAACAATTTGAAGAAATAAAGAATTTTGAGGGAACATCATTTTCAGCTCATCTAAAATAAAAGGAATCAATCATGAAGAACTTTGAAATTTGTTTGGCGATCTCAGGGAAATAGAAGAATATATATCAATTTTCATTCAACCATTGATTGTCAGTATTGAAAACTTAAGATTTTACCTTCAAATAGGATTGTGTGATTTGCAAACATACCATTTTTATCGGGCAGAATCGAAAAAGGAGAAGATTTTTTTAAATTATCACTAAGGGAGCGCTATCCGGAATATAGGGACTTTGGACTTAAGATGTGCTCAATGTTTGGGAGCACATATCTTTGCGAAAGCACTTTTTCAACGATGAAATTCATTAAATCCAAATACAGATGTTCTTTGAATGATAAATCACTTTCTCATTTACTGTGATTGGCAACTACAAGCATCGTTATTGATATAGCTACTTTAGTAAATGAAAATGAACAGCCACAGAGCTCACATTAAAAAGACATAATAATTATAAACAATTGTATCTTGTCTAATATTTCAATAAGAATTTTTATAAGCAACATGACTTTTCTTTACCTAAAAAAATTTAGAAGTGCTTGCTAAACTTAAGGGTCGAACTCTCAATATATTTTAATATTTGTATTGATCGGATTGATCTTTTTTTTTTTAGCAATAAATCCCTCGGATTACCTAAAGTTGGACAGCCCTGATAAACATAATATTTCAAAAGCAACTTTAAGAAACGAATAAAATCAATATAAAAAACAAGAATTCATATTACCAGCATTGTTAACAAAGGCAGTTTCTTCTCTAATGCTAATATGTGTTATTTGATATTCAGAATTTCTAGGTAAAATGTATAAATATATATTTTAAAGTAGTTTCTAGCCTGTCTCTGCGTATAACCCGAACGGGTAGTAAGACGCGGTGCTAATAATAATAATTTAGCCTGTCTCAACTGTTTAGATATATGTAATCCTGAATCTAAAATCATCACCAAACATTTAGTAGTTAAACACCATATATGCTTTAGGCTGGGATCATGATCAACTTAACGTTCATGTAATGTAGCATAGCGTAAGGTTACATTAATGTTTTTGTGTTTTTAAAATGAAGCCATCACAATGAGTTCACTTAACATTCACTTAGCATAAAAGTTATTTAGAGAACTTTCATCTTAAGTTAAAGGTACCACTGTTCCAGCTAACCAATCATGTTGCAAAAAACATCAGTACATATATATATATATATGAAATGATCAAGAGCTAACAGGCTAAAACCCTAACCACTTCAGAGCCTTCTTGGTTTTAAAAGAAAAAGGAAAGTTTTCCGCAATTTTACGATGTTGAAAGCAAACTAATTAACCCCCCACCCTAACACACACACACACACACAACTAATCACACCACTCTTCAGAGGGTAGGCAAGAAACTGTGAATATAGCTAAAAAACAACAACTTCGTACTTAATCCATCTTCAATAACTTTCTCCACACTTCCATATCCTTGCATACTTTCTTCACTTCAACAACATTCATACACCCAGTCATACATGCTCTTTTATTTTAAAAATTAATGTTTCTCTTTTTCACACATTCGTTTACAGCATCTAGCCACGTCTTACATGGCCTACCCCTTCCTTTTAATCCACACACTTACCGTCATATATTTGCTTTTTCACGTGATCCATACTCATCCTCTCAACATACCCAAACCATCATAACATGCTTCTTTCACATTGACTAATTGGATTCCCTTTCAAACAACATTCCTTCAGCAGCCATTCATTACTGACTCTGTACATACGAGGTTTCCCACATACATTTATTAGATATCTCATTTCAACCGCATTCACTTTGCTATTGTGTTTCTCCTGACAAACCACGCTACACATCCATAAAACAATCTTGGCATTAGAACACTTTTATATATTGCCATCTTTGCTTCTTTCGATATTACTTCATTGTTTGCAATATTCCACATACATCCAACTACTATCCGAGATTCATTCACTTGTCTGTTAATTTAACCAACTAACCTTCCATTTTTACACAACATTCTGCCCAGCTACACCAAACCATTCACTTATTCTAACATTTTTCCATTTATAATAAGTTGACAATCATTTCCTGATCCGTCCTTTTAAAAAAACTATCACCTTAGTTTTAGAGACATTTATATAAAAGATCCAGTCTGCCTGTCGCCACACATTGCAAACACATTTTAATGCATTCTGCAAGTTCCACTTCAATCCTCAGCAATAGATTTTAAAATGCTACTGGCACTGTTAATATTTTGTTGTTACTGCTGTCCACTGTTAATAAACCATGTGCAACATCAAAAGTCTTGTTTATTTAATATCATTATTGATAGTGTTCAATCACAGGGCACTATCACAATTCAATTCATACTACTTTAATTAGTGCTTGATCACGGGGCCAATATCAGCTAATTAAACGGTAATTCTTTTAATTGGCGCTCGATCACGGGGCTATAAATTTACCAATTATATCTCCCAATAAATACCACGTCATTATAAATTGACACCCATCGCGCGGAATGATATCACATTATAAAACAGTAGCGTTTTAACCTCACCTCATTAAGTCTTTCCCTCCTCATAAATTTTCCAAATTTTTTGTACTTTCGCCATACAACTGCTCAAAATACTCCCTCATCTTTCTCTTATTCTTTTTCCTTCTTTTAATTTCATTTGCCCCTTATTCTCCTTTACCACTTTCTTTGCATCCATCTTTTTCTCTTTGTATGCATCCCACAACCTTTTATGTTCTCCGTTTCCCTCTTAAAAACACATGTATATACTTATGAGCAGACTGTACAGTCTTTACAGAAATGTTATAAAATGTTTACATTCCTGACTAATAAACAAAACTTAAGAATCCAGAGACTCCATAAATTGAAAAGCTTAAGACCAAACTTGCTTTAGGAGCACATACACCAGACTCTTAAAAACCTTAAGGCCAAAAATCGCTATATGATACAACTAAATGCCTTAACACACCTAGGGATGTGAAAAAATATCGATACTTTTACTGATATTAGTTCTCACACTGCGGTATTGGATGGTATCAAAAGAAACAACTTTTTTGTTATCTTTACTCATGCTGGGATTCATATTTTACTTGGATGGACTGTGAGGAAGAACCAAATGACACTTTTTCTCAATTCTCACTCATTTTCTACAACTCTAGCATTCAATCTCTTTTAGCTGTTTATAATTCATAACTGCTCTTTCATCTTTGTTTATCAATACAGCCTGATACCTGAAGGGTCGAGTGGATGACCAGTCTACTACACCTTTATCAATGAGCGCGGTCATCACAAACTAAACAAAGAAAAATTTTGTAGAGCTCAATGAGCTCAGTCAACTCAAGAGTGCCCCAAGTAAACGAGCAGAAAAGTTTATGTGCATTGTTTAAGCAGATAAAGCAGGGCATCCATTCTTCTCTTGTTTATTAATAGTTAATCTATCTTGATAGAGTATAAATGAATAATGTTGTTAAAAAATCCAGATCAAAATTTTGATACAGATACTTAATGTTATCGATACTTTTCTTTCAATACCACATCCCTAAACACACCCTTAAAAGCCCAAAGCCAAATATTGCTAAATGAGTATCCTCACATCCTTTCCTTATTCAAAAGAATGTCATAAACAAGCTTAAAGCCAAATCCGCTATATTAACATCCAACTAAATGCATCAATTCACTCTAACCCAAGGCCAAACATTTCATATGAGTAAAGTGACCATATTTCTTAGTTGAGAAATCGAGACATTTTTGGAACATTTTGGGTGTTGTGTTGGATTCTGGGTAGCAGGCCATACCAAGGGAATCTGGAGGGTATGGTATGAACATAATATGGTCTATGGCAGGGTGGTCCAACATTTTTCATCCCAAGGGTCAAATCAGATTATCATTTTACACCACGGGCCAAAGATATATTTACTGATCCCATCAACTTAATAACCCTTAATAAACTTAATTAACCCTTAATAAATTTATTTGAGGTATTTAACGTGTACTTTCTGAGCCGACTGATTATATGAGCCCCTAAGAATACAAGTGGTGTAAGTAATTTTTTCTCATTTTGAGATAATTGGAGGTAAAGTTAGATCCATATAGAAAACTCACCGATTTTTCTGATCTTTTCAAAATAATTAGGTGCATACATAAAGGTTCAACTTAACTTATGCACTAATCAAAATTAGAAAATATAAAAAACTTATCTAGTTAAGAATTTATTTTTACAATTATTTGTATTATTTGATGACTTAGACCATTTGTGCTGTGAACAATTTTTAGAATAGGCAATTAAATAACTCAAAAGCTGTTTGTGTATGTTAGATAGTTTTTAATTGTTAATTACAGATCAAAAAACTTATTTATGTTAAATTTAACGCTATTTATGTTAAATTTAAATCTCCTAACTTGACACGCATTACATGACCATTGTCACTCCCATCACTTTGAAAGACCAAACAAAGTTATTTTTCATAGTAGCCTGTAACTTCAATAGAGATTTATTATCACTAACGCTAAACAAGATTTTGAAAATAACTAATGACAAAAAGTAAAAATCTAATGTGTTAAAAGACACAACCAAAAAAAATTTAAGCAACATAAAACACAAAACCCAACTTTCTCACATAAAATAGTTTGCACTATCCTTGAATTGGAATTTTTTATTGTTCATTATTCCCAACTAAAATAAAAATTACGGTTAGCAAACAGTTATAATGAAACAATGTAAGTAGCATTAGTAATAAGCAATGCCTAATAGTTTATTTTATTTAGGCCCTACTAAAGATTTAAGCAACATAAAAACTTAACCAAACTTTTTCACGTGAAATTAATTGGCCTTATCCACTAAATTGGAATTTTTTATTCTTCAATATTCCCGCCTAAAAAAAAAATTCCTAATAATATATTTTTATTTAGGCCTACTAAAGATTTAAGCAACATAAAAACATAACCCAACTTTTTCACATGAAATAATTTTCATTATTCACTTAATTGGAATTTTTTATTGTTCAATATTCCCACCTAAAATAAAAATTACAGTTAGCAAACAGTTATATTGAAACAATACAAGTTGCATTAGTAATAAGCAATGCCTAATGGACTATTTTTAAATAGGTCCTACAAAAGATTTAAGCAACATAAAAAATAACCAAAATTATTCATATAAAATCATTTTCAATATCTGCTTAATTGTATTATTTTAACTTCATTGGAGGTTGTTTCACTTTCTGGATCATACTCAGAGCCAGATGATGAATCGATTAATTCATTTTCGATCGTAGAATCACTAAATGTGGTCATTATAACTTAGAAATTTGAATCAGATCATCTAAATTCAAAAGCACATCATGACTTACACCACTTGTTCTGTCGACAAACGCGTTGGCGTGTTAACAAGCTAAAATATGTAGTGTAATCTAGCGGCAAACATATAAAGTATGACCTACACCACTTTACCAGTTGACAGAATGAATAATTCTTCACATGCTTACATTGTTAACTCAAATATGAAAAAAAGTGACTTACACCACTTGTATTCTCAGGGGTTCATATCAGCACACAAAATTTTTCTATGAGCGAGAACGAAAGGTCCTTTCAACGCTTCGGAAAGGTATTTTAACATATTTTCCAGGGTTCTTTTATATACCACAACCGACGACTTTACTTCCCATGTACAAATTGTATTTTTTGTTAGTATAATCTTTCAAATTTTAAATTTAAAAAAAAGTATTACAAAATATGCAAGCGCACATTCACAAAAAACTTAGCAATGTACTTATACATATTTTTATCAATCAATTAAGTGCTTAGTAAAATGCAATCATGACCTTTTTAAATACATATTTTTATTTGAATTCTTTTCAAGTTTCAATAGAAGGGTTCCCTTTAATTTGACTTCAGAATATTATGAGGGCCACCAGTTGAACCACACTGGTCTATGGAATACCCCAGGGCGGGGGAGGGTGGGAGAGGCAGGGCGGAAACATTTTAAAACCTATGAAATGACAGTGGAGTTTTTCGACACTTTGGCGGAACGCAAGGTTTGAATTGCATTGCTATCTCAAGTAACGCATTATCTGTGAGGCAAGACAGGCTCTTAAATAACTGTGGTGTGATATGTCACTGATAGTCTATACTGGCACTTGATCCTTGCCATGCTACCTGTCATGGAAACTAGACAGTCCAGAAATGACCAGTTTGTATTCACTTTTAAAATTGAGCGTCAGTTTTTAATGAAGCTGTCACACAACGACCCAAGTAACAATGACCCATGTTTTTATTCAAACTATTCATTGGGACATTAAACACACTACAATAAATAATAATATATTATTGATATTACCTCCCCATCTGCTAGAAAATCATCTGGTACTTGATCAGGAACAGAATTAAGCCCAGTGAAGCCCTGGAAAAACAATAACTTAGAATACTACAACACATTCAGGTTTTTGTGAAATTAATTTAGTAAAAAAAAATTGCATCCAAACGTTGAATTTAAGAAATCTAAAATTTCAGTCTGAATGAAACAAAAATGAAAAATGGGGATTTTAAAATGTTTGAAACACTTCAGCAACACTTTTATTTTATTTTTGAAAATATATATGTTTCAAATGTTATTTTTAAATATAAGTATGTTAAATAGTGAGGTCTCAATGAAGACCATTACATATTAATTACCAAGACATAAATATTTAAGAGTTTAAATGATGAACCAAATTCATATCAATTATACATTACAGGGTTCCTACACAAAATCATGAAAATTGTTCCAGGACATTTCAAGGATTTTCGACAATTCCTCCAGAACAAGTGTATAAATATTAGTCATGGCAAAATACACATCTTTTACCAAATTTCTTTTATTTAAAATAATAAATACATTTTTAATGCAGGCTCCCAACCCACCTACACCTGCACCTTTACACCTCGTTTATTATTTTTTAATGTATTCCATGATGCAACACGTTACTCAAATAACTAAAACGTAACATAAACCCACTTGCAAATAATCAATAGTGAATTGTGGGTTTCCCCTTTCAAAGTGATGAATTAACAGTCGGGGGCTGGGTGTTGTGTCTGTTCTGGATATAAGTCGTGTGCAGATAAAATCATTTGACTTAGAAAGTGCACATTAAATACCTTAACTCTCACGGTTTATATTGTGCGTGCTAGTTTATATTATAATTAAATTAAAAAACAAAAATAAGATTTATAAACGTGACAATATACAACCTAGTTTTATGTTAATGAAAGATTCAGTATCTTGATAAAAAATTTAAAGGGATTCAGACACCTTATGAATTTCATCAGATATCTAGGATTATTATTATTATTATTATTATCATCATCATCATTATTATTATTATCATTATTATTAGCACCGCATCTTACTACCCATTCGGGTTGTACGCACTTACGCTAATGTGTAATGGTAGGGTGATGGTGAGATTAAATGGAGGACCTACAGTTTAACATGGAATCCGAACCACGGTGAAGGCCTGGCATTCCACACATTCATAAGTTGTGATTAATACACGTCTTGTCAGAGGTGAACGAAGGGTTCGGCAAACAGATAAATCTGTACCGAGAACCAAGGATTGAACCCCGGACCCCCAGCACAGAAGTCTGACATCTTACCCCTAGACCATATCACTGATATCTTGGAAATGTCATCTATTGACCTACTCTGGTTTCCGCCTGTTTTACTGTCAGGTTAAAAAAAAAGGGGGGTGGGGGGAGGCAAAGTAATTTCCAGGACAACCAAAAAATTCCAAGGAAAGATTGGAAAAATGAGAAATTCCATAACATTTCAAGGCCTGGAAAAATTATTTTAAAATTCCAGGTTTTCCATGATGCATAGGAACCCTGCATTTACTCAAATCATTTGCAAAAACTTTAGTTTGTCATCAATGGGAGATGAGTTTATTAAACATTTAACATCTAAATATGATAATTTAAACTAAAACTTATTTTTTGTGTTGTAGTTTAGTATAAATAACACATGACTTGATTGTTCTATTTTGTGAGTCAAACTTTCACTAAATTATTTGTTTTTGTCAAGGGGAATTAAGTCAGTTTTATTTCTGGTAGGCCTAGGTAATAGAATAAGATTTAAAGAATCCTTTTTAAGAATAAATGAATAATTTTTAAATAATCCACTCAGATAAATTTAAAACGAAAACACCCATTATTGCTAGCTTTATTGTTATTGTTTAGCAAAATACTATTAACAACTTAATTTAAGAGGTAGGTCTGAAGAGGGTATTTTAAAGAAAATGCACCTGCATTATGCTGAGGATGGAAATAATCACAATCATAAAACCACACCCAATGAGTTTGACCAGATTTCATAGCAAGACAAAAGCAACCTTGTGCAATGTGTTCAACCACTGATGCGGGTGTTAGTTTGAAATGCTAACATTAGCTTTGTTGATGTTTAAGTTTAATCTGATTTTGATAAGCTGGTAGATCGTATATCTAGTATTAATAATATTTACACCAGTCTTACTACCCGTTCGGGTTATACGCTTAAGTACTAATTACTCTAATGGAATAGGAATTGGGAGGGTTGAATTTAGAGGAAGTGAACCCGCATTTGCGGAGGGAGAGTGGAAAACCATTTAGGAAAAACCACCCCAGTTCACCCGACCGAGATTCGAACCTCGATCTCCCCGTCTTCAGCGGTCGAGCTCAACACGACTAGCGTGTTAGCCAACTACGCCACCGAGGCGGGTTATATCTAGTATTAAAAGTTTAATGAGAAGTAAGAGTAAGATTTATCGGTAAACTTATAAAACTATAAGCTAAGGGTGGACATGTCAAACACTTTAAGTGCCAAAAATACCTATTGTTTACTATATTATTACAGAGGCCTTTCAATCAGGGTTACCATATTTTGGGAGCAAAAAAGAGGACACTTTTTTCAAATTGATAAAGAAATATCATGATTTCTTAGGAAATCGAGAACTAAGAGGGAAAATGAGCTAATGATCATAGTAAGGTATAAATAGCACTTAAACCAACAATAATACAAGCATATTTGGAAAATAAAATATACTCGCTTCAGTGGTAGAATGGTCTAAGGCATCACTATTGTGTTAGACTGGCCTGATGATGACAGGGAGATCGGGGTTCAAATCCTAGTCAGGTCACTTGAGGGCGCTTTATACTAAATGGTTTCCCACTCTTCTTCCTTCCATACAAATGCGGTAGATTACCTCTAAATTGCTTCCTTCCTCCTCCCTCCCCATTAAGAGTAACTATCATGTACTTGTACAGAAGGTAGTAAGGACGCAGTGGTTAAAAAAACTTGTTTGAGTCCAATCATATTTTACCCTTGTTCCCATTTTCATCAAAAATTCAGGAATACCATTCATACCGACATATTTTTAATGTACAATCTACAGTTAAAATCCCCTTTATAGATTCAGCGACTAGCCTCTTTATTTTTTCTGTTGAGCACTCCGAGAACATGGCTATTTTTTTATGAAACTCATTCTTAAATTTGAATTGATGCTTTGGAATTTTTAGAAAACAGTCAAGTTTAAGTACAGACGAGGAAGTAATTTTTTAAACTAACCAAATAAGAGCCAATTTAAACTTAAATATTTTCTATTCACTGATCTAACTTTCTTCTTCTTGGCAATAATGTTGTTTAAAAACCCAGAAAATTTCCGCATTATTACAAAATATGACCAGACATATCATAGATCTCAAAAAGAGGACATGTCCGAGGAAACGAAGACGTGTGGTAGCCCTGCATGCAATTAATGCTTAACGCAAAGTAGTTAATTATTGGACTATAATTATTATATAATAAAATATAAAAGCTAAGAAAGTTCTAAATGACAATTTACACTTTCCCTAAGTTCAAAATGTTTTACGAGTTACCATCTGTTCTAAGTGCACTATAATGCAAGGCACTTGGAACAACTGACAGTAAAAGGCAATAATTATTTCAACTGGCGCTTTCTATTGTGATTAATATGAACTACTTCCAGAGCCTATTTAAACTCGCAACAAACAATGGTGCATGGCACATAAAACATAATTCCATCAACAAAAAAATTTTTTTTTAAAATAAAAATGGCACTTAGACATTTCCTGCCTTTAAATATTAATTTTGAGATGTTTCTTGATTTAATTTTTATTTTTGAACTTAATTTTAAGAGATACATTTTCTCATTTATATATTTTAAGGGTGACCAAGCCCAATCATTTTATGGTGGTTAAAAATAACATAGGCCAATATTTGAAATAAAAGCTAATTTTGAATTACATTAAAAGTGTCTTCTGACTTGAAAATAAAAAAATTAAAAAATTGAACCAAGGCAACTCAATGAAGCATATGGAAATTATTTATGGACTTATTAGTAAGGAGCTATGTTTAATTTAGCTGATCATTTGATATAATCAGCACTAGCGAGGCGGCAGGGTAGGCAGGATAAGCTCAGCTATCCCAAAAGGTTTTTGAAAAAGGAGAGAAAACATCCCTTTACATAAAATGGATGTGTAATTGAAATTTTAATGGTCATTTGTTAAAGTGCAGTAACATTTTAGCAAGTGCGTGAAGCAACTGTGTCAGTTCCTTTTGGCAAGATAAGCCAATACCTTTCCATCTAACGCACCTGGAGGATCTGGCCTGCGGGGAGCTCTAGAGGGTAATGCACATGCAACTGTTCATCACAGCCACTTAAGGCGACCAGTAAGCTGGCTATCCCCGATCCGCGAGTGTTACATTATGAGATTCATAATGTGTTTTAAAGGTTTATTTCAGTGTAGATTACTTTAGTATTATGATTGTGAATTGAATTTTAGTATTTTATTGAGTTTTAAATTTCGTATTATAATTATATCAGTAGCTAATGTTTTAGGATTTAGTGTCTGGCACCGTAAAAAAAAAGGAGACTATGTAGTCACCAACAATGACTTTCGATTCAGTTGACTTTTTGTTAAATAATTCTGAGGATTTGTCTTTTGAACAAAAAGTGCATTTAAAAGGAAAAATAGCAAAACCAAAATTAGATATTTCAGAGAATAGAGAGAAAAAGTATATTATCATAAAAATCCATTTTCTACATCGTTAATGTGCCGATTATAGTGTTCAGATCAGTTACACAAAATTACACACTTCGCATGTATCAGTTAAATTTTGGTGTCAAACAGCGTAGTGGTCTGTTCTTGCTGCCTTATCAATGGATCTGTGGTTCTTTTAATGTATGTTGTTGTATAATTGTTCTTTGACACCAATCGATTCTACTAATGCTTCGTGGCTCGGTAGTTGTGAAACCCCCTGATCTATTCCATGTTATTCGAGCGGTGTGCAGTTTTTACATTGGCAAAACATTTGGTCAGGACAGTCAAAATCATTGCTGAGGTTCTTGCGACATCCTCTATCTTTTCAACTGATGATGCTCACTACTGAAACCTCTTGAGTGGCTGCATGTCTAGGTTACTCTAACTAGACTAGATTGTGACGACGAGGACATCAAGGTAATCTCAGTCGGGTGTAATGAAGGTGGTTTTCACTAAATGGTTTTCCACTCTCTCTCTATGCACAAATGCAGGTACATTTCTATAAATGTAACCTTCCTCATCACTAAAAGTTATTAGCGTAATTAGTACATAGGCATACAACCTAAACATGTACTAGGTAGTAAGACGCGATGCTTAAAAAAGCTTTAATAAAAAAGAAAAACTTGAGTTGAATTTTAATTGGGGTTAATGTTTAAGTGAAATGTATCACATATAATTTGAATGTAAGGGGAAGGGAATCCATAGCAAATGGTGTGGACAGCCACTGACATCCCCTCTTGCTGTGGCTAAGTTATTTTACACAGGCACTTAATTTCCAGGACATAAAACTATAGCTCACATAAGACACTTTTTCTTTGTTATATCACTATATTTAGGCCTATAAATTTCATTGATTAATTTCACACCCAAGAAGATGATTTATAAAGTTTGATAATTTTGAATTATCTTTCAATTAAAACAAATATCATTAAGATCCAAAAAGAAACAAAGACACATAAATATTTAAAAACTTTTGTTTTGACTTATATATTCTTTACACAATAATGTTAATCTGAGATAAATGCTTTGTTTTTGAGGATGATGTTGCAATTTGGGGAAGGATGGAGCTAGAGGTGCAGAGGAGATTTAAACAATAACTTCATATTTTAAATTTTAATTTATTAACGCATAAAGGGTTAAGTTATGTTGGGTAAGAGCCATAATAATATTTAGCCTAATTAGGCCTATATAGGCCCTAAATTATGAAAGGTTTGAAAGTTAAAATTGTAACCTGTAATTATTTGTTAAGCATTAATTTGGACTTTTATATTTGAGACACTAATTTTACATTTGGATGTCGGCAGTTGGATTCAGTTCAGTTGAGATGGTGGTTTGTTAAGCTCACATAGGTGGTGTATTAAGCGATGGGGTTCAGACTTTTTAAACCCTATACACTTGCCTTGTGCCTAATTGCATTAGTGTAAGTCGTTTAGCGTCGACGCCGAGGACGGGGAGATCGAGGTTCGAATATCGGTCGGTAGAACTGGGGTGGTTTTATCTAATGTTTTCCACTCCTTCCGCAAATGCGTTCACTTCTCTAAATTCACCTCAAATTCTAACATTTAGTGTATATTAGTACTTAAGCATATAATCGTACAGGTAGTATGACGCGTGTGCTAAATATTTTATTATTAAACCCTATAAAAAGGCAATTACAATAGTTGGTTTTTTTTACAAATAGAGGTGATATGTGGTCTTTGTATAAGATTATTGCGCATTTGTAAAAAACATAACTATCATTTGAGATAGGCGTACAGTTTGACGTGTTGCAAGTTGAGACATTAATGCATGAAACATTTCTTGATAACTGTATTAACAGTTTCATTAGCTATTTCAGTTAGCCCATTGGAGTAGACATACGGAACTGTTCCATATGATAAGAAAAAAGTCCGTCAACGGCCAACTTACGTAACTGTTCCGTTCACTTCAAAGACTACAGGTTTCTTTTTTTCTGCAAGTTCTAAAATGTATTATTTAATACCATTTTATTTCATACCATGGTCTGACATCAAGTAGGCCGTGAAATTGTCATTTTTATAGTGAGCTTGTTTATAAGTGGGTTTGCTTATAGTTTAGTTATCTTAGGATTCAATCTAAACAAACATTGATTATAATCACGGGAAAAGTGTTTTGCTAATAAAATTTATTGAAGATTTATTAGACTTACTAGTATTTATAGGATTAAGATATTGAAATAAGTGAGGAAAGTGATACAGATAGTGTTGATGACAGTGTCACATATAATATATTCAAGCAGCGAAGAAGATGGATTAGAGTTAGGCCAAGGTGATTGTACTACAAGCTTATCGTACACTAATGAACAAATGAAGTCATTTTATGTCAATGGGTGATATTTTAAAAAGTATTTGATTAAATTTAAAACAAAATAATAGATTCAAATAAAAGAAAAGCCAGAAAACATTTATTTTGAAATACTGCAAAAAGATCATATTTTTACGTGCATTTAATTCTCGCCGAGTTGTAAGTCGTCGTCATCATCTACTATTTCCAACCTGTGGCAGGGTCAGTTTAGTAAAATGGCTTCATCTTCCTCTAACCTTTTCAGAACTTTGTCAATCCTACTACAAGAAGATGTTAAAATGAAGGTGTCTCTTGAGTTTAAGAAAAAAAAAATTAGTGACTTTTTGGTGACCTTTTTTTAAACACAAAATTCCTTTGGTGAACGATCGAACATTATATAATGCATAATTCACTCACACGCAACATTAAACTTTAACTAGATGGCGAACATTAACCTTGTCCTTGTTATCACAATATAAACATCAGTCAACTTGCGGCTAGCGCATGGCATCATGGATCCCTATCCATGCCACTTCCATTAGAATACTTTCTCTATGAGATAGTTAAAAACGCAGAAAGTAAAGCGATCATTTCGAGTCGCACAATAGTTCCAGGCATTGCATTTATATTGCAGCTGGCTATTTTAGTGGACGGTGACATATTAATCATCACTAGGTATGGACTTGTCCAGAAGAGCTTCATCTTCATCGTGGGACTTTCATGTGTTTGCATTCTTGAGATGTGCGGGAAATTTAAACAAAAATATTTTCGTGATTTTAAGATCAAAATATTGAACATTTGTGACTTTTCAAGGACTTATATGACCCAGTGGACATCCTGTAAATGTACTAATAATGTGGAAGAGTGTTGGTCCTGACAAAGGATTTTGTAGGATGTTTGGGGTTTTACGTTCAAAATTTATTTTCCAACATATAAGATTGACTCATGTGAATAGACATTTACAAGAAATCCCATAATGAAAATGTTGTGCCATGTTACAAAATATGGCCAACAGTATCCTGTGACTAAGGCCAGGCTTACAGTTAGCTAGTTTACTGGCCGCTAGTCAAAGCCGCACTTAATATACTAAGACCTATTTGTGGCTAGTTACCCTATCACACACTAGTTAAACTAGCGGCTAGTAGGCCTATGTTATTTATATATTATTATTATTATTATTAGCATCACGTCTTACTACTCGTTCGAGTTATACGCACTTACTCTAATGTGTAGTGATAAGCTTAGGGTGATTGTGAGATGAAATGAAGGACCTACAGTTTAACGTGGAATCTGAACCACGTTGAAGGCCTGGCATTCCTCACATTCACAAGTTGTGACTAATACAAGTCTTGTCAGAGGTCAAGGAAGGGTTTGGCAATCAGATAAATCTGTGCCAAGACTGAGGATTGAACCTCGGACGCCCAGCACAGAAGTTCGACACCTTACCCATAGACCGCCAGGTCACCCTAGTAGGCCTACAGTATTTATTGATTGGTTGTGGTGTTAAAATGTTGTCTGTGGGTGTAAGGCGTGATCTTTTGAGAAGCTTGTGTTTGATTTATACAAGCATTAGCACTATTTTGTGGGGGTCACACAGGGATAGTTGGGCGCTAGTTGTGGGTCGATCACATGACTTTGTGTCGTTGACTAGCGTTCATTAAGTTTAACATATATTTAACTTTACTAGTCGTAAGCAAGCCACTAGTCAGCAATTTACTAGCTGCTAGTAACTTGACCGGTGTGATTGAGGCTTTAGATGAGTTACCAACTTGTATTTACTATTTCTATTTGGTATGAAGTTTTATTTTGTATATGACCTATATAATAAAATGAGAATATTTGTTTGAATAAATAAAAATAAAAAGTGCCTTAAATTTGCAATATTTTGTGTAGGCCTATTGTCCCCAATTATTTTTATGAAAGCCTAGTTAGCAAGAAACCAACCTGCACACAGCCTTCATCATCTGGTAGTTCTGGCATGAATACGTTTCGACGTTTGAAAAGCTGTTGCTCACGCTTTTGTTTACGTAATTGCACACCTTCCTCTTCGCGTCTTCTTCGTAGCTCTTGAGAGTCCAGCCCCACATTCTTGTAGCGGTATTTGTGTGTTGGTCCAGACATCTACAACCCAAATAAAATACAAATGTTTGCATGGGTTAAAGCTCAGGCCTGCAATATTTTTCAATCCCTTAGAACTATCAACTATTACAAATAAATTCATCAGTTTGGTCTTGTTTGTAATATTAATATTTAATATAGGCCTATAAAAACAAATAATCTTTTACAGTAAATGGAGCAAACAAGAATAAATTTATTTGTACACGTTTATTTCTAAATGTTTCTAGACATTTTTCCTTCTTGAACTGATGACTCAGATAGGTATTTTTTAAGTTATTAATTTATTGAAAAAACTTTCGAGTACTATTACGACTACACACAAAAGCTAAAAATAAATGCAGTAAAATACAATTATAGTCTAAAAATCATAGCATTAAATAATAATAAATCATATGAACCAAATCCATTTTCATCAGTAATTCCAGGTGACATTTCCACACAATGCATATCATTCCTCTCCATTTTAACACAAGAAAAAAAATAGCTTGAAATCTATATAATAATAAACAACTCTGGATTACTATAATAAAAGTAGAAGGCTCTAATATATTTTTACCTTTACTTAATATTTCTTCGAAGTTTTAACGAAAGAAATTGGCATGGGACCGTCTCTTTTTACTTTTACGCTTTCTTCTTTTCAAGGACTAGATTTTAAGGGAATCATGGGAGAAACTTTTACTTACGATTTGCTTAAAAAATGGCTGCGCCCATAACTTTACAGTGTGGTGATTTTCTTGAATTTCAGGTATGTCATTTCTTAATATAAGTTTTTTAAATACAACCCCTGATAAAATTACACAAACATAATAATATTTGTACTTGCATTTCCATTTTATTTTAATAAATTTGCTATAAGTAAAGTATTAACCTATAGATCCCTACAAAATATTTCAATTTTTTTATAGTGGTTCTCTATGATTTGGAAGTCTCAAATGCCGCCTTTAGGCCTGCATATTATTTGGGAAATTTTACGTATTACAAGACGGATCAATTTAACACCATCAAGACGTTCCATTAAGTAGTAATATAGTAACCCTGATACATCAAGTATGGCCATATAAATTATAAGCATTTTAAAAATGTAATGACTAAACTAACAAGATCTTAGAGCAAAATATTATAGACTACTAACTTCACATACACACGACACCATTTTATGATTCTACACAATGCTATACTATATAATATAGGGTATTTAATTTAAGTTGCCATTTAAGTTGAAGCAGTCAACCTTGGTGGTGTTAGGGTTAAGTGCTCGCCTCTGGACCCGCTGTTCGTGGGTTCATACCCTGCCGGGGTCGACGGTATTTTCTTGAGCCATAAAAATATTTGGCAAAACTTCAAAGGAGAAGTAAAGCTGTCGGTCCCATGTTGTTTGTGGCATTTAGAAGAACCCTAGAAGGTATGTGAAATACCTTTCCCTGGAAAATGGATAGGCCTTCTCGCGCATGGGCCATTCCACGAGAGAAGAGACATGACCACTTTATTTTAATTTTCTAGTAAAAATTTTGAAACAAATCTCATTTTACTCAGAAAACACTATATTTTTATATAAAAGCCAACAATTTGACTTATAAATTAAATGGACTAGTATAGGTGTACCCAAATTTGCCACACTTTGTTGAAGATAAAAACCGCTTACCAAAGTGTGAAAAAAGAAATTGAACAATTCAGTCCAGGTAACAATATGGCTTATAAAAATATATTGATATTGTCTACTAAGGTCTTATATTCAATATAAATTTAATAAAAAACCTAAAAAATAAACAATATCAATGATAAGAATTTTTTCAATCATGTCTAATAGTTTTGTAACACCCGTCACAAAAAAATATAAAAGTTTCTATAACATTTATAATTTTTTCTTCTAATGAGTAAATTTGTGAGAACAAAGCTAAAAAGCTCTCCCAATTACTGTGCAATTTTTTGAAAAATATATCTCCTCAATCTTGTGGCAAAAACTATGTGACGGGTGTTACATGTGCGTGACGGGTGTTACAATGAAGCTAGGCAGGGTAATGTGTTTGTTGTGATAAATAGTCTTCTTATTAAATTATGTTCTCTTTATTGTTTGGTAGTTTAAATATTACCTTACCATAGCTTAGATTGATAAAATAGTAGGCCTATAACTTCAAAAGTTAATATATTCATTGTTAATAAAAGATTATGTATGTCTGTTCCAAATGTCTGCACTGTTTCCAAATAAGCAAATGAAAGATCAATGTTTAACTTTAAAGTAGGCCTTTATTATAAATGATATTGCTAGCATGGTAAATATTAAATTAGGTTGGCTATGCTGATAAGACCTAGCCATTGTTGTTTTTTGATTATACATATAACATAGGTCTATATCTGATTCTTGATAAGTTAACTCTTAGCCAATTTCCTTGTGTGTTGTATAAAGTAGGTTACCTACATCAAAATTACCTACTAAAAATAAGAAAGTTTGGTGTTAACATTAAGTATCATAATGAGTTATTTTAGTCTTTAAATATACTAGTTTGATTCAAAATAATCTCAAATTTATGTTCTTGTAGCATAAATAATTTTAAGGTTAGGCCTATGTTAAAACCAACATATATAAGGTAATTAATGCTATTTATTATATTGTTAAAGGATGGCTAAAACAGTTGCAGAAAGACAAGTAATATGTCGACAAAGAAAAAAATTTAATGCTGATACATACAAAGAACATTTGCGATTGTTAGCGACTCACTTTCCCACGATAGATATGCTGTGTACACATTTATGAAAGTTTTGATTGGTGGAATTGCTGATCAAGGTTTTGACCATATTGATATATTCAGTGATGGTTCAGCTGCTCAATTTAAGAACAGATATATGTTTTCAGCATTACATTACCTTCAAACACAGTGGAATCTTACACTTAAATGGCATTTCTTCGCTACCTCACATGGGAAAGGAGCTGTAGATGGGGTTGGAGGAACTGTGAAGCGTGGAGTTAGTTCTATGGTCGGAGTACGAAGGGAAATTGTCACTGAACATTAATCTTTTGCCAGAGTTGCAAAAAAAGTTTGTGCAAACATTAACATTATTACTATTACAACAAATGATATAAAGCAGACAACTGTGAAAGACAAACTTAATGAGCTTTGGAGCAACATTAATCCGATTCCTGGTACACAGAGTTTTTACTGCATTGCCCCTTGTGGTCAATATCGGGTATCTGCAACAACATTTTCAGACAGTAAAGAAAAACAAATCTACAGTTTAAATTATGATATTTCAGGACCTGAACTGCCTTGTCCTCATACCTCTATTTCTCCAGGGGATTTCTTGCTGGTAAAATTTGCCACAAAATCAAGACACCTGCATTACGTTGGGCAAGTAATGGAGAAAGAGAACTCCTTACTAAATATGAAATTTTTGAGGAAGCAGTCAAATGATTTATTATTTGTGTATCCACCTAAAGAAGATGTTGCCTGGATTGGAATTGAAGACGTTATTAAGCAATTGGAAGCTACTGTTGATAATAGGGGAAGAGTTAAAGTAGAAACAATTCTAAAATATAGTGCTGAATAGAGTTTCTCTATTAGGCAATTCTATTTACTTTGAAGGAGATAATGTAGTCTTACATATTATTATTTAGTGATTTTATATTTAAACACTTATTTAAAATTCAAACCATGGAACTCATGTAAACAGTATTCAAATATCTGAAAATGTTATACAATATGATCTAGAATGTTGTACTGTTTAGTATTTTAAAAATTAATAAAAAAATTTTACTCAAAATAGCTACCTAATAAATGTATATTAATGTTGAACTGACAAAATACCATAATGTTTCATGTATAAATAAGAAAATTCTTGTTAAGATACTAAAACTTTAATTTTATTTCAGACTTGTAACACCCGTCACAATGATTTGTAACACCCGTCACAAAGTTTTTTTTAAATATCAAATAATAGTTCTCAAATATTTGTAAACAATTTTGAGTTAAAACACTCATTATAGTATATACTTTAGAACTATATACTTGCAACTGAGAATAGTGCCCTAATTTCACAGAGTTTTTAGTTATAAGAGTTGACTTCTGAGTTGATGTCTTTTCATTGTAACACCCGTCACACACAAAAATCTATTTTTGTATAAAAAATGGTTGTATCTATTCTAAATTTTTTAATGTATTCTAAGAGATAGTAGAAAGTTTTGTATTCACAAAATTTAAAAGTTGTGTAACATGTTATTAAAAGATACAATTAAATTAAAACTATTCAAAATCATGTCAGAATGTAACACCCGTCACATTGGAATTGCCCGCATAGAAATTCTTGTGTGCTGATATTAATCAGTTGATTCAAAAAGTTACATTATATAGGCCCTACCTCAAATAGAAAAGTAAAAAAAAAATTGAAGTTAAGGACCTAATAATTTGTGAGGAAGTTATGCCATTGGGTGTCTACATATATTATAGCTTCTTGCCCTGCCCTCTTTTACAAAGGCTTTTTCAAACCATAATGACCTGTGAGATAAGGATTTTACAAAAAGACTTAGGAGATGCATATTTTTCTGAGTGAATTGTCAGAGAAAAACATACAATTACTTTTAAAACACCAGTTATTTGTGTTTGGCAACTAAATACAAAATAAGCCAAAACACTCAACTCTCTTCCAAATAAGTCAGGATTAGGATTACATCATTGTTTGTTACTAATCTTTCGACCTAAGCTTAGGCCTACTACTCAAGGAAACATATTTCTGATAACTTCAAAGCATAATTTACTCATAACATAACTTGCCAAATTTGGACTATAATGGCTATTACGAAGTAATAGTTGCCCCAGTAGGGGAAAAACTGGTGGGTAGGGAGGGTAGCAAGAGGAACATTCCCTCCCTCCCCTAGTATATTTATTTCATTCCCTTATGTTTTGGCTGATATTCTTGAATATGAAGCTGAAAAATGACCTTGCATCAAACCCTAAATTTCTTTTAAATGCATCAAATTATCCAAAAAAATTTGGCGGAGAAAGGTCACTCAAAATAGTTTATACAGGCATTTAATATCTAAAAACTCTCTGGGTGAATACAACTCTGAATAGATTTTAAAGAAGTGTTTCTCAAATTTTTCCCAATAGCGGACCACTTGATAACCTTTAAGCATTCAATGCATATATAGACCACTTGATAAGTGAAGCATATAAAGACCTCTCAATATTATCATTTGAGGAATATTAGGACCACTTGATAAGCGTTAAATGCATGCAGATCACTTTATAAGCGTCAAATGCATATTCGGACCACTTGATAGGTGCTTGATGTATATATGGACCCCATACCCTAATATAGGTCTACTACCTACCTGTCTACTTGTCAAAGTCAGAAAATCTACCAATGTAGGTATGTGTTTATCAAATAATATAAATACAGCATTTTCACATTTTATACTAAGTTACTTGTAGAACAAAGTATGGTTGACTAAGTGAAATGAGCCTCTCACTCTTGTACTCATTTAACTTTTATATAAAATATTTATATTTTTCCTATGATCCTGCCTCTGAACCACAGTTTGAGAACCATTATCCTTTGAGAGGCATCCAATTTGCTAGTTTAGGCCCATTTTAAGTAGCTTAAATGGTGAAGGGGTTCTCAACATGGGGTACACAGACCCCTTAGAGATCTGAGGATTGATTTCAGGAGGTTCATGGACTTGCAAGAACAACAGCCTTCACATTTATAGGTTAGGCCTATATATTTAAAAATAAAATTTAACTTGACTATATTTAAATTTAGGCCTAAGCCTATTGTCTTCATATTTAAAGAATTAATAAATACGCATATATATTACTATATCACCATTAATTTAATGGTACGGTAATTATATTGTATCTCAATATAATTTGTTACTTTGTAATACTTATGGATATATTTTATATTATGCATTTAACGTCGTTATTCTGAGAAGGGGTCCATAGGCTTCACCAAACTGCCAAAGGGCTCCATGATACAAAAAAGTTATGAACTCTTGATCTAAAGGCATCTAATGTTTAAAAAAAAAAAAGTAAAGATTACTCTAAATGGCCTCTAATAGCCACCAATTTTTAAAAATTAGTCAGGAAAGGCTACTTTAAATAACCTGTAGAGGTAAAGTATATCATTTTATAGCAAATTCAAAATGAGGCGTAAGTACTCAAAATAACTTATAAGGGCATCCAATTTTTTTTTTCTATCTGGGAGAGGGCGACCTCCCTTTGACTTGGGGGTCCACACCCCTAAAATCCTCTTTTTACTTGCTACCCCCCCCCCACTCCTACACAAACAAGGCTCCGCTGCCACTGAGTAGACCGACTGTACCTATATGAAAATCACAGGTTCACCAGAGCTTGCAAGTTTTCAAAGTTATATATTAAACTTATCATGGCTTCTGTTAGCACAGCTAATTCCAGGAAAATAAAATCATTGTCAGTTAATTGCTGTGTAAATATTCCTAATATAATGAATATATCTTTTATGTACCATACAGTAGGCCCTTGGGCTGATTTTGATTGGAAGAACAGTAGAAAATTCAAACATATTTCTTTGCGGCAGACATTGATAACATTTTACTGTACTACTTGTTATTTTATTCTTATTGATAAAATATATCAAAAGTGACAGATGCAGATCACATGACTTGATGTATGAATATATAAAAATAGTTTTAGTAACTTTAGTAGCTACCAAAATCGGGGTATAAATTTCCTTTCAGTGGCTTAACCGAAGAAAAGCCTAAAGGGGGAAGGTTACGGGTTTCTAAATCTCCTATAACCCCTTTTCTTTGCTAGAATCTATAAATAAAATAGCTTTTTATCAAACTTGAGAATATTGAAGAATTGTGCCTGAGTTTTATGAAAATACACATAGGCCTACAAAAAGATAACATTTTTACTATAAAATTTAGATTGGAGTTGAAGTAGGCCTATAAATACATCCTCTCCGCTTCTGCCCCCCCTCCCCCAACTTCACCCCCTACACACACAATGCCACTTTGTCCTGCAACATTAAATCAGACTTGTGCAGAAAAATATATTTGTGGAGGCAACTAAATCGATCTCCTTTTTTTATCAAGCTGTAATGATGCTGATTTGGACACCCTCATATATTTAAAAAAGTCATGGATGAAGTGTAATTTTCTTTAAAGTATTGAATGTAAATTATCCTTTTAAGACTTCATCAATGGAGAATTACACGCTTTTCAGAAATAATGTCGAAGGATTGCACCATTAAAACTTATTGTTCTCTTTCAAAAATCAACTCCATAGTATTTACCAAAAAAGCAAGTGACGCTAGCTCCCTCTACCCAATAGGAAGCTAGCCTTAACACCACCTGTCGCCAGAACTCTTTCGATTAGTTGGTTTTGACACTGGTCATGAGAGGTCCAAGAGGCAAGGAGTAGGTCATATAAGCTGTTTGTGCATATGAATCTAGAATTCGATTCATCACGCGGCTCTTAAAACAGTGCCGGTAGGAAAAATGAGAGTAGTCATATAAATCTACACAGCACGGTACTCAAAACAGGAACATGTAATGTTACAGAGAAATAATCTGTAGTTCAATTAAACTGTATCATATAAAATTATATCTTCAGTGCTGAAGATAAAATCACTTTAATAAATTGTTTGCAACATTAAAAGTCTTATTTATTCAACTAAAATAAAACTTAGAAATAATCAGATTGAAATACCATATCGCTTTAATTAGTGCTCGATCATGGGGCAATTATCAGCTAATCAAACTGTATTACTTTAACCGGCGCCCCAAGCAAACGTGGGCATAATAATTCCGTATTGTGATAATTGGCACTCGATCACGGGGCTATTAATACCATTTATCACAATATCATCCATATCGTCATAATTGGCACCCAATCACGGGGCCAAACAAATCGCGTATCATAATAAAGGGCTAATTTCATTCAAATTGGCATATTAATATGCCATCTACAGTTTCGCAAAAAGAAAAGGATTTTCAATTTTACAATAATTCTCAATGGAAAACTAGCCTAAAGTGATTGAAAAAAGACAGGTTTACAAAATTAATGGTGTCAAAATACATGAACCATTACAACACTGAAGCTTAATATTCTGTTTGGCTGTGTAATCCCTTTAAACCTCTGTCCTCTTACACCCCCTCCCTTTAGACCTCCTGCCCTCTTACAACCCTCTCCCTCTTAACACCTCCTGCCCTCCCTCTATACACCCTGCTCCCTTTGGACCTGCCTTCTTACACCCCCTCCCTTTAGACCTTCCATCCTACACCCCCTCCTAAAGCTCTCCTACCCTTCTTTACATCCTCCTACCTTTTAGACGCCTACCCTTCTTCTACACCCCCTACCTTTAGACCCTTACCCTTCTTCTACACCCCCTCCCTTTAGATCTCCTACCCTTCCTACACCCCCACCTTTAGACGCTACCTCCTACACCTCTCCCTTTAGCTCCTACCCTCTCTACACCCTACCTTTAGACCTCCTACCCTTCTTCTACACCCCCTCCCTTTAGATCTCCTACCTTCCTACACCCCACCTTTAGACCGCTTACCCTCCTACATCCTGCTCCTTTAGACCTCCTACCCTTCTTCTACATCCCTTTGCTCTCCTTTAGACTCCTACCTCCTTACACCCCCCCCTTAGACCCCTACCCTCCTTCTACACCTGCTCCTTTACACCTCTCTAACCTTCTAACCCTCCCTTTACACTTCTACCCTCCTACCTTTAGACCTCCTGCCCTCCTCCTACACCCCTACCTTTAGACCTCCTACCCTCTTTCTACACCCTGCTTCCCCTTAGACCTCATGCCCTCCTCCCTCTCCCTTTAAACATGCCCTCCATCTACACCCACCTCCCTTTAGACCTCCTGCCGTCTTTCTACACTTGCCTCTCTTTAGACCTTCTGCCCTCTTTCTGGACCCCTATTCATTTCTATACCCCTCCCCTCTCTACCCTGGTGTTAACTAAGTTATAAACTAATGACGTTTTTCCCTAGGACATGCTAAAAAAGATGAGGAGTTTTGATGATAAGATTACCTACGCACTCAACACATCTATACCAACGGACTCATTTAAATCAAGAGTAGATCCTACTGCCACATGTAAACAACTATATGAGCAGGTTAATACCTTTTCAAATAATTTTTTAAAGTGAAAACAGGTATCAGAGCTACATGCACCAGTGACAATATAGACAGGTGTTAGTTAATCTTGTTTAGGTTGGTTTATCAATGATTAGAAACTTAACTTAAGCTTTGAATCTCGGCCCGATGTCTTGAGGTGATTTTTTCCCTCCCAGTATTCCTCCATGCTTATTTGAGTTCATGTCTTCTGAGAGGAAAAGAATGAAAGTGATTAAAGGAGGAAGATAGAGGCCACAGGCTGGAAACATTTGATGATGATGGTTATGATCCTCTAAATTGTATCTTCCTCAACCCTACCTATGTAATGTATATATGCAGATATCCTGGACGGTTAAGGAAGTAATTCAAGGGTGCATACAAGTATCTTAGAGCCTATTTAATAAAGAACCACGTAACTTTATTTTCAAATTTTAAAATATATTCTCAAATCTCTTGAACCTTAAAATATAAAAGATTAAAACACTATTGGGGTTCATTTGTCATCCCCTCACATGAGATAAGTTTCACAAAAACTCAGGAGTGTTAGATTGAAGATACTACTTTATTGTATTGGGTTGATGTGGAATGACCACTTAGGTATTGGGTCACTGCTTCTTTTGATTTATTGGATATGTTTAACAATTTGCGATGTAGAGTGTATTGTTTTGTTTGACTCTTCAACAGCTTAGTGAAAATTTTGACCAGCGAGATGAAGCAATCAAGAACTGCATCACGGTAACAGCCAATAGACTTAAAGAATTGAGACTGGCCAAAGAGAGAAGTTCAGATGATGTGTCTGTTCTGAAGGCATTACGAAAAGAACAAACTAAAGTAAGGGCTACAATATTTGGTACATAGAGTAGATAATTGCTTGTTATATTGTGTGTCGAAAGAGCACAAACTCCTGCCTTTGTAAAAATAGTTTTTGATAACAAAATAAACAATATCATACACCATTATTAATCACATTAAATACTTCAAAGGTCATGGCATATCTATATTTTGCTTATATTAGATGCTAATTACTCAACTAATGAGTCGAATAAAATAGGTACCTTTTCCACATTATAGCTACATCATGTTAACTACCATACCAATTCCTTCCACATAAATACACCGTGAACTTTGCAGAAAAACCACTAGAACTCTAACTAGCATTTGCATTACCCATCCCAACCTGATTTAACTTTTAAATGTCTCAATGTCTTAGATATGGAAGGTTAGGTTTTTTTTAGGTTGGGCTAGTTCCAGTAGTGTATGCAGGATTGCGAAGTAGGGAGTTTTCAAGGGGGTTATGGGTAAAAGCACCCCCATCCGGTGGAGGCCATTCTTTTTTACCATTATATATATACACAGAAGCTTTTTTGGAAGGCTTTTAATTGGTATTTGTTAACTTGAACATTTATATTTTTACTATTGTAATGTGATGATCTAACAAAATAATAAAAATTGCCCTAAATTAAAGTTGGCTTAACCGTCACATAGGCATACTGTCACAAAAATCACCTATTATTTATAATAGGTAACTATTTAGCCACTGTTCAACTCCTCGATGGAACCACGTGGGAAACTGGGAGATTTGGAACCTACCGCAATTTTCAGGACTGAGACCACTTCCTAGACTGCAAGGACATCAATTAGGACTACTAGGGAGGATGAACACAAGGATGTGTGGAGCTTGATGTTTTCTTTGTTCACAATGTTAAATTGGTCATAGCCCGTACCCCCCCCCCCATTTCCCCCGTGGGTACACTTCTTACTGGCTAGTTCATAACATTATAAACCAATATTCTAGACAAATTATAATTTTAAAATAAAATATTTGTTTAAGTGTAGGCCTATTTTATTTTAAGTTGTCCATACTGTAGCTTTTATTTTTTTCCATTGAAGGCTTATATAACATTCATACGTTCATTGTATAGTGAATCATTAAAAACTAGGGCTAGAACCCTTGAATCCTTAAGGATATTCAAGAATTGAGGATTTAAAAATTTTTTAAATTTGGGACTTATATCCTTGAAAGAAATCAAAACAAATTTCAATTGAAAAATTGAAAGAAAGAAATATTTTTTTAAGGACTCGAGGAATGTGAGAATTGCAGGGCCCATCCCTATTAATAAGTTGGGTGCTTTGATGTGTTTAATATTGTTAATAATGTTGTTTGCTAGTTGTTAATAATAATATTTAATATTTAGCACCGCGTCTTACTACCCGTTCGGGTTATACGCCTAAGTACTAATTACTCTAATGGATTAGGAATTGGGAGGGTTGAATTTTAGAGGAAGTGAACCCGCATTTGCGTGGAGGTAGAGTGGAAAACCATTTAGGAAAAACCACCCCCAGTTCACCCGACCGAGATTCGAACCTTGATCTCCCCGTCCTCGGCGGTCGAGCTCAACACGACTAGCGCGTTAGCCAACTACGCCACCGAGGCGGGTTGCTAGTTGTTGTTTTTCCAAAATACGGTAAGATGTTTGAACTGTTTCATCAATTGTACTCTGTGAGCTTCAGAGGGTGTGATAAACATCTTTTAAGTAAGTAGCACCTGCACCAGCCAAGCTTATAGTTCACCTCTAGGAATATTGGTCTGTTATAGTTTAACATTGTTCTGCCATCTTGTAATATTCTGTGACATGAGATCACAGGAAACAATATCTTACTATAGCGTAGATAATATGAACTATGGTGATTCTTTAAACTTTGATTTGAATGAGATGATATTAAATAGGATATTACTGTTAGATTGGATATGGCAACAATGCCTCAGATAATTAATTATTTTGGGGGAGGTGTGTTCATGGCTTGGTTTTTGTTTCTTTTTTTAATTGATATGTTAAACATAGAGGTTATTTAACAAATTATTAAGAGGGTAGCTTAAAAGAAATTCATCCACATTATATGGGAATAAATTGCACATGGAAAACCATTGCTAACGCATCCGGCCGAGATTCAAATCTTGTCCTGTCCATAAACCAGCATTCACTCTATTGCAAAGCTTGATGCCTTAGTTCCAAAACTAACTATTTGTGGCTTATTTAACCCATTTAAATACAACAAGAGTAGGCCCAAGTGAAATTTTAAGAACTGGTCCAACTTTTATGTACATATAGAGCAACGGTTCCTAACGTGGAGTATGTGCCAGGACTTTGGGGTACGCAAAACTATTTGATAGTGGTGGAAAAAGCTACATACGCCAGCAGTTTAAGACAAAAGATCAGTCTACAATTATGAAATTAACTGGATGTTATGGTGAGGGGTGGTGCAGGTTTTCTTCTATATTTGACCTTGAGTAAATGATTTAAATTTAAAACATGAAACCATTTTTATAATCAGTAATAAATTAAATATGCTAGTTTTTACTGTAACTTTTGCTTTTTGAATATATATAAATATCTATTATTTATTATATAGTTTTTAATCCCATTATCAGCCCATTTATTTTTCATTTGCAAC
This sequence comes from Timema podura, assembly GCA_033556935.1. Taxonomy (NCBI): domain Eukaryota; kingdom Metazoa; phylum Arthropoda; class Insecta; order Phasmatodea; family Timematidae; genus Timema; species Timema podura. Next base: position 32,626,797 of record JAVRXN010000009.1, read on the forward strand.
AAATAACTCTGAATAACTACAACTGTGTTAATTAAACATTTTGCTAATATTATGGGCACAATTTATGGAAACAGGCTGCCAAGGGGTACGCAAGCGATAAAAGGTTGGGAACCACTTGTATATAGGATGGAGGAAAGCCACCACTTGTACAATTAACTATTCATGACTAACAAAAATTAGAATATAAAAATTATCTTAAAGCTATGTTCGTATTATTTTCCACACGTCCATCACAAACTCTGCCTTAAAACATTAGTGAAAAATTACCCTGGGCACGGGACAATTCCTGGATAGCTCAAGGCTCCCGGGTTTGATTCTCGTGTTCAAGTGTCCCATTTTTTAAGTTTATGATTATGATGTAAAGAGGATGTAAAACCACAAAGTGAAACTAATTAACCGAGCGCACCCAGTCAGGGATCAAATCCTGCTCCTAAGATCCCAAACTATACACATCCATATAACTGACACCACCACTGACCAAGCTGTCCAGGATGTTAGACTCGCATATCTCTAGATCAATATGACAAGGATATCAAAGGTTTGAATCCTAGACAGGTGCACTGGGGGTTATTATTTTCCCCATCTTCTTTGTTAATGCAGGTTCGTTTCTTCTAAACTACCTCCATCCCTGTCTCCTTCATTAAGCTGTTAATAACTAGACCTATGCAGAAACAAACATTTTCATTTTCATAAACTCTTATTAATATCCCTGGCACTTTTCTAGAATTTTCTGGCATTAATTAACTTTCAAATTCCTAATGCTATCAAATAAGTAAGCTGAACAAACTGATTTAAAAAAATTATTTGATTAACCAACCTTTCAACTGCTATTTGAAGGACTAGTTAACTACTACTCCAGGGCAAAATATGTCTTAGAACACGTTAATTGTAGTCCTATGCGCTTTATTGGTCAAATAGTCTAAGGTGTAGCTCTCGTGCTAGACAGGACTGCTATTGACAGAGAGATCAGGGTTCGAATTCTGCCTAGGTGTACTGATGGTAGTTTTCCACTCTCCTGCCATGAAAAAAATGGGTACACTTCCTCTAAACACATCCTTCCTCATTTCTAACATAAATGCTTAAAACCTGTGACAGTGACAAAAAATAGGGAACCTATATTTTAATATCACAATATTGCTTTTGTTCCCCCACCCCACACAGATTGTTGGTTATATATTCCCTTGCCACAACTGAAGCTTACTATAAAATTTTGGTAATAGTTTTCTTTACTGGTGACCTGGTGGTCTAGGGGTAAGGTGTCAGACTTCTGTGCTGAGGGTCCGGGGTTCAATCCTCGGTCCCGGCACAGATTTATGTGAATGCCAAACCCTTCCTTCACCTCTGACAAGATGTGTATTAATCACAACTTGTGAATGTGAGGAATGCCAGGCCTCCACCGTGGTTCGGATTCCACGTTAAACTGTAGGTCCTCCATTTCATCTCACAATCACCCTACCATTGCACATTAGCGTAATTGCGTATAACCCGAACGGGTAGTAAGACGCGGTGCTAATAATAATAATAATAAGTTTTCTTTACTCTTGTTTTAAAAAATGAATTCTTTAAAATAGATTTGATATCTGTCTACAGTTGCGGTTACTTCAATCAGAACTAAACGTAGAGGAAGTAGTCAAAGAAAGAACAACAAAGGTCTACTACGAAAGGTGTCGTGCCTTCTACAAACCAGCGAGTCTCCAGCAATGACATTGAGACATCATCTAGGAGAGTTTTGTTGCCACACATAACTTGCCAGCTATAGTGTGACAGTAGCCAGGTGGACGTTTAGTTGTTTTCAATGGCAAGTCAAGGTTACTAACTCTACTTATTCTTAAAGTTACCGCTCATACTTTTCATAAGTAGTTGTATGAGATGCAACATTAATACTTTTGTTCATATTGAAGCCACTATTTAATCTGCCTTATTGAAAATCAGAAATGTTTACCCTTGACCTCATATTAAAGGTGCAGACCTTGCATGAAAATATATTGTTTTTATCCTATAAAATAGAGCTACCCCCTCCCAAGGCAACTTTCCCCAGCTTAAACTATAGTCTGACACCAGACATGTTTATATTTCAACAAGCAAAGAGGATATAAAGTTAATTAGTTTACATTATTTTCTCATCCAGACACAACTGATGGTTGAAAAAGTTTATGTTTTGAGTATAGATTTAGGCATTTATAAAATATAAATAGTATTTAAAAATATATTTATTCGTCATAAGTGTCTAAAAATGACAAATGTATAATAAGACATTTCAGAAACACTGTACATTAATGTAAAGTAAGTGATAGTTAGGGAAGCCAACCTGAAAGGATAGTTAGGTTAGGGTTAGATTGAAAAAACATACTTCTCTCTTCATTTCTTCTCTTCTTTTTAAACTATTTACAATTCACACTTCTACATCTACACATTGTTTTGAATTTTCATAAATATTCTTTTATTATATGAAGAAGACACACATTTAAAACACACAAAACACAAAGAAAGATATGCTATGGAATTAAATGGGTCTAGAATAATATTTCAGATTATTTTAAAAGAATGTAGTCCCATAGCATATATTTTTTTGTGTTATGTTAAATCATGAATTTTATTATAAATATACTTATTTGACATCTTAGCTCAGTCGGTAGCGTGTCTACCTACTGAGCTTAAGGTCCCGGGTTCAATTCTTGGCATGGTCGAAAAATGTATCATTGGTGAAATATGGGTTTGCCCTTTCACCTTGATAAGTTAATGGCCGGGGACTGGATGTTGTGATTGTTTTAGTCTTAAGTTAGATTATAATGCATAAGAAGTTATGACAGGCCTAGCCAGCCGATAGCTGAAAATGTATGGTTTGAATAAAAAAACTGACCCAGGCCACAGGCTAGAAACAGTAATGGATGAAAAGTAAAATATAAATTAGGGATGAAGTAGGTTATATTTATACACATTTGCATGGAGGTAGAGTGGAAACACATTTTGGAAAAACCACCCTCTATACACCCAATCAAGATTAGAACCTTGATCTCCCCATCATTGGCAGTCTAGTCGACTGACAGTAACGCGTTAAACCATGTGGCCACAGAAGCAGGTGACACCCTCTATTATCTTGTTTATTCTCTTTGGTTAAATCTGATGCTCTTTTTTTTCCAACATGTTTTGTAACAATGTCTAATAGTTTACTTTGTTTCACTTATTTTATTATTGTGCTTAGACAAAGAAGTCATTGTCACTTCTGCAATCTGTTTGTAGACTAGGTAATATTTTGTTTAAAAGATTTAATATATTTTAATTCACTAAATGCCATAATTGGTTTGGGATTGCCAAAAATAGGTCAGGTTTGTGTAGGGAGAAACTATAAAAAAAGATGGCAGCTTGATGTTGAACATTCTAATTTGATATAGTTTTAATGTAACTTTCCTATGAAAAAAACAGGTCAGACTGGTAGTGTATTAATATAATATAAACATTTCAAGGAGGATAAAATAGCAAAACCTACACACTTATAGATAAAGTATACAAAATCAATCTAGTATAAACTATCTTGCATAGTTTGATTTTATTAACACTTCAAACACTTTTATAAGAATTATCATAACTTGTCTACCCAGAACTGAATTGGTTAACAAGATGTATCTTTGTGAGGTGGAGAAGCTAGCTATTGGTAACTAAGGCTATCAACATGCAACCTTCTGGTTTTGAAGCAATTTTGTTGGTGTTATGAGGAAAATAAATTGAATGTAAAGAATGGTTGAAACAAACATTCATTCCGTCTTGAAACTACTTTAGTAGTGTGAAGAAGATTTGAAGTGATAAAGAAAGCCTTGTCGACCTTGGTGGTCTTGGGGCAAAGTGTTCCCCTCAGGACCCTATGATTGTGGGTTCAAACCCAGCGGGGGTCGATAGATTTTCTTTGTGTGACAAAAATCCATGATAAAACTTATTTCAGAGGGTAACTAAAGCCATCGGTCCCATGTTGATTGTGGCATGTAAAAGAACCCTGGAAGGTATGTGAAAATATCTTTCCTGGCAAAATTGGTAAGCCTTTTTACTCATGCTCATAGAAATTCTCGTGTGCTGATATAATCAGTCGGTTCAGAAAGGGTACTTTAAACAACTCAAATAAATTAAATTAAAATGATAAAAGCATTATATTCTGTGTGCACTTAGTTTACAGTGATATTTTAAGTCCTTACCTTGTTGGGCTCCACTATGAATCTATTATATAAGCTGAACCATAGCAGAAACAAGCAAGGTAATTTTGCTAGCTTTCAGGGTAAGCAAAATGTAACCGTTAAATGAAGGGAAAACAATTGATAATGTTAACGAAATGATATGGGTAAGGGAAATATGGAGAGTTTTTGTAACCTTGGATTGACATTGTGTGTAGTTAATTTTGTCAGTGTTGGTAGAAATGGCCCTTGAGCATACCTGTGCTGCGATTGTGTTCATTATTATAGTTGCTTGAAAAACCTCAAATCTAAAAAAATTTACTTCAATCTGTTATTTATGGGTCTGCCTTATAAAAAAATCTACAAGTCAGTGAGATCTTTGAATTAGTTTTTAGAACTGTTTTTTATATAAATTTTACTGGTCATTATACAAGATTCATCAATGACAACTCTGACTTCATTAAAACTCAGGTTTTTTTTAATTGAAAAAGTACTATAAGTTTTACTTATAGGGTATATTCACCATATCTTTGTACCTGAATGACACTTGAAAAATCATATGTTTAGGTTTGGGTTGCTAACACTTCAAAAAGATCACTGTTTTGAAAGTTAAGTTGATCACTATTTTGTTATAAATGATAAGTTTTTTTAATTACATGGTATATTTTACATTTAAAAATAATGTAAACTTAAGTTTTCTCACACTATTTTATTACTTTTAATAATTTCTTTTATCCAATCCGAAACAAAATTTAAACATAATTAAAAGTATCATTATTCGTTTTGGAATGTTATCTATAATGTGTAATATAGTGCATACATTAAGACCTTTTAATAGAGGCATTGTAATTACTTGAAAAAGAAATACTTGTCACTTTTTTATATACAATAAATTTATTATTATTTATTTATTAAAATATTTAACTGAGTAAAATATTCTACTGAGGGGTGCACTATTGTAAAGAACTTGTTTGCGTTATGATCAATAAATTGTTCAAATTTATAGTCGCCATTTTGTGAAAGTGCTTTAAATAGATAATTTTTTTTAAAAGTGGAATAAAACAATAAATAAGCTTTGTGACCATCCTCAAATAAATATAAATAATATTGGCCTAAATTACTGTGATTAACTATCACATTCATACATTACCATCTGTTTTAATTAACAGCTATCCAATGCTTGTGGCGTAGGAATACATTAATTAGGGACTATTTCTAGTAACTTTTTGAGCTGTTATCTAAGTAACTCGAGTGGTAAATTTACTTTTACCATAGTGTAGTCCATTTTAGAAATGAAATGAAAATTTAAAATGTTTATTCATATTTCTTGATATTTATATATTTTTTACTGTACATAAATATTGTGTGCATTGTTTTGTTCTTTGGGTCAATGGTTTATATATCCATATGTTATAGATACAATGTAATTTAATCAAAATATTTTTTATTACTAAAAGTGGTGTTATACAACAGCAATACAATTATTTTACTTATTTAAATCCAAAGTGGCACAGAATTATAAATTGTGTATGATATAATCAGTACATATTGTACAATTTTGTTTATTTCTTAATGTTTTGTTGTTTTCCCACAATCCCTGGCTACTGATTCAGAGGTCCGAAGTTAAATCCCGGCACTTCCAAATTGTTATCTGTGCAGCAGTGGGTCTGCAACAAGGTCAAACAATGAGCTACTTGAATAAATAAGTAGCAGCCTCAGTTTAAAAAACTGAGATAAAAGACTCATTGTGCTGACCCGCATGACACCCTGTATCCGCAAATGTTGGCACTATTATCACTGATGGCGGTAGGTATAGTTCACTTGTGGGTTCACACCATAGAGGTTTTTTTTATGGCGGACAAAGTTATGTGCAAACTAGCAACCTAGTCTTTGAACCAGGAGGCCATGGTTCAATACTAGATGGTTTCTTTATTACCATTGGTGTTTACTACCTTTTCTTTGATTGGTTATGTTGTATTTCCTTTAAATATATCACACTTATCCTGTTTCCCTGCTTATTCATAAACAATAACCATTGAAGTCCAACACCTTAACGCAGTCAATAGTGTGTCTGTCTACTGAGCTTAGGGACTAAGCAAAATTATTTGTCTCATTGTCATAATATCTGTCTGTAAAAATTATGACATACAAATTACAAAATAGCTGTTTTATTTATAATGCCTATTATTTTTTACTAAAACTGTCAACATTTTGACAAGAAAATAACTAAATAAAAGTGTGTGTATTATTAAAAAAAAAAAAGGGAACATTTTGTATAAGAAAAAATTGCACCTTATAAATCTTTGTGGGTAAGAAATATGTATTTGGGTCCAAAGCCAACAAGTTTGGTAACCGCTGCTCTAGACTTTGTCAACGGTTGTTCACTGTACCGTGGATCTTGTAGCTACTCTTCAAACTTTTGTCTTGATTCTTGACTAAACAATTTTTCACCTTACTAATGTTAATTTATTATATTAGGAAGAAGGTACAGGAAAGGTGGAGAGAAATATAAAAGGGATGAACGCAATACTTTTCCTGTACCTTCTTCCAAATTAATACAATTACCTCATAGAGCCTGAAAAGTATGTTTCACCTTGTATGTTTTTAATTTATTAAAAATTATATATATATATATATATATATAATATATTTTATGAAACGTTTAATTTTTGTGGAACTTAAGTGGGAAACCATTTAGAAACAACCACCCTCAGTACACTCGACTGAGATTCGGACCCTGATCTCCTGGCAGTGTGATGCCTTGGACCTCTTAGCCACTGAAGCAGGTGACAATAAAATCATCATGAGCTAAGCACATCTTTCACAGTTATGGAGACACTGATTTTTTTATAGAGAAGTCCACTTTCGACCACCAACATTGATTGAAAATCACTCAAATTTGACATTCCATAAATAATTAGGTATGCAAACGCTCACTTTCATGTACAATCAGCAGCATTAACCAGTGGCTGTGGTATCAATGAAAGCTTATTGTTAGACAATGATTTCCACACGTCTATCACAGACTCTGCCTTAAACTGTAGACACCCCCTTAATTCAACGAGGAATTAAGGCTGGTGCACAACAACAAAACAATATCTTTTGTAGAAAATTCAAAAGATAAAAAAAAGGACAAATATTTCAGAGGAGCCGATAGGACCAACATAAAACAAATGGACAGTACACAAGTCCATTTGAGTTCTGTCTCCGCGAACCCGCTCTACAAATATTTATTATTAGAAATATTTCAAATATTTGCCATTAAAAAAACCTCCCATCATTAGGTAAAACAAGGGTACGAAAGCAACATAAAGAATAGGTAACAGTATTAGGTATTTTATTTATATATAAAAGGTTGGATATTTTAAATATGGTACAAAAGGATATATATATATATATATATAATATGTGAACATTATATTATAAACTCATTATAATCTAAATCTTCCATGATCGTCTCAATCCAATCATCAATATTTCAAGTCGTAAAAACGACAAATGTAAACTTTTAAAGTATTAAAGACTTTACCAAAAAGACTAAATCTAACAAGTGTGCTGAAGGCTCTAAGTCAACAATGGTTAAGTTGCGAAAAGGCAACGCTCAGCATCAATCTAGCAGTAATTCTATTATCTCTTACTCACAACTTATCAAAAACAATTACGTAGAGAAAAGAACCAAATCAATATTTAAAGATACAAATTACATTTTCTTAGTCGCACAGACTATAATTTTGTCTTTGAATAAAAGGTTTGCTTTTCTACAATATTTATAAATATTGACAAAAAACCTAAAAGGGGATTTTTAACCTACATTCTACAAAGGAACATTAATTCCCGCAAAATTATTCTAAGTAGATTTAAATTTTCTTAAGCCAAACAGGCTGTAAATTTAACCATAAAAAATTTGACATTTCTATGATATTACCAAATGTTACTAGATACAACCCGGAAGGGGCCTCCGTGTCTACAAGACAACAACAATAATGCTATGTTTCTATTTGAAAGATTGGACATGTTCATTAAATTTCAAATGTTAGCCAAAAGAGAATTTTGATACACAATTGCCGAAAGAGAATTTTATACCTTTAGTATTCATCCTGAACACCAACGTGTTCCTGGAGGAAGTCCAGACAAGAGTAATTATTCATCTATTCTACACCAGTATTTATGCCAATATTTTAGCTCAGAGAGGGGGAAGAGGGGAAACGCCAAAACAAAGGAGAAACACAACACATGACATAAGAGGGACGGAACATCTAGACGCGAAAGGACGGTTCTAGAAGCGTGGTGGAGCATGGAGAATGATCCAGACTAAAAATTTCTATCGCTCACTGACGTCTTGGGCAACATACGTCACACTATTTTTCCCATGACACCTTGCGCCGACTTGAACTCCGTGCTTCATTTAGTCAGTCTTAGCACAAAGTTTATAGTGGAGTGTAGTTCGGGAGGCCGGCTCGGGAGACGTGATAACAATAACATAGGACGATGGGGCATGGTAAGTCCACTTTGTATTACTTCACCAGTGCTTCGTTGATGTTTTAATCTTTTCTTGTAGTGGTTATTTCAATAAACGCTACAAAACTATAAGTGAAGAAGAACCCTGAGTACGGAATGAGTCATGGTTAGTTTAGCAACATTAACGTGCTAGGCCAAGGGTCATAGTTTTGATTCCAGAGTTAAGGTGTCATTTTTCAAATTTACAAGTATTCTAGAAATATGTCTTACTTGATTTATTAATTAGAGTTATTTAAAAAGATATAAAAAGCTTTAAAATTAATTATAGATTAATTATTGAAACTATTAATTAAACAAGATAAGAATGTAAATACATTGCAGCAACACAAGTTTTCAGTTTTCCAATAAAAATCAGGGTAGTAAAGTAAAAATTATAAAATTTAATATTGGAATCTTTGGAATACTTGTTTAGTTTCATTTTAAAGTGAATGAGTTAAATACATTTAGATGTGAACTTACAACTTGGAGGTATGCAAGGAGACATTTTTCACTTAGAGTGGAGTTAGGAAAACAAACAACTCCTTAGTGTGAGCCCACAAGCCATCTATATTAATTGTAGTGCAACATTTCAATTTGAATTTCTGTAATGGAACCATAAACAAATTTCAAAGAATGAATTTTTACTTTGTTAAAAAAGTTATACAAATTCAGATTTTTATCTTTATTTAATATGGCTGTACAAGCTATAATTTTTTTAACTGTGCAAAAATAAATACTAATGGGATATTTACCGAAGTTGAATCACTAATTTTACTCAAATATTTCAAAATATTTTTGAGAATTCAAGTACTAAAACTTAACACGTTTTGGAAATAAAAAGTCTAATACAAACAACTAAAAAGCTACTTGAAACTTGAATTTTCACATACTTGCACGGCTCTATAAATAATAAATTAATGCATTAAGATAATCAAATTCACAAATCAATCATTAAAAACAGTGCAAATGGCTCTAATTAGGGAACGGCGGGCCCTCTTAAGGATATTAGAGATTTGAGGTTAAATAAATAATATAATTTCAAAATTTTGAATTGGTTTTAACTCTCAATTAATGCATATTAGTGGTTCAAGCTCAACTTTTAGGACACACTCAACAACCAGAACCAAAACCATTAATTTAACACAACATTTTTTGCTATAATCCATTAATTAACATTCATAGTGAGTTAACATTTAGTTAATATTTTCATTTCCTCTCATGTTCATGGTTTTTTACAAGATTCAAGATAAATTGGAGATTCAACCCAACTCTACACTTATAATTTAAGTCTGATTTTCATAGGAAGCCCGATATTTGAAAATGGAAACAAAGATTGTCACAACGGGGTGTGCGTGTGTGTGTGTATACACACCAATGTTTATATAGACTTTGCTTAGTGTTAGGTCGATGGGAATACGCCCTTAGAAATATTTGACACCAATTAATAACGTTATATTTTGTGTCGTGATCTTATATATTTGGCCTCATCCAAATTTATCATTTGTGGAAAAATCACTTTTTAATGTGCAAGCATTCCAGTAATCTGGTTACTTTGTTCAATCTTGAAACATTCTAGTACAGCATAATATTAGAAGATAAACAACTTATTAAAATAATTATCAAACTGGGTAACAGAAGTCACTTGAGGTACAAGAAACATAAAAAAATTTTTCAATTTTAACTTATGGAAAATCATTAAAGGTATTTATGAGGTATGAAACAATAACCTTTAACAATAGTTATCAAAAAGTACTTAGTTACCTTGATAGCAGTAAATATATCTTTAAATAGAACTATCTTATTTATTTATAAATATTACAATTAGTTTATAGAACCATCAAATTATTAATACAATATCAATAGCCATAAAACTTAAGTCACAAATAAAAATTTTTTAGTTCTGAAATATTCTTTCAACATTTAATACAGAATAATACTCTTTAAAATACAGAATATACATCTTTATAAATACAACAATTGCAGGGTTACAAACAAAATATTGGACCAGAAAATTAAGCTTTTAATATAGTAAAGATTGACTATCTATAAATAAGACTATTTAATATTTGCAAAGAACAATGAACACACCAATAAAACTACACCATTTTTTTTTGTAGAAAATAAAAACTGCTAGAATAAAATATAAAATAAATTTATTAAAAACATTTCCATCATCTAATTTTTTTTTATCCAAGGTGCTCATTCAATATTATTTCACTTTTTAAAGGTATTTCAAAATGATTTATCCTCAAATTACAAATTTTCCTAAACTTGACATATGTTGAATATGTTGTTGCTAATATGTTCATATTAATTTTATTTATTTTGAAAACAAAACAAAAATTTAATATTTGAAGTTTATGAGATGTTCTAGTAAAGTAAAAAAGTTGTATATGTTTATGTCATTTCTGGAGGGAAAAAACCAATTCTGACCCACTTCAGTGGCCAAATGGTCTAAGGCATCACTCTCGTGTTGGACTGGCCTGTTGAAGACTGGGAGATCAGGATTCAAATCTCAGTTGAGTCTACTGAAGTTTTGCCCCCGCTCCCCCAAAATGGTTTCCCACTCTTCTTCCATGCAAATGCGGGTAGACTACCCCATTATAGTAATTATCATAATGCATATAACCTGAAAAATAAACTATTTTGGAACAGTAAAGAAATTTGACTATCAATGTCGTAAAGATCTTAGATAGTTGTAAGTTAAAATGACTATATTACCAGCCAATGTATTTTCCTTTGTTAAAATTATGTTATTCTTATCTTGAAAAATAAACAAATAAAGTCAAAATCTCATCACTAAGACATTACATTATGAAAACCCATGCTTCTTTAAAGCAAGAATTTTGAACCTTCTAAAAAGTTAGTTTAGCAGACATTGAAATTTAACAAATAATTTCATAATCAATGATGATAAAGGACCTATCTTGAACTAGGGATTGATAATTGTGAAATAAAATCAACAAAACTCATTTAATTTAAACAGGTAAAAGAAGTGATCACACCTTAAAAGTAACAGTTTTAAAATAAATGTGATAGGAAACATATAACACAGATTATAATAACTTGTAGCTGAAACAGTCATCTTAATTTATATCACACTTCATTCAAACAGTTTGTTGAAACTATACCTGGGTTTTAAATACAAATATTACCAGTTATAGAGCTTTTGTACTGATACATATTTGCAATTTGTAATTGTTATTTTGTCCATTTACACAAAATAATTTAGTCAAAGTCTTTTTTTTTTGCAGATCTATATACTGCTACACACACACATACACACACACACACACACACACCAAGCCACACACAAATGATTCACTACTTTTTTTCAACTCAATAGCATGCAAATAATAATTCTCTAATGTAAGACAAGGTGGACACTCGGCCCTGAAATGGGCAGCTTTGCCAAGAGTATTAATTTTTTTTTATTTAAAAGTTTGCTTTACGAAAGTTTTAATTCAGAACTGGAAACATATGTTGTTCTTATGTATGTACCTAAAATGAGTAATGTGACAAGTGACCATATCACCAATAAAATAAAGTAAGTTCACAAGAAGCACAGCAGGTCTTGTCCTGTGATCCAAGGTTGCTCCAGCTTTTAAGTCTTAAAGTGCTGCCCAGCTTCCAAACATTTTTCAAAGCTCAAGAGTTTCACTGTTGACCTATTATTCTGGCTCTTTAGGAGCTTTTTAATTTGAGTGAAGATGTTGTTTGGTTAAAGGGATGTATGACCAAGAGAGTAAAAGGATTTTTACTATAGTGATATTGTAACAAAAATAGTGATGTGAGAAGATGCCCTCAACTCCTCTCAAAAATAAACATAGCAAGAGCTATCCTTATAAAGACAGGTTTGTTATGAAAGGGTTAGTAAGTGATGTGACCACATGGTCTAAGGTGCTACTATCGCAGTAGACTAGACTGCCGATGACAAAGAGATTGAGGATCAAATCATGATCAGTATACTCAGGGAGGTTTTTTACTTTCCTCCACACAAATGCGTGTACACTTCCTCTAAATATAACCTTCCAAATCCTTAAAACCTTTGGCATAATTAGTACATAAGATTATGACCCAAACCGATAGTAAGACACAATGAAATAAAAAAAGTAATGTGTTAAAATACATTTTAATATTAAAATAGTTTAGTTGTTTTTTAAATGTGTGGATCTCCTCACTTTCATTATCTATTATGTCTACTGCACACATAGGTATAGTAATGAGGTAGTTCCATGAAAAAGCAGACATGGAACTCCAAAATTAAAAATTAGTTTATAATCAAGTTAACCATATCATTGGATAGCTAAAATACTGTAGTTTTACATATGAGAAACAATTTAACAAAAATAATGAGTTATCAAAGAGTAAATTACTATCAAACATTAGTCACATTATAGCAAACACTATATGAATTAAGGCAGTGCCTTTTATGGTAGTCAAAGATAGTATTTGATAGAAATGGAATAATATTAGTTTAATGTTTTATTAGACTCAGTGATGAATGAAATTTACATACATTTAAGTTATATTTTATGGTTTTAAAAACAATGTTAATTAAATGTATGCATAGGTATGCCTTAAAATAGCACCTACTTTAAAAACAAATATTTTGGAAATAAACATTATTGTTGAGACTTTATTGGATCCATAGTTTGTGACTAAGAAGAAGAAAGTTGTATGTTTTCATAGTGAAATACATGTTCTGAAATATCCTTAAAGGATAAGTACCCTTTGGATAAAATATTGATGAAAACTATTATGAAATGAGAACAGTGGGAGACATTGAACCAAAGCGTCACTCTTCAAGACATGGAAGGTACAGTGGAGCACTGTCTTGAGGCTCTCCCAAAGGAAAAACCTAATTTTCTAGTTCACACTTTTATTAAACGCCAACAGTCTTGAGGAAAAAAAAAAGACAAGCTAATAAAGAAAACATAGTTATTCAAGTGGACTTTGGAGAAAACTACACTGTGGAACAACAAAATTAAATTCAAAGTGCACATTGGGCCAAGTCACAAATGACCATCTTCACAGCTTAAGTCACAAATGACCATCTTCACAGCTTATATATGGACCGAGAAAAACATAAGCTATCCATGTGCAAAAGAGTCAGTGAGATGCTAAAACACAATACATATTCTGTTCACAGCTTTCTAGATAAGCTTGTGACCCATGTTATTTCAGTTGAACCAAAAATAAAGACTATCACATTCATGATTGATGGTGAAGCAAGTCAATTTAAACAACGATTTTGGTTTGCCGACTTAACATTTTATAAGGAAAACTATAATATCCATGTCCCATGGCAAAGGTGTTGATGGAATTAGTGGCACCTTAAAAACACAGTTTGGACAACGTGTAACGCTGGAAAATATGCTGTGCGCAATGCTAATATGTTTGTAGACATTGCCTGCTGCAAATGTCCTAACATATATCAATAATCCTTGTTCCCACCAAGATATAGAGATTGATCAAACTGAATTAGATCAAAGGTGGGATGACATATCTCCAGTTCCAGAGACCAAGAGCCTCCATACAGTAATTTTTGTTGCTCCATTTATTATTGAGTATCAGTGTTATTCTTTGTCCCCTAAAAAGTCTGTCCACAAATTCTCTTATCAGAAATATAAATGTCAATCATAATCCTACTTTGTTTCAAGGAGACTTTGCTTTGGTTTCTTTTGCTGGACAAATAACACCAAGTTGATGTATGTAGTACAGCATGTTATGTATGAAATGACGTTTTTGAGAAAAAGTGATCAGTGTAAAATTTTTACTTTCCTACAAAGGAGGACAAGTGTTTTGTTTGTTTTGGAGGACCAATAATTACATAATTCCATCTTGCTTGTTTATTTAACTATATTTTTCAAGTCGCACACAAAAAACAAGTCTACATTAATAACATTAATCTCCTTGGTAACAGAACAAAAAACAAAAGTATCAGTCTCGCCAGTTTAACATAATAAAAAACACTCAGATATTGTCTTCTGTATAGCTTAAGACATCCAGCATGTAGCAGTTGAGCCAAAGCACACTCCGCGAAGTGATGATAATGAGAATTATCATGTTCTCATGACAGACATCTGATCCGAACAACAAGAATTGGGTTGAAGCAAGCCAAGTCATTAGGAAATAATGTCACCTAATATTGAAAACGGGGATAGGTAATTTTTACAGACACCTATCTATCTTGTCATGTTAAGTCAAATAACTGTGTCTGAACCATGTCATTCTGTTATCAATTAATAATTAATTAGTAAAGAATATCAAAGTGAAAAAAAACTTGAGGTTATTAAAATAAAGTTTGTTGTCTTTTAAACAGTTTAATAGAAATTTGATTAATTTGAATTGTTCTTCTTATCAAATTTTCTTTAAAATACTACAAAAGAATTAAACTTTATCATTCCGTTACTCGTCGAACTGTCCAATGGCAATACATCCTTCTATCAGATCCAAATGAAAGAATCTGATGAGTTTGTAAATAGAAGTTCTGCAGCGAGTGTCCACCCCGAACAAGACTATCATTACATTGCAACAGCGAGTGTCCACTCTGAACAATACTATCATTACATTACAAAAACGTTCATTTGATGGCTTGCTGTTGGATGCTGCTTCCCTCTGCTTCTTCGCCTCTTCTCTCAATAGGTTGTGTGGTCGATGGTGATCTTAGCGAGAGTATCTCCTCTTTGGCGCTTGCTTGCCGCTATACACATACACCAAGCAGCCTAACAGTGTGCGGCTCATGTACAGACACCCTTCACACGGCCTTATTGAGGCTTGTCCACGATGCATGTCTAGGGACAAGGTGATATTCAGGGCTGTACCAAACTCTCCCTTGCTTCTAAGATGTCTGGGCAAAGGTGATATCAGGGCTGTACCAAACTCTCCCTTGCTTCTAAGATGTCTAGGACAAAAGGTGATATTCAGGTTTGTACCAAACTCCCCTTGCTTCTAAGATGTCTAGGGACAAAAGGTGATATTCAGGGCTGTACCAAACTCTCCCCTTGCTTCTAAGAAAGTATTGTTAATGTTCCTCCTCAATGTCTAGGCTCGTAGCTTATAAACAAACAAATGTTTTAAAACATTTTACTTTAAATTGCTTCAAAAGGGATTTCATGTTTAGAAATTCTTTGACAACTCCAGTTGGGCAATTAAACGCCTAGCCACTGCAAGTAGGGCTCTCCTAACCCCCACCCCTCCAAAAATACATTTTAGAGTATATCGCTGTTGCTGTTATGAACATGAGATTTGGAGCTTATATTTTTTATTTAATGTTCACAATTCATAAATCAAATAAGGGTGGATTCCTATTAGAAGAACCTTTAAGAAAATTTAGTGAATAAATGTAGAGTAGCTATTATCACATAGACACAAGATTACTAGAATTGCATAGTAAGGAAGGACCATATCTGACAGTTTGAAAATGTGATAAATATATTTTATTTAATTACACCATAAACAAGTGTTAGTGAAGGTTTCTTTCTGACAGCTTCAAGATAAACTATAGCCTAAACTGCCAATTCATAGAATAGTTTACAAGCAAATTCTAATTGTTAATTCTTGTGGTATAATTTAGTGGAGAGCTGTAGGTAACTCGCCCTGCCTCTACACAACCACAAATCAGTTATAGCTGTTATTTAATCAACCACACTTGGTCGATACTAGACCTCAATGACAGCAAATTAAGTTTTATTTCTAGATAATTTACAATAATATATCAACCTCCTCCACCTTATTTAACCCTATCATGATATCTTCCACATATTTCCTGTGGCTTGAGACAATTATACTTCGGTGTCCTTTAGCAGGGCCGTATTAGGGATGGGTGTTTTGGAGGCTTACACCTTTACTTTAAGTTAGTATTATAAATAATGTATGTTTGTATCCCTCCTCAATGCCTAGACTACCAACCTAAATGTACAACCTTGGTGAAAAAATAACCTTTAAATTGCTTTAAGAGGGACTCGGTGTTAAAAAATCTTCACAATCTCCTGTTAAAATATTTCACAGGTACCTTAACCCTAAGCCTTCTTTTAGAAAACAAGTTATGATGACAAAAAGTGGTAAGACTTATCTTAAAACCCGCCTCGGTGGCGTAGTTGGCTAACACGCTGGTTTCGTGTTAAGCTAGACTGTCGAGGACGAGGAAATCAAGGTTCGAATCTCGGTCGGGTGAACTGGGGATGGTTTTTCCTAAATGAGTTTCCACTTTCTCTCCACGCACATGCAGGTTCACTTTCTCTATATTCAACCTTACAAACTCCTAACCAATTAATGTAATTAGTACTTAAGCATAGAAATCAAACAGGTAAATAATAACTTATCTTAAAATATCATATTTACAAAATGTATGTGTTTGTGTATTTTCATGATAAACCCTTTTACCAAAACAAGGCGTTTGAAGAATACCTGATTTCACCATAAGCTACCAAAGGTAGGAACCTCCACACCCACTACAAAATAAATTTAGGAGCTGATTGCATTTATTAGGCTTACTTAACCTGTCTAGGAAAGTAATTCTTGTTTAGAGGGTTTGGTTTTGACAATGAAGATTAAATTATAACATTAATTGTTTCTGAAGGTACGTGCACTATCAACATCCAGGTGAATATAAATAATAATAATAATAATAATAATAATAATAAAGTGACACTTACGAAACTTTGTTTGGCACATCCGCCAAAGTTTTGTATTTTCCTGCCCATACCAAAGCATATCTCTGATAGCCTTTAACAGTATGCATTATGGGACCTAAAGAAAACATAAAAGGCCATTTGTACAAACTTAATTGGTAGTAAGACTTAAATAAAAAAATTGCCAAGCAATAAAACATATGATACAGGTAAGTTGTCATAGAGACTAGATGTAAATCTCGTTATGTCAGGTTTTCTGGTGATGGGAAGGTCGAGTTTTGAATCCAAGCTGGGTGTACTAAGGGTGTTTTCCCACTCTTTCTCTCTCCATACAAATGCAGGCCTATTTACTCTGAGTTCTACCTTCCTTATTCCTAACCTTAGTTAAATAAATGTACAGAGACCAGCAAAGTAGTCAGAAATAGTGCCAAAAAACAACATTTATGCCAACAAACTTTTATATATTTTATAAAATCTAATAGTTTATATATGTATGAATGGTTCTATTGGCACCTGATACCACATATACAGTAGGCCTAAGTACCAACATTCTTGTACCTCGTATAACTGCTCTATATGAAGACTAACTCTTCGGTCGCCCTGAGATTAAACCCATACTCTCAAAGTAACATCCGAGGCACAACAAAGAGCCCCTCAATACAGTTGGGAGCCCTCCCAGACCCTCGTGTGTGCAGGGGTTGGTTTACAAAATACCTGCCATCCACACAATTTTGTAATCAAAATAGTTTGTGGAGAGGAATAGTGGGCCTACATCAAGGTAGTCCAATTCTTTAAATTTTTTCTTTGCCTTGTTATAGTAAATACATTATTTTTATTAGTAATGCATGCAACAAGAATATAAAAATTCCAATAATAACAAAATAGATATTGTTAAAAATGTCTATATTAATTTAAAATACAAACCTAACTCAACTAAATCACCACAGAATATAGATATCTAAACAAATGGAATTGTCAAAATATGGTACCAAAAGTATTTTAATTCACAATAGTAGGCTTAAATAAAGCTATATATATGTATTAAAATGTTTTTCCTGAAATATCGTCATCTCAAAATATAGTTCACTTAGATACTGTACTGACGATCCAGGGTCTTACTAGATTACTATTTAAGGTATTAATTTGGTTGTAATCTATTCCTTCTATAAAAAAATTTTTTGATAGCTTATCTTGACCAAACTATTTTTAATAAGTTCATATTTGATTAGGTAAGCAGTATAATGATAAAAATTATATCTTCATTATTTTTTTTATTTCCTTCTCCTTATTTGTTATTAGCCTTAGTCTTCTATGACAACATAGGCCTATTTTGGTATTATTTTAAATTATTATTACTAGCACCGAGTCTTACTATCCGTTCGAGTTATAGGCACTTACACTAATGTGTAATGGTAGGGTGACTGTGAGATCAAATTGAGGACCTACAGTTTAATGTAGAATCTGAACCACGATGGAGGCCTGGCATTCCACACATTCACAAGTATTATTTTAAATAAATGTCAGAAAGTTTGTGAAATTTTGAGGTATAATAGCCCACTAAAAGTTTTTACATATTATACTTCAAAATTTCACAAACTTTCTGATAATATGAATTTAAGATATAATTTTTATCATAATAAGACCTGAAGATGCTGTTAACATCTATATATAACACCGAAACATGTCGTCATAGAAGACTATGGCTAGTAACAAATAATGAGAAGGGAATAAAAATTAAAAATAAAGATATTATTTTATCATTATCAATATTAACCATTACAACTTGATCAAAATTTTAAATTATTGAGGGATGAAAGGTTAGGTTAAATCAGGTTGGGATGGTTTTTACTATAAATATTTATGAATTATTAATTTCCAAAAACCTATTATTGTGTGCTAAAATATCTTCAACGTCTTTGAAATATATTAGTTGCGAGGTTTCCAGTTGTGATCAATATGGGTGACAGTTTAATTTGTGCGTAATATGGCCAAATGTTTTGAGAAATTTAAGCGAGTTTTTCTTAATTTAAAATTATATGCATATAATTCTCTTAAAATATTAATTTTGAAAAATTGGAAAGTTCTTGTTGTGTGTATTAATGATATAAATAATGTAATTACCATAGTAGGTATGACAAAGGAAAAGTAAAGAGTCTCTTTATGTACTATTCCCAGCAGTGATATTAGACCATAAGAACATATAATATTAAGTTTGTGTTACACGAAATTAGGCTTAGTATAAAATACTTTTAAAGCTGTTACAGGGCTTATACATCTACCTACAAATGTATGGCATACTATTATTAGTACGCCAGCCACACATATAAAAAAAATTCATCAGCATTTTCTGTTAATAGCAGGCATCCATGATAGATCAATCACACACAGGATTTGAGAAGCTATGTGGGTGGATGCCAAGCTTTATTTTGAATTTAAAGGTCAATTTCAAGGCCAAATAGGGTCAATAAGGTCAAAATGGGTAATTTTGTGTTATGCATGGATTTGGTGTAGAATTAGTATATCAATCCAAAGAAACTTAATTCGATACAATGTAGATGTACAGAAACATTTCAATTAACATCTAAAATGTCATATTACAATATATAGCCAAATGACACAAATCTTCCATTTTCTCAAAAACATTATTCAGTGCAGAATCAAGCTAGCTTAGCAATCCGATTAGTGGTAACTCTTTTTATTTGAGCTTTTCCACTTGTCTCTTGTGTGTAACACTTGTATCAACTCATAATTGATCCAATCATGGCCATGAATCCAGTGACCATAATATAATGTTCTTGGACAGGACAGTGTCGTGGCCGACAGAGATGATAGTGATATCTACCCAGATAATAACGGCTTGCCTCTGTTATCATTAGCGACCAGGGATGCTGCATCAAGTGAAGTGATTTGTGATCTTTTAAAAGCTCTAGAATGTGGAAAAGCAGCAAGTTGTCTCCAATGTTAATGAAGATTGCTGGGTTTCTTACCATACTTAAAAAGCAAAAATTGAAAACCTTAGCTTATCTCTTCACGGCAGTACTTATTAACAAAACAGATAAAAACAGAAAACTATCTAAGCTGACAGAAAACTACTTCAGCGACTGCTTAGTGCTGTAACTGCTGGTCGAAATGATAATCGTATTAAAGCATGAACTCTCCAATCCCATTCTTATTAGCTAAACCAGGAGGTAAGATGAACGTAACATCAAAATCGGAACTTATCACTATTTTGATAACTGAACTTCCCACATACTTGGAAGTTCCTGCTTTTGACATGAAAACATGTGTGATGATTGATGGACATGCAGTTATTCAGGCTCTTGGAAAGCTTGATAAATGTTTCACCTTTGGCAACTACACCCATGTGTTTATGCGAGAAGTGACACATTACTTTGGAGAGCATACAACAAGAGTTGGCGTAGTTTTCGATCGTTACTTTGGGGAGGAGTCTATCAAAGCAGGAACTCGGTTAAACCGATCAGGCAAGACTAAACCAATTCTCAAGATCAATGATGGAGAGAGAATGTCCCACTTTCAGATATGTTTGCACAATTCATTGCATTAGATGAAAGTAAGGCCAATCTTGTCCTCTTCCTATCAGAATTTATAATGCAACAGAATTTATATTACCACAATACAAGTTGCTAACAGAAGGTGGATTCTCTTATACCTCACACGCCAAATCAACAAGGAGACAAGATGTCATGCTTAGAGGAAACAACGAAGAGGCTAATACCATGTTGATTCAGCATTCATGTGAAGCTGTCGACAGAGGATACGGAGAGTCATTGTTATCTACAGGGATACTTATGTAATATTGTTACTGTTGCATTTTAAATGTACAAAGGCCTCTGAAGTGTGGATGATAGCTGGAACAGCAAAACCATGCAAATACTTTCCTTTACAGTCAGTATCGAAGAGACTACCTCAACTTGTGAAGGGTAATCTGCTCAATTTTCATGCGTTAACAGGTTGCGATACATCAGCCTTCAAAGGTCATGAGAAAAGGACCTGATGGAAAACCTTTGAGAAATACCCATTTCTTGTAAATGGTATTGAATGGGACAGAAATCTTGAAC
Organism: Timema podura; assembly: GCA_033556935.1. Lineage (NCBI taxonomy): Eukaryota > Metazoa > Arthropoda > Insecta > Phasmatodea > Timematidae > Timema > Timema podura. The sequence continues at coordinate 32,648,169 of JAVRXN010000009.1, forward strand.
TAATTGAAAAGTTCATGTGTTATTTATATGTAACACCATAGCAACCAACTGTTGACCAGAGCAGGCTACTCCTCTTTAATAAGGTAAAGAAGGCTCTTGAATTAATACTATTAAGCTACTAAGCTTCACACTGCATGTGCCAATTACCAGGCGAAAATAGGGTAAGAGGCAGACAAGGAGCTTATATATGTTGCATCTCCCATCGATACTCTGGCTTGGAAGAAGGAATCAGGTTGTTTGAAACCAGTTTGGTCAAGGCTTTCCGCAGTTCCTGATTCATGCCTGGAGCTTGTCACTTGCAAATGTAAGTGAAAGTGTAGGACTTCACGCTGTTCATGTTTCATAAAACATCTCAAATGTACTCTAACGTGTTAATGTAATGCTACCTACTGCTGTAACCCTTCATCATAATACCCTCATATACAGTATTCTTCATCTCCCATGGCTGTATACATATTAAGTTGATGAACATTTAAATAAAAACATGCGTTAAAATGAACACACTGGATTGTCAGCTAGCTTGATTCTGCACTGAAAAAGATTTTGAGAAAATCAAACATTTGTGTGTCATTTGGCTATACACTTACATGTAATATTATTATTATTATTATTATTATTATTATTATTATTATTTAGCACCGTGTCTTAATACACATTCGGGTTATACGCTTAAGTACTAATTACACTAATGGATTAAGAATTGGGAAGGTTGAATTTAGAGGAAGTGAACCCGCATTTGCACGGAGGGAGAGTGGAAAACCATTTAGAGACCCCCTCCCCAGTTCACCCGACCGAGATTCGAACCTCAATCTCCCCGTCCTTGGTGGTCTAGCTCAACACAACTGGTACGTTAGCCAACTACGCCACCGAGGCGGGTCTACATGTAATATGACATTTTAGATGTTAATTAAAATGTTTCCATACAACTACCTTGTATCGAATTTAGTTTCATTGGATAGATCTATTAATTCTACACTGAATCCATGCAAAATACAGAATTGTCAATTTTGACCCTATTAGACCTTGAAATTGACCTTTAAATTCAAAATCAAGCTTGGGATCCACCACATAGTTTTCCACATTTTATGTGTGATTAATCTATCATGGATGTCTGTTATCAACAGAAAATGCTGATGAAAATTTTTCTGAATGACTTTTCCAAGTTTGGCTGCTGTACTTTATAAAGGGAATAAGATTTTAGTAGAAAGACCAGTATCCAACAATTACAAAAGTTACTTAAAATACTTTTATATATTCATGCTTCAAGTAATGTGCTGTCATTTTAAATATGTAGTATCAAAAGTATTGAAAGCGAGAGTGTGGAATGAAATTTAGGACAGTGAAGTGTGAAGTGATGGCAATGACAAGAGGATAAGGCCTGGTAAAACTATAAAGTTGGATGGAGTAAAACTGAGAAAAATAGAGAATGTAAAATATAATGGAAGCGTGAATGAGGTGAAGGGTTGGAGTAGAGAAAATCTAATAAGAGCACAGCATGGGAAGATGTTCTATAGTGTGTAAGAGACCTGCTATTGAGAAGATAAGTGTCCTTAATGTGTTTGTAAGAAAGTGTTGTACAGGGCATACTTTGTACCATCATTAATCATCATCCTCAAATGATATTATTTTATAGGTACTAATACTCATCATAATTATCAACTGTTTCAAACCTGTGGCTGGGTCAGTTTAGTAAAATGCCTCCACCTTCCTTTATCCTGCCACCATTCTTCTCTTCTCACTTACACACTTTGTTATCTGCTCCTTCCATCTCTTTCTTGGTCTCCCTTGTCTTTTTCCTACATACTTCATCTCTATGATTTTCTTTGGCATCTTCTCCTTCTTCGTCCTCATCACATGCCCATACCATCTCAATCTTGCTTCCTCTACTATCTCATGTACTCAATCTAATCCCAATCTTTCCTTGATAACTTAATTCCTAATCCCATTTCTCCTCGTGACAGCTAACATGCGCCTCACAAACTTCATTCATATGGCCTCCACTTTTCTAGTCTTTCTTATATTTACTGTCCATGTTTCTGCTGCATATGTGACAATGAGTACAAAATATGCCCTGTAAAACACTTAGAAGGCACTTTTCTCCTCAATAGCAGGTCTCTTACATACCTATAGAACAACTTCTTCTCATTAGATTCTCTACTTCACCTTTTGCCACATCAAGCTTCTAAGATATATTTCCATACGATCCCAAGCCTTCTCCACATCCATAAATACTATGGCCAAGTCTTTCCCAAATTTATCACCTTCTTTCCATCAGTTGTTGTATGGCAAAGATCAAGTTTTTAGTAGACCCCTGTTTACTAAATACATGCTGTTACTCTACTTTCCCCACCCTCCTTTCATTTCATTTCTTATTCTCTTTTCAAGCATCTTCTCATATATTTTTGTACACTGTTACATCAGAGTTATCCCCTTTAATTTGTATACCTCTTCCCGTCTCCTTTCTTAAAAATTGGTATTATCACTCCATTCAGTTTCTTACCTGGATATAAATAACACTTTCTTACTTCCTTCCACGTTTTGTACCAGCATTTATGCCCATTATTGCATCCAATCCTTCCTTGCTTCCTGTACCACTTGCTTTGCTCTTTTCTTCTTCTCCCTATAATCTTCCTGTGTCCTCATTCTTATTTGTAAAACTTCTTCTTAATGCTTCATTCTTCTATTCCACTGCTTCCTTCACCCTATTTCAACAGGTGTCTTCTTCCACTTCCTCTTATTACTTGTCCTCCCACATACCTCCTCTGCAGCTCCCACCAAACTGTTCTTAAACCTTTCTCATTCCACCTCTACACTTTGCATTTCATCCTTAGGCACTAAGTTTCTTGGCTTTCTTAGGTACAGCTCTCTTTACTCTTCATTTTAGCCTCCAAACCCTTATTCTTATTTCTTGTCTTACTATTTACTCCAATATTCTCATCATGGTACCGATAATGTCATCATTATCTAAGACCACACTTGTAATTACCTCGATGTTTACAGTTTCCCTTTTATTTATTCCTCCATGGCAAAGTAGTTTATCAGAGACCTTTGCTCCCCATCCCAGCTGTATCCATTGAGCTTAAGGCTTTCTCTTTCCTTCTTATAACAGCTGTCTACCACTCATTTTATTTCCTCCACATAGCTCTAACAGCCTTTCTACCCTCCTCGTCTCTCCCTCCCCATCCTTTTCCTAAAACCTTCTTAAACCCTCCTCTATCTATTCCTACTTTTGAGTTGATATCCCCATTACTACCTGCCACCTGTTCCCCATATGCCTTTCTAGATCTTCCTCAAACTTGTCCTTTTCTTCTACTGGCCAGCCCCCTTGTGGGACATACACTTGCATTACCGCCACATTTTTTCCTCTATTCCTTGTTGCCATCTTTATTAACCTGTCATTCATCCCTACCATCTTCACCTGCAGCCCTTCTTTCACTACAAAGCCTATCATGTTTTGCCTCACTTCAATGATTTCCATCCAATGCAATCAAGCCTTAACTTAATTCCCACATGCCACTCCCTTTCCACTTGTTCTCGCTCAAGCCCAGAACATCCACTCTCCTCTCATTCATTAAGTCTACAATCTCCTCCACTCTTCCAGTGAGTGTTCCAATGTTCAAAGTCCCTATTCGTAGCTTAATGATTAAAATTAACAATTTTCCAATCCGGAATTTTACTTTATTTTCTCAAGTGCTTTGGTTATCCAGGAAAGAGTGGGAGTATAGGGAGTACATGAAATAGTAGATAATGCAAGACTGAGATGGTATGGGTGTGTAATAAGGATGGAGAAGAATACCAAAGTGAATGATGGAGACAAAGGAGTAGGAAAAATATCAATAGGGAGACAAGAACGAGATGGGAGTAGCAGATAACAGAAAGTGTGCAAGTAAGAGGAGAATGGAAGTGATTAAAGGAGAAAGAATGGTGGAAGGAGAGTTATTTTACTAAACTGACCCGGCCGCAGGCTGGAAACGATTATTATGATAAGTATCAATACCTATAAAATAATAAGTGTTATCAATGTTGTCCTTATAAAATCTGTTTGTATTTTCTGAAATATATCTACCAGAATCTTACTATATTTAGGATGTATGTTAAGATTTTAAATGTGTCAATTTTGAATGAAATTGAGATTGTGTACAACCTAGTTCTACATTGTCTAGTGTAGTCCGCTTTCTTTGTAGGCTAGTCATGAAAACTCACCCAAATTAGCAGAGGAATTATCACCCACATCTGCAGGTTCTTTTACCGTGACAGGTTTATCCAGCTTGGAGACTGTCGTAGACACACTGCGAAACCCACTGCGCAGGACCATTGAACTTGACAGTAACCTCAATTGCAACGACATCTGAAAGAAACAAAATTCATAAAGGGCCTAGGACACTTGAATTTAACAATAATCTATCCTCAAAGCAGCGACATCTTAAGACAACAGTGACTAAGATTGACAATAAACTTTACGTAGGACACTTACAACACAGCACCCTATGCTGGGTATGTATGAAGGAAGCAATTACCTAATGTAGAACACTTACCACAGAATCTTTCACTTCATTAAGGACACCATACAATGTTCAAAAGTTATTGCACAAGTATATGGTGTATGTTAGTGTGTCAGGTGTAGGTAAAATGTTAGAAGAGCCGATATTGAATTTACGATAACCTGTAATCATTGTATTACTCAGTCGCGGCTCATGGCTTTAAACATTGGAAGGGCTGCGATTTGGGGGGAGGGGGGGTTTAAAATTTAAGCCTTAAAAGCACCTTTTTAAGGTCATAGTTTTCAAAAACCGTGTTCACTATCCTGCTATTGAATTTCCACCTCGTGTTTGAAGGTCGAGGAATATGGCCAGACACATTATCTAGCACTGAAAGGTGATCTAGAAAAATGAAGGTATGCCTAAAAGACTGCTGAAAAAATATGTCCCTGGGGTTTTGCGAAGCTGCCTTTTGCATTATTAGGTTTAGCTGATGGGCGTAACAGTGTACAAAATGTGCATTTGGTAGGTTTCTTTAATTATTACCTGTACTACTCCTTTTGCCCGCTCATTACAGAAGCTCCATCATATGTTTGTGTAATGAGTTTATCGGTATCGTTCTTCAAAACAATGCGAAGCTGTTCTAAAATGCATTCAGATAATCCTTCTGCATTTAGAGAATTTGGATTAAAAATCCCTAAAATCTTTCATGGAGAGCACCTTCCCTTTTGTAACGGAATATAATAACCATTTGAGTTTTTTCTGAGACATCAGTAGTATCTTCTGACACCACAGCATTAAATATGGCTTGGTTTATTTCAGTACTAATTTTTTCATGGCACACTTCCAGCAAGCAGTCAAATAATTTGTTTTGAATAGTCTTTGAAGATCCCTTGAACACGGTTGATTTATTTAAATGTGTTTGTAGGTTTTAATCAAGGTTGCTTGCAAATTCTACTAATCCTCGAAAAAACCAGGATTTACAAAATCTGTAGTTTCATCATGGCTACGCAAGAGAAGTTTAAATTTACCACTTAACTTAATGCAATCAATTATTTTTTCAAACTGTTTCCCTATTTCTTCTTACTTCCTCGTTATGCTTACTAATCTGTTATTTTTAAGCCTCACTTAAATGCGTGGCGATGTTTACTTTATCTAACATAGCAAAATCAATTACATTTTTACAATGCTTTTTAATGTTCTTATTTAAATGTCTTGGGTCCATTACATCCGTTTCAACCCAAGTTTTATCACCGCCTTATAATAAACATGGGAAACAGAAAAGAGTGTTTTTTACTTCACACCCGCACAGTCATTTGTGCTTGTCATACACATCATAATTAAGTTTTATTTTATATATAAGCTTCCTGGTCGAGGAAGCTTGATTAATCAAAAAGTCAGTAAGAGGATGTCCCTGATTTTTAGTGTAATTTTTCTCATAACTGGGAAAAAATAAATTTCTGTAATCCCGCTACACTCATTTAATTTATATTAGATTAACTCAATTCACATTATAAATAAAATAACTCACCTCTGTGATTTGCGAACACAATTATAGCCCGACAAAAAATGCATGCCGCTTAACACTCAGCTAAACACGAACTGGCTGTCCGGGCTGCATTACAGGACGGATATTGTGTGTGTCCCCCCCAAGACACACTTTGCTAGATAGGCGCACAGAATAAAACTGTAGTGTGTAGCGATCATAAGTGATTAAGAGGGATGTCTATTGTAATGCTTATAACAGCTAGCAGCTAACACCATGATGATGATTATATTGTTATTCACAAATAGTTCAGATAATTCAGGGAGAGTTGCAGCCCTATGACGAGCCACCACTGATTACTATTAACCATACAAGTGTGTAAATAACATTCAAAACTTACATAGCAACAGCTATATTTAAATTTCCTCCTCATGTAGATATTGTAATTTTGAAAACCATTAAAAATATTCAGCCTAATAAGTTAACTAAAATTAGACTAAATTAAATACAAAGGTTGCATCTTAAGTCTACACTACACTTGTGTTTGTAGGCCTATAGTTAGGCTAATTAGCTTCTAAACAAAAATGCAACACCCTTCTCTGGAGTTTTTAAATGTCTAGGTCACAAAGTTTTTGGACAGTAGCTTACTTAATACACAGAGCTCTAGCTAATAGTCACTTAAGAAATATGCACTAGCCTAGATCCTAAACATTTACCTAACCATATCTAATAATGATTTGTTACCCCCATGTCATTCTACCAATTTGGGCTGTAGGCCTATACACATAGTATGTACTAATTACACTAATGTTTTAGGGATGAGGAAGGTTGAATTTAAATGAAATGTACTTGCATGTGTGTTAACAGAGTGTGAAAAACCCACTCTTGGTACACTCGAACAAGATTCGAACCCCGTTTCCCCATAATCGGCAATAGAGGTAGTCAATTGTGAGAGTAACTCCTAAGACTACATGGCCACCAAAGCAAGTGTTTTGTAAGTTGTGTGTAACAAATATTGTTTCTGAAACTAAAAAAAAAAATAAGAAAAAACACTTTCAATGAGATGTTGCAAGAGACCTATATCCCCAAAAGCAGTTACTACAATAAGGTTTAATCTTCAATGGCTACTAATTTATATAAATATTTATTTTAATTTAATTATTAGCTTACTGTTTAATACAGAATTTACTTACAGTATCAAAATAAAAGCACACATCATGAAATATTAAATAACTTAGTTGTAAAACAACATCTGTTTCCAATAGGCCTTGTTTGTACAAATTTCTTGGTTTTAATGTGGAAATCAGATTAGAAATTACAATATAACCTGCCATGAAAGCTATTTAGAGTGTGTTATGTTTTTAGAAAACCAAGGAATCATGTAGGATGTTACCATTAGATTTACTTAAGGTGGGAGCATAGGGGACATGAGAAAAGTTTTAATTTAAAAACTTTTTTTTTCTAAAATAAAATATTACTTCAGTATAAACAATGAGTTTAATGTTCTTCACACAGTGATATCAATAGTTGGTGAATGTGTGTCATGAGCATAGCGGCATTAGATAAGAAGCATTTTAAATGAAGAGAAAAAGTTGTCATTAAATTTTAGGACACCCTTGACTGATATTCAAGAATCGATGAAGTCACCACGTGAAGAAAATTAACTTCCAAAGGCCAATTTCAGTCAGATTGTGTACACCTCAAATGTGGTACTAAGCCAAATACAAGACATCTACCTAGACTCTAATATAATGTGCCAGTTTCACATATTAAACTGGCCTGTTCCATTCTGGTTCAGGCAGGTTTCGTCTTGTTTTTTCGTGGTTAGTATAGTATATTAATTATTTAGAACTTTTAACCATAAAATGCTTTTAAATCAAATGTGCAAAAAATAATTAATACCTTTCCTCGCTTCTCCCTTCACACCTTAATATGGCTATTTTGAAAGCCTCGCAGATTTACAGAAACAAAGCCATTAAAATAATAACAAATGTAAATCCTTTTTAAGATGTAGCTAACTTTTATAACCCTAAGGATTTACAATTAATTTAAGTAAGAGGAGAAAAAGTATACGGTTTCATTTGAGAAAATATTTTTTAACCAAGCATTGTTATTTATTCTATAGGAAACAATAAAAGTATCACTTATTTAAATATTTTGATTAGTTGGTTAAATAATAACTATCAGAATACACAAATGACAGATTTGCATGGAAATAACTAATCTTTTAATGTATTAATCCATCCAAAATTATATTTTAATTGCAGTTTAAGAGACTTTGAAAGTCAGGTTAAGCTTAGTTGGTAAATTTTTTTGGGAGTTTAGGTTTACTGTGTTTGGATATTTTTTTAATTAATAGGCCTACATAAAAGATTTTTTTTACCTTACAACTTTATACCCTTAGTTAAACACAGCTTGTAGATCTTTTAGTAAATTAAACTCGATCACACATATCTAGGCCTAGCTTTATTTATCTTAACCCTCTTACAAAAAAACTAAGTAACCAAACAAAAAAAAAGGATTGATATAGCTATATAATTGACTACTTAAAAACACTTAGGATTATATATTTAGTCATATTAATTACTGTTTATTAAAACAATCTACACTAAAACACCTAATATATTTAACCCTTTGAGTGCCAACGTCGCTCAGAGCGATGCACGAAATATCTGCTAAACTTGCCAGCATCGCTCACAGCGATCCTTCGTTTTCGAGCTCTTAGTTCAGTATTAAGTCAACAGATAGAGTAGATTTTATTTCCATTGCCTTCTCGTATGTTCGAGCTACTTTTATTTGTCTTTGCGATATATCGAACCTGAAAATTATTTTATAACTTTTTACTTTATGAGTTTTATCTTTGGCCTTGTTTATAAACATGGCTACTAAGAGGAAAGCTGTGATTCAAGACACAGAAGTACTTGCAATATTTATTGACAGCTCAGCCCAGAGTGATCAATTTGTTGGTCATTCTGAAAGCACTGATTCTGAATTTGTAAATAATGAAACTGAACAGGAATTTTATTCTAGTGAAATTGAAAGATCGGATCAAGTAGGAGTAGCAGCTGACATTGATGACACGAGTGTGAATACTAGTTATTCCTAAAGGGATGAAATAAATTTTGAAGATCAGGATAATCCACCCCAACCTCTTCATATTTATGCAAAAGTATCAGGTTTGAAGTCCTCTCACCGTCCCCTTCTGATTCCAACCCAATTATTTATTCTAGACTTTATTTTATCTATAACCCTGCTAAAGTTAATGGTCACTGAAACAGCTGCTAAGCATAACCCAATTTTAGCGTAAAATCTAAAGTTAGTTTTTTTTGTAAACTTTGTTATTTACTCAGTTTTTTATGTTCTTTTCAGTGATTTATTCTATTTCAAGCTATTTAAATTTTCAATGCTTAAAAATTAATGTTAAATAAAACAGTAAAAAATTTTTTAAAAATATCTTGGCTAGTGATTTTTTTATTATATTTAAAAATTAAAAAAGTATATGTATAATTATATCATCTGATAGGCAAGCATGTTAGCTAGTTTATGTAAAAATTTGAGTGCAAGAAGTTCATAGACTAATGAGTTATTAAAATTTAAACAAACTCCTGCATTTTTAAGGAAAATAGCTTGGCACTTTTAGCATATTTTTTTGTCATTTCTCTTGGCACTCAAAGGGTTAATCATACTAATTATATAAAATAAAATAATATTTTATGTGTCTATAGTTTCTTTAAATCAAACAAGCTTAGCCTAACCTTTAAAAAAAAATCAACCAAGCTTAACCTAAAATTAAAAGCCTTTTAAAATTCAATGAAAATACAATTTTGGATGGATTAAAATATTTAAAGAAGAGAGTTATTCCATGAAAAGTTATCGTGTGTGTGTATTCTGATAAATACATTTTAATTAATTAATAAATACTTGATAATCCTAACATTGCCTTGAGATTAGTACAGGCTATGTAACTCATCATTATGTAACCTCCTCCACTCCCCACTACCCTCATCCCATTTTGGACCAAATATCTTCTTAAGTAGGACTACCTTGTTTTCGAACAACCTAAATTTGCTTTCATCATGTAAGGTAAGACACCATGTTGTACACCCATAAAATTAATGTTTTGTATAAATTCTGAGTTTTACATTCTTTGACAATAGGCGAGATACCAACAAAATACTGACCGAGTAATAGCATGCATTTCCCGACTGTATACAATCTAATATAGTTATCTCTAGTTAAAATGTTTATTTAAACAACCAATCAAATTATTTTATTGGGTTACACTTTTTTGTTTTATATAATCAATAACACTACAAGGTAAGATTTTTTTGTAAAAAAATAGTTTCTAAAAAGGTACCCTAAACATCATCTAACTTACTTTTAAGTAATTTTATCAGAGTTGACAGACATAATCATAATATATTTAATAAACATGATGGGTCAGTTTCTTAGTCACCAGTTTTAGCACACCTCAAATGTGGCTCAATACCAAATACAAGACAAGACAACACCAAGATCAGAATGGACTGGCCCAGTTTTATTTAAGAAACTGGTCCATTCCATTCAAGTCTAGATAGGTGTCATATTGTATTTAGTATAGCGCTGCAATTTAGGCGTATCTACTAGGCAAGTCTGACTAAGAAATGGGCCCATGGTCTTTACATCCTTCACAAGTCGGTCAAGAGCTTTAATAAATAACTAGGATATCACTCGCACCGGTGAGCTGGCCACACAGATTATGCTAATCTGTCAATAGTTTTGTTTTCCAGTGACGAGAAGGTCGGGGTTGGAATCTTGGCTGGATGGTTTTTACTCAACGGCATCCAACTCACCCTTCAAGCAATGCATTATATAATCTGCTTTGAAAATTGTTCTTTGATCCGTTGTTTGTTTTGTGTCCCATGGTATTGTTATTGTTGACAATCATTTTGGGCTTATTTAATCGTGTTTAAAATATAACCTACTAGTAGTGTTAGGTCTAGGCCTTCATTTGGCCATAGTACATTTTATCAGTCACATTTTAGGCTCTTTTTAATTTTTGGTAGCTACAATGTTTGAATATTTTATTTTATTTATCACACACACACAAGATTATGCCTGTGTAAAATCGAATGACACCAAGATTTAGACAATAAATATTAGCCCCAAACAAAACTTGACATATAGCTCAAATCACTTTTGAACTGTAAATAGTGACTTTATGTTAGTACAAAACAAAAACCTTCGTAGACTATCGATTCAAACCCAATTTGAAAATAAATTAAAATCCAATATGGAAAACATTTTATTATATCACTCACCTTAATGTCACTTTGCTAAACAATTTTACTACCGTTGCCCTTCACAAGTCATAAAATATAATAACAGTTTTTTCACAACTTTAGGTTATTATATAGACAGACACCGTTCATCCCCACTTTTCCTTTGAAAAATATGCTCCCTCTTTAGCAAGATTCGCTTTCTGTGACCTTCAGTGTGTTAGTTGCAAAATTGAACTAGATAGAAATAAAAATATTTTCTGCGAACAGCTGATTTTATCCTAGTTCCGACTGGACAGGAGTGTTCTGCGCGCGCATCAACCAATTCTCAGCTATAAGCACTTGGTTTAAATAGATAGAAATATAAAAAGATAATTTGCATTACATTGAAACTATGTATGTTCTAGAATCTAGATAGTGTGGAAATCATTAACACTACATACAATACAATTAAAACACACTTTTTGTGTATTCACAGTACAATCGGTATATTTGTTTACTGCATTGAAGGGAGTAGCTTAAAAAACTTTAGAAATTCAATTGAACTTAATCGTTAGTAATAAGCAAATAAATAAAGTGGATTGTAGGATTATATTAATTTTATCAGGGGAATGAACGTACTTTATGGTATAATAGTAGATTCCTTGAAAGAGTTTAGTTAGTTGATTTATAATACCTTCAAACGGTACCCTTATCAAAACTACTTCACTTTCCTGTAAAACCGTACAAGTACGATCCTACGTTGTGATGAAATTTACAGATGTCATCTAGAATCAAAATGACACTAAATTGAAATAATTATGTATAGCAATTAGCACCTACAAATTCAATTTGGTTTTAGAAAACTTTAAATTGTTTCATGAGGGAGATTATGTCAAAAAGATTCCTTGCAATTTTATGTTGGAGAATTTCTGTTTCTTGAATATTTAACATTTTATTATAAATCATAATAAATTCCAAATTTATTTATGTGTTTGGCAAAATTAAAGTTCTGAAGACATTATTTTGAAATTTTGGAACACGACAATTGAATCATTGAAACATAAAACACGTTGTTATTAAAACTATTACTCACATCAATGGTATTAATTAAAAATAGAGTTTCTAGATTATGTGTATTTAAACGGCCTGGCGTGCCATTGAAAATCGTTCCGCGGGCCACTCTTGGCTTACCCCTGGTCTACAAGGTACAAAAAAAAAACAATAAAGCCTGCGGGGATGATGTCGAAGTGATGACGCCTGATTCTACACGTCCACCACAGCGCGGACTGCTTCATTGAAAAAAGCACATGCAGTCAGTCACGTCCACGTGTCCAGTAGAACTTACCATTTAACTGACGGATACTTTACTCCATTACTTGCAAATTAAGAATAACGGTGTATTTTCAATTCAACTTAGTTTTGAGGGGCGTGTAGCACACATTTAGTGTAGTTTAAGCAAATTTGGGTCATACAAATATTTATTTTGGGCGGTGTTCTACACACTATTTTCATAGAAATGGCCCTATCTGACAGATAGAACAGCTCTAACTTTCGAATTAATTTGCCAATTTATGGTATCTTCAACTGTCACTTGTTATAGATATTAATAATATATACTATAACAAAAATAATATAGTAAAATGTTATCCATGTTTTACCGCAAACAAATTGGGTTTTTATTTTCTAAGAGGTTCTTCCTATGAAATTGGATTGTATCACGATGGCTCTCGGTGAAGCCTCCCAAAAGAAGGTGCGAGGAATGGCCTTGAGACTATTCATCCCAACATTGACCTTTCTGTAAAAATTGGTATTGATAAATTATTTCCCGGATGTGTTTGTATTTAAAAGCTAAGGAAACTGTGCTTCTGGCTATTGTCATTCATTTAAAAAATAATACATTAGCTAGCGATATTGGTCGTGTACATGTGTCCATTGAATAATTATTTTCGTGGGCCATTGATGAGCTTCACCTTTAGAGTTTGAGAGAGTATAAAAAAAACCCACCTACAATTAGTGTATAGAATACGGAGCTCTCTTTTAGATGCGTAGTGACCTCGGTTGGGAAGTAAGACACGATGCATACAGAAATCAAAGCTCGTTTATATAAACGTATATTTCGTCATTGCTAACTACATAATGCTGTAGATATCTGGTCCGAAGTGTACACGATGAGCTAAGTATTATTGTCACTCTTCAAGATACTGGCCCACACGTGAGAGGAATGAGTCGGCACATTAAAGAGGAACTTGGCGAAGATGACTTGGCGATAAAACACTATACCATAGAGCTCGAACAGTTACATTAAGTTAACATTTTTAGATAAAACAGTGTAATGCTCAATGACTCAGTGACACTTTGTTGTGTTATTTCCCACCGCGTTTTACTACACGTCCGATTACATATTTTTATGAGGATTAAATAGACAAACTATTATAGTTGTTAGTTACGGTTGTAGCCGCATATAAACATCATATTATATAAAATTAAAAAATGGCAAATACAATTGTTTGGCTATTTATCATAATATACGCATTCGTACAGTTGTAATAATTGTACTAATGGCGACAAAATATCGAGTCGAAGATGACTGCGTTACCTGACAGCTCGTGACCTTCATTGATCACTCATATGTAGCTGACTATTTCCGCACGTCCATCACAGACTTGGTCTTAAAATATGATTGAAGAATGACCCTGAGTACGGGACGACTCCTGGATAGCTCAGTGGTTAGAGCATTGGTGTACTAAACCAAAAGTCCCGGGTTTAATTCCCGTGTCTAGGTGTAATTTTTCAATTTAAAGAATTTTTTATGAGCCTAGAACTTTATTATTATTATTATTTTAATTTTTTTAGCACCGCGTCTTACTACCTGTTTGGATTATACACTTATGTACTAATTACACTAATGTGTTAGGGATTAGGAAGATTTAATTTAGAGGAAGTGCACTCGCATTTGCGTGGAGGAAAAGTGGACAACAATTTTAGGAAAAATCACCCTCAGTGCACCCGACCGGGATCGAACCCCGGTCTCCCCGTCTTTGGCAGCCTAATCTATTGCGAGAGTAGCGCCTTAGACCATACGTCCACCAAAGTGTCACCTAATTATTAATCAGGTAAGCCGTCTACACAAAGCTCATCATTCAAAGTTCCATACCATGTGTTTAATTTTTTTTTCACCAAGCGTAGGGAGGTACTGTTTTAACTTGACCATTTGGCATTGTATTTGTCTTTTTGTTCCACGATAACCGTCCAATGCGTGGACCGATTTTAACGAAATTGGTCAGGGGCATTCTCTAAACCTAGGCCGAGCAATGTATGTGTATAGTTATTCATTCTGATTATACTTTTAAATATGACCACAGCTCAAAAGGTTTTTTGTTTAATAGCTTACTTATCTCAAGTGATTTGAGTTTTAAATTTTAGGCAATTGATCGAGTTTTTGTTTTTGTTTTAACATTCCAAGAACTGACGTATTACACTACTGGAACAACGGTTGTTTCTATGAATATAATGTAGGCGTACTTTTGACGATAGTATTTATTTATTTTCTGCCTAGCTTGATTACCACGTATTCTTTAAATTGATAAATGACTCCTGGACGCGGGACTCGAACCCGGGACCTTTGGATTAGTGCGCCAATGCTCTAACCAATAAGCTATCCAGGAATCGTCCCGTTCAATTTAAAGAATATTATATTTAGAGCCCTTTCACACGAGGCAGGCTCACCCAAGATGTATTGGGGCGCACCCGCATGTTCGCGCGGACCGAAAAATCACCCGCCTGTGTTCGTAGTTTGGCGCGGGACTGCTCCCAGCGACGCGTCCTGGTCAGAGTAATCACTACGAGGAGACACTTTGCCAGGATTACTAGACAAGGAACATCTCCCAGGTATAGAAAAATAAAATATATTATATAATTTGTGAAAAAAAAAGTAAAAATTAGTTTTAATTTCGTCTTTCCAGTCGACTACCAAAAGGAACGATCGGTATCACCATCAACACCACAGCGGTAGAGAACTTAGCGAGAATCCATCTCTCAAGGTTTTCGCTTTGTATGTTTCGGGAAAAAATGTTCGTTTTATCAGTGTATTCA
This sequence comes from Timema podura, assembly GCA_033556935.1. NCBI lineage: Eukaryota > Metazoa > Arthropoda > Insecta > Phasmatodea > Timematidae > Timema > Timema podura. The sequence continues at coordinate 32,663,465 of JAVRXN010000009.1, forward strand.
GAACCAATTATAGACAACACCATGAGATCTCACCTGATATAGTAGTTACTATGATCCGGAAAAATACCGAGAAGAATGATCTTAAAAATGTTAGAAATAATTTAATAGGGAGGGCGCCAATAAATCTTAACCCACTTACAGGGAAAATATTTATAGTGGCTTTTAAAGAAGACACACTAAAAAAACTTGTATTCACATTGATAAGTGTAATCTTGTAACTAAAAATAAAGCTGTATGTATCTGTATAAGAATAATGTAAATTAATAGGGGGTGTGTGCAGTGAATAATAAAATAGAGCAACTACTATTAAGTTCATTTAATAAAATAAAATTGATGGTGTCCTGCCTGTTGGACGTCCAAATAAATTACATTTCTACCTTGAGGCATAAGAGCCTGAAGGTAAACTTTGTTTATATACATATATTAAATATATTATACTGAGATATTCATATCTGAAATTAGTTACTGCTGGTTCTTACAAGATTCTAAGTTTAATTTGTTAGCGAGAACAAATAATATAATATGGTATTAAAATTTACCCAAAATAGCTTAGTATCACAGATTTTAAAATTAATCATTCTGAATAGTTTGCCAATTTACTTCCAATATGAGAATAAATTCGCTCCAGCTATTGAGTACATATAAATGGGCTTTGAAGGTCCTCTAGAGAAAATACGGAAAGTTCCTACTTGGATCAGTGAATTAATGTAGATGCTTTGAAGCGGTAGTGGCGTCACTTTTTTTTTTTAGGAGAAAAGAAAAAATATAATATACACTTTAGATTTCACTTTTTTTTCTTTGTGGTTTCTGGTTTACCAGTATATGGTCAAGTTAAGTAATCTCAAACGCCAATACAGTAAGGTTCAGGCATAATTGGCCTTAAAACCTTAAAAAAAATTCCAAACGCACAAGTTGTAACTATGAAAAGGCGTCTCGTTTTTAGAGTCCTCGAGGGTTCAAAGTAGTGATGGGCACAATCGAGTAATTTTAAGAATCGAGTAATTACTCGATTATCTTTAAAAAGAATCGAGTAATCGAGTAAAATTACTCGAGTAATTTTTAGCGAATCATCTACTCTAATCGTCCCGTAGCAATCGGTTGGACAACATTACTCGGAAGTCTTGCAATGGAATTCGATACTAATAACAAGTCCATAATCTCTTCCTGTAGTAGGCAGTCGACAGTGACCTCCACCCCCTTATTTTCATGTTTCACTTTACATCTACAGTCAATATGAAAGTATGCGTTTTAAGAAATGTCTCACAAATAAAAATTGTTTTGTGCTCTTTTTAATAAAATAAACTTTTCTTTAAACGTTCATGTTAAAGAAATTGATAATAATTGTACCTTTTTAAAAGTTAAAACAATTGTTTTTTTTGTTTTGTATCTTATTCTAATTAGTTTCAATTTATAAATAATTATATTTTACTAAGGAGAAATTAAATAATTAAGAAAGACAATATCTAGTTTCGTCAATGCGATTGTGAAAATAAGACTGCCGAGGTGCCGAGTAAAAAGAATCGAGTAACTTTCATCGAGTACTTTTGAAAAGAATCGGAAATGTGATACGCTTAGCTAGTAGTATGCTTTTCAATTGTGTACTTTACATCTGCGAGTAATTTGTATTGAGAATGCATGTGCAACGTTTAAACCATAAAGGGTCATTTTTGCGTGACAGCAGAAACTGTTGATGAAAAATGAGCTCTAAGGGAATATACCTTTTAAATGGAAATAGCGTGGTAAACAGTCCAGCCAATAAGGTCGATTCTTACTTATCTGGTAAGAAAAGACAAAATAAAAGAATAACACGGTCCGAGTAAAGTTACTCGAGTAATCCCGCAAGAATCGAGTACTCCCGATTACACAACACAATCGAGTTACTCGATTATTTTTACTCGATTGTGCCCATCACTAGTTCAAAGTATTGTCGTCTAAACAATAGAAGAAAAAATAAAATTAAGAAATACAAGTGTAGTTCATAGAGAAAGGTATAACCAAAATGAGAATTCCTAGGAGCATGAAAAGAGCAAGTATTTCAGTTAGGCGCAGAAATGGAACACCTCAGGTGCAAGAAGCATAAAGAAAATGACCAAATAAAACTCAGAGTAGATGGCGGAGTAGAAAACCATGTTGAGAATCCATATAAAATTAAAAGTTCATTCAAAACAGGCGCTGTATGATACGCGGTCAAGAATCGGCAGTCATTTCGTCATTAAATTGGTTCACAGTCATGCCGCTAGATGGTAGTGTAGGTCTGTCATCGGTAGAGTAACCTCGAAGCGTTTCTGCGTTCTAGGTTATTCTAGTCATCGATAGAAACAACTTGACATCAAACAGAGTATCAAAGTAGGGATGTTCGATTCATGGGCTTTGAATCGATTCTCTGGATCGATCTAGATTAAGAGGTGTAGTATCGATTCAGGCAAAAGATCAAGTTCATTGAATCGATCTTCCAAAGATCGATCTAACGATTCATGTAAATAAAGTTTGATTTATTTGAATGCACTATCTAAAAGTGGCGCACCTAGAAATTTACACCGAGAGGAGGGGGCAGCAAAAATACATTGAGGGAAGGGGTGGGGTCGTAAAAATGTTTCGGGGGGGTGGTAGCAAAGATGTATGATGACTTATTAAATGCTTCTGGAAGATATTTAAATTATTTTTGTGGTAACCACAAAAGGCAGTGATTTAAATAATGTGTGTGGCCTTACATAAAATATATACCTTGTTTCTGTTCTTTTTTTTCAATTTGTAAATTTAGGGGCACTTGTGTGGTGTGGTAAGCTTACTATAATATTTTATTCCCAATGAGGAGCACTTTAAATGTTGTACTTGAAGAGAAGAATCATTGGTGGCAGAGAACCATATTTATGTAAGGGTAAGGAGGTAGTTAGTAAAATAATGTATTTAAAAAAAAAGTTTTTGCAATTCAACTCAAAAGGCAGATTGGGGATCCAGGAGCTTCCAGAAGATTCTTAAGATAATCAGGCTATATATTGGAGACAAAGCAGAACCTTGACCACTAGACCCCACAGAGGGACGCGTTTATTTTCTTGCCTTAGTCACAGCAAATTAATCTTTCAGAAATTGTGAATTCAGTACACTTTAATTGTTTGAATTAATTGTTCTAGAACCAATGATTGAACTAAAACTAAATTCACTTGTTGGCATCCGTCTTGAGGAAACCTCACACCTTTTTGTGGGTGGGTGTGTATTAAAATTTGGGAATCACCAGCTTAGTGGAGGTGTAGATTGTAGATGTAAGCATTCTATAGCTACTAAAGCTCCATGGGGCAAATGAGGTTTTTACGAACTACTTCCACACTATTGACTTGCTGACCAAAACGTCACCATAAATATATTACAGAATAAAAACGTGATGTGATTATTTACAGAACCTAGACGTCATTCTCTTCATTTTACTAACTAAAGACAAATAATAACTAATTAGTAGCCCAAGATTGCAAGACTTGGTTTCGAAATTTTCCTAGTACTAATAGTCAACAAAAACATTTCCTAAAACCAACCAAATTAAATTTCCCTGAATCGATTCGAAGTTTTGATTTCTTTCGATATTTCGATTCGAACTTTTTGAAATCGCTAGAAAAAGAATCGATACGTAAATCAGATCGAGACCTTTGAATCGATCCAAAAAATCGATTAATGGAGGACAAAGAATCGATTTTCGAAAAGATCGATCCAAAATCGAACATTCTTATATCAGAGTGACAGTGTGAATGCAGGCAGATCAGAGGAGTATAGACGTACTATACTTAAAACAAATGTCGAGAATTAAATATTGGTTTCGCAACTTTAATTGCGTTAACAAAGAGAAAACTAATACAGTACTTTATCTTCCAATACCAATGTGATTAGTTCCAGAATTCACCAGCAGGACATCCAACATTGATAAATTAAATAAAACAATTAATTTAGAATTTAAATATTGTGTTACATAGACAGAGAGAGGAAGCTTCTCGTCATAAATCAGGGGTCTACAAACATTTGCTATGCGGGCCACATAATATATTTCACACATTTTTGCGGGCCAAAGTAACGTTCACCTGTTCTTCAAGTAGCACTATTTTTGCCCTGAATGCCTTGACATGCGCAAATAGATCATAAATCAAATTTGTTCCAATATGTAAATTTAGATTCATGTCATATGGCCAGTCACGTCTATACAAAATTCAACTTTCCAAGGCCAGTCAGTGTTTAATAAAAGTGATTGACGTTGATTCTTTTTTGTGAGAAATGAATCAATTTATGTGTAATAAATTATATTTATAATAAGTAGTCAGTATAATTACTTGTTTTTAAATTAGGTAACATCTTTCGGAACTTTCCTTTGATAACCCTCTGCCGGGAGAGTTGGAACTACTTAAAAATCGTCACAGTCAAGCCGTTCTGTTATCGATATAAGGAATGACACCTGCGACTCTAAATTAGGGTTTGCAATTCCGACAGTATTATTATTATTATTATTATTAGCACCGCGTCTTACTACCCGTTCGGGTTATACGCACTTACGCTAATGTGCAATGATAGGGTGATTGTGAGATGAAATGGAGGACCTACAGTTTAACGTGGAATCCGAACCACGGTGGAGGCCTGGCATTCCTCACATTCACAAGTTGTGATAATTCCGACAGTACTCTGGCTTGGTGTCATGGGGGGAAGTACGCGTGCGAACAGAAATTGGGCATATCAAATAAACCGTGTGGTTAATAAACAACGAAGAGAAACAATTAATTTTTTTTATATATAAAATCTTGAAACGTGCTGGATATAATTTTGTGGTGGGCCGGATGTGGCCCGCGGGCCGTAGTTTTGAGACCCCTGTCATAGATAATAAAGGTATATAATGGTAACTCTGTAGTATGCATTGATCTCTATACTATAACTGGATGGACATCTGTGGCTGAAATTTTCGAGCTGTCGTCTGCATACCATTGGGTAAGAGAGAAAGAAACTTTCGGGCATCTCTTTCTCTCTTTCACCCATACAAGGCAATGTGGCATTTTGACATCGTTCATTAATTTGATTGAATATATGAGATACATCAATGTGAGAGTGGTTAAATTAAATAAATATGTTAGTTAAAGCTTTGAAGAGCATATAAAAGTTCAAAACTGGTTAGTTTTTTATTTAAATAAGTTGATGTAGCCTTTATGTACGATGATTTTTGAAGGAAGCTTACTTTTAAGGCTTTATCTAGTACCAGAATCCAAACGTCATATCTTTTTTTACTAACTAGGAATAATAACTATTTCCCAAGATGCAAATTTCGAAATTTCTATACTAATATGTCAATCAAAACATTCCAAAAAACAATTAAACTCTGAATCGATGAATTTTGATTCTTTCATTCGATTAACGAAATAAAAAGCATGATACAATCAATCGGGACTTTAATCTCAAAAAAGTTAATGAGAAGAACATTTCGAAAAGAGCCAAATAATCAACAAACATAATCCATGAGACGTAAGACTCTTTTAAAACAAATTGTGTCGCACTTCAATTCAACAAAATGTAATACAGTTTTAGCTACAATGTACCATTATCGTTTCCGAATTCACACAAATAGTTCTGAAAGATATAAAACAAACAAAAACAGAATTATTAAATATTTTCACATACAAGATAGAACTCTGTCATAAATCAGGGTTACAATTGCACCGGGCAAATATTACAAAGTTTTGTCATTCCAAAGTAATTCACCTTTTTCAAGTACCTTTTTCATTATATAATTCATAATCGAACTTTCAATAAAATTTGTTCTGAAGCCAAGTTATACAAAAAAAACCTTTAAGAATATAAAAGTGTTGACGTTGATCTTCTGTGAAAAAAACATTATATATAATAAATAATTGTAAATTCTAAGTTTTTAATTAGAAAATCTTTCGGAATTTCCTTTGAAAACCCTCTGGAATTGAACTTTAAAAATGTTACTTCAGGTGTAGGTATAAATACCTCATAATTCAGTTCAATTGACACACTTTTGTGTCATCAGGGAAGTTTTCGCTGCGGAAGAACATTGAAGAAATTAAACTGTGTGGTTAAAATACACTAAAGACGAACAATATGCTTTTTGTCCTTGGAACGTCCCATGTGGCCCGGCGTATGGACCCCGTCATTGATATATAAGTATCAAATGGTAAGTATTGACTAGAACAGGAATTTGAGATGCTATGTGGATGTCGGATGAACTAATGCTACCAGCTTAGTGCAAAACTGTAATAAAGTACTAAAGTACAAAACTGTACCAAGTTACATTTGTAATTGGTTAGCTTGTATACATTATTATAATTAGATCTAATTTTAGATCTCGGAAACTAATGTCAATTACCAAGAGAGAGAAACAGAAGTATGAGGATATATACACTTCTTTGGAAGTAAATGTAGGTTTAATGAGGTTAAGCCACTTTAATATTTTGTTTCAAATGCTATTATTTATATGACTTGAGTAGGTAATAATTTCACGTTAACTAACAAGTCTATTTTAATATTTTAATAGGTATTCAAAAGAATTATTTACAAATTATTGGTTCATGCCATTATTAGTTATTATTTGTGTTAAGAACATCCCAAAAACGCACAATACGTTCAAAGATAAATACAGATCGCCCACCAAATCTTAATCCCAACTTAGGCTTGTAGTGTTCTCATTGGTGTTGTGACAAAGGCTATGGACAAACTTATAATTACACATTTTAAAAGCTCTCAAACTTAATGTTAAATAAAACAAGCTCATAAAAGTAATAATAGCATATTTTTTCAAATGTTTCACAATATCTATCGTATCATTTATTTTAAAGAAACTTATAGAAAAAATGGGAATGCAAAATGAATTAAGATTTGTTCAACATGTCTTCAAAACATCAATGTTTTATAGCAAAAAAATCGATAGTTTTTTAAATCGCGTTTTTATCAATAAAAAGGTGTATTTAAGTTTTTTTAAATAAATCAAGTAACTGTATCTGAAGTACATTTATATTCAATAAATCAAAAACTTCAATTCAAATTCAAACAAATTATGTTATTTAAAATTAAATAATGCATACATATTATCAAATTAAAAAAATACTATTTAGAAAATAGCCATTACTTGATATTGTTTGGGGAATAATATTATAATAACCACAATCTCCGTCGTCCATTTCTTGTATAACACACAATTTCAAAATCACCTTTCTTCCTAAACGGTTTCTTGTTTTGTCAAAGTTGGTCCTACTTCACTCGCCAACAAATATTGGTAGGAATGAACTCGGACATCGATGTTTTCAAAACGGATTTAAAGCTAACGCCATCGACTTTTATATGTTAATAATTTTTAGCCGTCGACATTTTGTACCGATATCAAAGGTTTAGTAATAATACATGTGTGTTTTTGTCGGTACTACGGGTGTCAGCTCTAAACCTTTAACCACCCCGCCAATCCCCCATCCCCCTCTCAAATATGATTTCCGGTTACAGTTTAATTTAGTTAAAGAACAAAATTCGTGTTTTATTTGTTTTATAAAGTCGATGTTTTACAAGTAATGATTTTTCTCATAGATTGATGTATCATTTCGGTAGGGTACATCGATGGGTCCTCACCCCCCCCCCCCCCATTTATATCCTACCAACAGGTTTAACTAGTCGAACTCCTCTCAATCTTCTCTATTATCTTTGTCCACGACAGCCAGCTGGTTCGATAGAGCCTCTCGGGTTAATTAATAATGGTGGGGGTGGAGAATTTGTCTGCAATAAAGAGATTGAATTTGATGAGGTTGATTCGGCAGTTTTATTTTTAAGAAATGTTAACGTTAACATACATTATATTACATACATACATTACATAACAACTTGTGAATGTGAGGAATGCCAGGCCTCCACCGTGGTTCGGATTCCACGTTAAACTGTAGGTCCTCCATTTCATCTCACAATCACCCTACCATTGCACATTAGCGTAAGTGCGTATAACCGAACGGGTAGTAAGACGCGGTGCTAATAATAAATAATAATAATAATAAATAATAATAATACATTACATACATACATTACATACATACAGACATATTGTTAAAGTTGTTACAATTTAGCCACATGGTGGTCTACCTTTTCTTCCACCCATCTCTAAACACCCTAAAAGCCTACACGAAATGAGCAATTATTGATTAAGTACCTCTCAGTACGTCTTCCTAGTTCACGTGCTAATCGCTAAGTGTCTCGCTGCTAACGCTTTCCTTCCACATAGTATCAAAAACAGACACTCAAATCTGATTGGCTAGCTGTTCGCGCCAAACCTCCCTCTTTCCACTGTGAAGCCACACGTTCAGCTTCCGGGCACAGATAAAATAAAACAGCACGATGCTTAAAAGTTAAAGGTAAAAGTAATAAATTTAGATGACGCTATAATTTCAACAAAGACTTTACTAGAATGAAAAACTACTAGATTTAAAAGTTAAAGGATAAAAAATGAGGTTAATCAATTGAAATTTAAAACATATATTGCTTACAACTTTGATAATGATTTGGACAACTTATTTATAGTTAACATAACACTCCTAACTGTCTTATAACCAGTGGCGGATTTACCAACAGGCTGAGTAGGCTGGAGCCTAGGGCGGCAGATTTTAGGGCGGCAAATTTGCGGCCAATTTTTTTTTTTGTCTTATAGAAATTAAAAAGATTCATATTTATATACCTAAATGTTATTAGATCCACACAAACAATTCAACATGTAATATGTTTCACCACTTAGATAAATTTTTCTACAATTTGCGTAGTCACGTTTGGTTGCGGCGCGGGAACGAGTGACATGACCGTTCGCTAAGTGTGTCTGATCGAACCTGACTGCACGAGCGCGGCGTGGTGCGCCGGAGCCGAAGCGGGGTCGTGCTGTAGGCATACGCCGCGTGGTGTTGGTGGCATTGAGTTCGAGAGAGATAGATATAGAGCAGCGATACAAACGGGGAAGTCCCGTCCCGTATTTACTTCAAAAACAAAAGAAAAGCCGGATTATTACCAGATAATTGAATATATTGTTTTTAAACTGTAAGTAAGCGCAATAAAAATTATTTAATTACGTTTACCGAATGTACATTATTGTGAAGGTAGTATTAAGGCATACCTTACCCCGCTTTATTAGTAGTACATGATTGAGCTTGTATTAGCTCAGAAATATACCAAAAACTATTTTTTGTGCAATCTTAACTAAATCGTTGGATTGTAAAATTAATCTAGGAACTGACACATTGTAGAAGTCGGTAGGGGCGGCAAAATTTGAATAGCCTACTGGCGGCAAATGTGTAAATCCGCCACTGCTTATAACTAAATATTTGAACTGACTAATTTAGCAATATAGAGATTAAATTAGGCCTAGAAATGAATAATACATTGAAGATGCTGAAGGCTATTTATTAAAATGGCTAACTGATTGGAAAACCATAATGTACTATAAGTGTAGTACTTTCAGTATCTTGATAATGTTGACATGTTTGCTAATAAACTTAAGGGGGTAATTTGTAAAACGATATATAAATGGTAATTAAATATCTTTGAATAAATACTGGGCACTACCAAGCCTATTACAACAATAGTGAATTTAAGTGTTTTAAGAATGGTATTAAATTAACAAAATAAACAATGGCAAAATAATATATATAAATGAAAAGTTCGAGATCTAAGGGCCTAAAACCCTGACCACTTTACAAGGTAGGCCAAAAAGAATCCTCGTTTCGAAAGATATACTGTACATTATAATTATATTTGTTGGTCGATGAATTTTTATAAATCAATATTCTTTAGCACCATTCAAGGCACACTCATCGATCAGCAAACATCGATAGCGTGAACATCGAACCGTCAACATCGGTGGTTGAAAATCATCTCCCAATAAACATCGATGTTAAAAACATCGAACATCGAACTAGTCAGGGTCAGGTCAGTCGCCACTAAGCAACACACTGCCAGGACTACCAGACGAGGAACATTTCCCAGACATAGAGGAGGATCCTCTTGTCCAGTCAGGGTCGGGGCAATTGCCCCAAAGGCGAGAAATCATTTCAAAAACATGGACTTCCAACCCCGACCTGGCGCTAACATCCTTAGAAAAAGGGCAGTGTATTTCATCTAGTAAATTAATTTAAATCAGTTTCAAAATTATACCTATATATGGGCATCGAGCCCAGGACCTTTGGCCTAGCACGTCAATACTCAACTATTGCTCAGTGGTAGAACATTGGCTCCCTAAGCTAAAAGTCCTGAGTTCAATTGATATGTCCAGATGCCATTTTTCAACTAATTTAAGTTGATTTAAATGTGGTCCCCTTCATTCGGACAGTGCCGTAATTATTATAATTATTTACAACCTGTGTTGATATTCATTATTTTATTCAAGCTATATATAGTTGTTTTGCTATATGTTGAGTAACAATAACATTGTTAAAATGAGTGAAAAACTTATTATTAATTACGAAAAATATCTTTGATTCGCAAGAAAACATTTACTAAATAGATTCTAGAAACACCCAATGTTTAAAAAATTGCGAAGGTGGGGTATTGGACTCCCCCTTTGCCAACTCTCTTAAAGTTTAGCACCGAGTAGTAGTAGTTTTTTAGCACCGAGTATTAATACCCGTTCGGGTTATGCGCCTATGTACTAATTTGAACTAATGCGTTAGGGATTATGACGGTTTGATTTAGAGGAAATGTACCCGCATTTGCGTGAATGGAGAGTGGAAAACCATTTTGGAAGACCACCCTCAGTGCATCCAACCGGGATCGAACCCTAATCTCCGCGTCTTCAGGAGTCTAGACTAACACGAGAGTGGCTCGTTAGACCACGAAGCCCTCGAAGTAGTTGGGGCTGAAATTGAGTATAACTAGATATTTATATGTGTACACAATGACACATTTTTAGTATTGTAGATGTATTAATAATAATAATAATAATAATAATAATAATAATAATAATAATAATAATAATAATAAACTATTTCATATGGAATATTTACTAAATTAATATTATAAATAGTTCAGCCCCCGTACATTAGTTACTTTATCTTAACAATGGTATGGGACAAGGTTAAAATAGCAAGTTTACCCTTCATTGAATCTATATTAATTACTAGCGGACCCGACAGACGTTGTCCTGTCCGAACGTTGGCTTTTCGTTTGGGTGGCATAATTGATTTCGATAATAAAACAAATACTATGTGATCATCACAATTACAAATTCACAATTAACTCCAATTAGTGACCCGCCTCGGTGGCGTAGTTGGCTAACGCGCTTGTCGTGTTGAGCTCGACCGCCGAGGACGGGGAGATCGAGGTTCGAATCTCGGTCGGGTGAACTGGGGGTGGTTTTTCCTAAATGGTTTTCCACTCTCCCTCCACGCAAATGCGGGTTCACTTCCTCTAAATTCAACCCTTCCAATTCCTAATCCATTAGAGTAATTAGTACTTAAGCGTATAACCCGAACGGGTAGTAAGACGCGGTGCTAAATATTATTAATATTATCCAATTAGTGAGTTACACAATATTACAAATTCAGTGTTTGTCAAGACAACATACAAAATAAAACATCTTTTCATTTTTGGCATTTCGCCACAACGCCACAAATATCAGCTGTATCGAAAAACAAACATAACTACGAATTATTCTCAGAAGTTCAATTATTCATGAACTTTTCAGAAGGTTTTAACGGTCAATTATTAATGAACTTATTAATTTTTTAATGGTAAATTATTAATATTATATTAATTAATATAAATATTGGATGGTGGTGGTGGTGGTGGGAGGGGGGGTTGAAATTTGGAGGTTATATGTTCTGATATGCAAAAAAATCTTTAAAAAAAAAATTCCCTAAAAAATAAAAAAAAATCCTAGAACCCGATTGCAGCGCCACCTACCGGGTCCAATTGTGAATCTAAACCATCCACGGACCCACTCAAACACACACACAAAATTTCATCAAAATCGGTCCAGCCGTTTAGGAAGAGTTCAGTGACATACACACGTACAGAAGAATTATATATATTAAGAAGATAGATAGATTATAGTCATACACTTGTTAAAATTGTGCAATGAAATGTTAATGGTCGAATGACCTTAAATGCGGATGTTTATATGGTAGCTCACATGACAACACTCACTTGATACAAGTAAATTCTACTGAAAAGATTGAGTAAAGTTGAGTTGAATACATTTTCGCGACCCCACGAGGTACCCACAACACACTATTTGTGAACCAATGTTTAAGTGACAACTTTACCTTAGTATCCTCCCCAAACCAAAAAGGTTCTTGCGCCACTATTGGCCAGCACGCAAATTAAAAGGCCACTTCTGTTCAAATTTGTCAGTGACGGGTAGGTCGGACTTCGAATACCAGTCAGGTATTTTACTAAGACTCCCCCTCCCCCCAATTGTCTTACCACTCTTTCTCCACGCAAATATGAGTATATTTACTCTAAAATGCCCTCTCGTACCTACATCAATAGTGTGGATAGTCCATACAGGAAGTAATACAGTGGCTTACCCAGAGTTTAACATTCGAGCAAGTCTATAGCCATAAGAAATGTCGAGGGAAAGAATGGCTTGGCGCGGTGAGTGGGGGTACGGGGGTACTTGATCACAGCTCCCTAACCACGTGAGACCGAGAACATGTGTGAATATTAAATGCCTTCCGATGATACTTGGAGTTGTTTCATAGTAATTAAGCCCATCGATTTAAATAATATAAGTGGCCTTGCATAAAATATAACGGTATTATTCTCTTGTTATTTTATTCCAGTTGGTAATTTCATATCTAGCGGTAAATCTTTTAAATATCAGGCTTAGTGCGTAAGACTGCTTTTAAAATGTAGCCCATACATTCGAAATATCTTCAGCATAAATATTTTAGTTCTACTTCATACGATTTAAATTTGTATTAAAGTTAATTTGATCTTGAGGAACCCTCTTAGGTGCGCCACCGGACTAAGACGGTGGAAAAAAAAATCCCTACTAAAATCGCTCCAGAACGCAATCTAGGTCCTTAGCTTCTAAAAGGCTGACGGAGTCGTGATCAGATATACTAAAGATGACACTATCTACAACTAATTATTTTGTAAGTCACGTTGTTGTAGCGTCTTCAAGAGAGTTCCCACGGCAGAGCAATCCACGGACAACAATGCAAGATCCTGCCCAAGGTCTGCCCGCGAGTGCAACCAAGAATGACGCTCCTATTTCCTCACTTATTACGCAGCAGTGGAATCTCAACATTGTTGTCGTCTTCCTCTTGACAAAACACCTGCATGCGACAGTTGTGTCTCAACATCGTAAGAAGGTGGACATTTTAAAATTAGCACCATGGAAACCTGGAAGAATACCAGACTGTTGGCTGTTATTGTTAGCTATCTCATCTCTGTCAGATACTGTGAGTAGTTGTATAAAACTACTACTTGCTGTTATTGATAGATATATCATCTATGTAAGATACTGTGTAGTTTTATAAAGTTACTATTGGCTATTATTGCTAGATCTCTCCTCTGTGTCAGATAGGCCCTACTGTGAGTAGTTTTATAAAAAACTGACTATTAGCTTGTTATTGCTGTGTTTATTTTCATCTGTCAAATACTGTGGGTAGTTGTATAAAGCTACTATTAGTTGTTATTGCTGGCTATTTCATCTTTGTCAGATACCGTGAGTAGTTGTATACAACTTTTATTAGCTGTTATTACTAGCTATCTCATATCTGTCAAATGCTGTATTATGTATGACACGTCTCTTAGCTAGCATTACGTGTTATTTTTCTCGATCAAATGTTGTAAATTGATCTTATTAATTTAGTTTATTCTGCTACCACTTCTCGTTATCATAATTTATGTTATATAATCTTAATAATTATGGCCAGTAAATGGCTGGTGGTAGGTCTATTAAAATTAATAATCTCATCAATGACAAACTCTCAAACTCAATGGAACTCGACAAAGTGGCGAATCGTGCAGAACTGGGCTAGGGGCGTTGCCATCAAAATTATATAAAGGGGAATGGGGTGGTGGGTCCAAATTAATATTTAGCCGTTCGTTTTGTGGAATGCTGAGGGTAATGGGTATATCAGGTAGCTAGGTACCACAAATTAAGCCATATTAGAATCACCTTTAATTTATCTCGGTGTTAATCTGACTGATTTTATAATAGCTACTTTTCATTAATAGTTCCTAGTTTATAGGCGAAATACATTGATTTGGAGGGGGCCGTGACGTGTTTCCAGGAGTGGCTATGCCCTTGGAACTGGCTACAGCCAGTTAAATCACATAACCTGATCACCTGAATTAAGAAAATAGGAGGGAAGACTACAACTTACAAGACTTGCTACCATATACTTAATACATTATATCTACCACACATTAAATAAACTATATATTAATAAAATACGACAAAGGGGGTGAGTCACAGTAAAAACCTATTGAAATTTAGCAAGTTAACATTAAACAAACAATTTTTTTTTTATAAACACGTGCTCTAGCCTCTACCTCAAGAGATGGGTGTGTATATTATTTCAACAAATATAAAATTTAAAGGCAAGGTTTTATAGGCTTGGGGTTGAGTGAGGAGAGGGAAGGTGAGTTAGACCACTATTAAAATAAAAAGCTATTGAAATAAAAGCCAACATCTGAAGGGTAACTGAACAACTAAAAATTATGTGTTAGTTTTTTAGTGATCATTATTCATTACAGAGTCAAGGATATGGTAGGCTACAGTAGGCTTATATTACCTATACCATACGTCTCTTATCACTATCATTCATATACAGGAGCTCCGGAATCCTTGAAAGTGGATGGGGCTCAACTGAGAGGGCATCCGGAAGTCCTGACCGGGTAACATTTTTAGACCCTCGATGGATTTCGAAGTTTCTGTGAAGGACGTTTATTTTTCACGGGCAGGACTTTTTTTTGTATGTCTTTCTTTGTCATTATGTGTAGTAACAACAAGTAGGAACTTGGGTAGGAACAAAAATCACCTTTTTTTTTCGGTCATCAACTAAAAACGAAAGTTAGGCCTCTTATATATTTTTATTTTATAGGTAATGATATATACAGTGGTGGTTGAACCTTATTAGTGTAAATAAGGACGTTTAGCAAAAAAATGGTGTTTGAACGCCTTGCTCCAAAGCTATAAAGGGTGAGGGATTGGAAGCCCTCCTCCAACATTTTAAGAATTTGGATGCCTTTAGAAGTTTCATACAGTGGTCCTCACATGGAAAAATTTACTCAAATTATGATCTCTTATAAATCATTTGGATTTGTTTTTAAATTTGCAGTCTTCTAAATACTGGTGAAGTATCTTAGACATGTTGTTTCATTGTTATTCTCACCTTCCTGATCAACAATAGAAAGCTGGTGGAGTGTCCTAGGCATGTTTTTTCATTGTTATTATTCTCTTATGTTCAACAATTGCAAGCTGATGGCGTATCCTAGCATGTTGTTTCATTATTATTTCTATACTTCCTGTTCAACATTATAAAGCTGGTGGAGTGTCCTAGGCATGTTGTTTCATTGTTATTTTTTTCTTCAGTGTTCAACAATGCAAGCTGGTGGAGTGTCCTAGTCATGCCGTTTCGTTAGTATTATTCTCCTTCCTATTTAACAGTAGAAAGCTTGGTGTAATGTCCCAGGTATATTGTTTCATTTTTATGTCTCTCCTTCCTGTTAAGCAATTGCAAGCTGGGGAGTGTCCCAGGTATGTTGTTTTATTTTTATTATTTACTTCCTGGAAACAATGTCAAGCTAGTCACAAAAAATGTTGTTTCATTGTTAGTTCTTTCCTTTTGTTCAACAATGACATGGGTGGTGTAGTGTTAAATGAGGTTTTATCATTGTATCATCATCCTTCTTGTTCAACAATGGCATGCTAGTGGAGTGTCAAAAAAGTTTTATCATTGCTAGCTTTCTCCTTCTTGTTCAATAGGCATGTTGGTGAAGTATCAAACGAATGTTTTATCATTGCTAGTTCTATCCTTCTTGTTCAACCATGGCTTATTTTCATTGTTGTTCTCTCCTTGTTCAATAATGGCATGCTGTGTTGTGTCACTGGAATGTTGTTTCATTGTTAGTTCTCTCCATTTTGTTCAACAATGGCATGACTGGTGAAGTGTCAAATGAATGTTTTATCATGGTTAGTTCTATTCTTCTTGATCAACAATGGCTTGTTTTAGTTGTTAGTTCTCTCCTTGTTCAATAATGACATGCTGGTGTTGTGTCAAGGGAATGTTGTTTGATTGTAAGTTCTAGCCTTCTTGTTCAACAAAGGCATGTTGACAAAGTGTCATAGGTATAGTCTCTTGTCAAACGTTATCATACTTATGCCTAGCTATTAAATTTCACTAGCGTTTCTCAAGCGCATGCATATGCAAAAAGTTTCTTTCTTACCTCAACAAAATGGGTGAGTCATTCTAATACTCATTGTTACCAGTACTACTATTTACAGATGAAAACTAGAGAAAATATTTGTTACATAATTCTGTCAATACATGCAAAAGAAATATACTTTGAACACACTCTTGCCAATTTCAAACAAGAACGCATAATAAACTCAAGCATTTGCATAAAATATAATTGATACAAAATCTTTTGAAACATTGGGACTCTGCATGCTCAACATTTCACAAAGCTCATTGAGACGCACGAAAAATGGGGAGATCCTATAAACTTACATAACGTCTGGGATTTAGTTATGCTGTGCTGTTACAGAAGTGACTGGACCACCGAGCAAATCAAAGCAATTTCCTTCACTATACACGTATTTTTGTGTCCATGGTAATGACGGGGTGGTTTCAATCCATCCACCCCCTACTAGCCATTAATTCATACATATTTTAACTTTAATTTCTCTGCAATTTATTCATTCCTTGTTTGATGAACAATTACAACTCTTTATTATATTAAGAATTAATAGCCAGAGCTATTATTTATGCTTATTATTAGGGAATTACTCCACTAAATATCATATTCTGAAAATTGAAAAATGACACCTGGACACGGGAATCGAACCCGGGACCTCTGGCTATTAATTCTTAATATATGTGCGATCCCGTACAATTTAATAATTGTGCAAATGGCAGCATAACAGCCAACTACCGAGTCGCAGATGGCTGCGTTATCCGATGGCTCGTGATATTAATATAATCACATACTTGTAGCCGACGATTTCCGCCAGTCCATCATAGACTCTGCCTTAAAATATGAGTGAAGAATGACCCTGGACACGAGACAAATCCTGGATTGCTCAGTGGTTAGAGCATTGACGTACTATGCCAGAGGTCCCGGGTTCGATTCCCGTGTCCAGGTGTCATTTTTCAATTTTAAGAATCTTTATTATATGTATGTTTGAGATAATTAATTATTGTTTTTTTTTAAAGTTACAAAGAAAAATAACAAGAGTTATTAAAAAATTAAATGTATAAGGTTTCAATTTCTTAAGGTTCACGTTTATTTAATTTTCAACAATGATATATTGGTAAAGTGTTGCGCTAATATTTTACCATCCACATTTCCTTTCTCGTTGTTCAACAATAACATCTTGTGGAAGTATTATATTATTAAAATGTTGACATGAATATTTACTTATTCACTGATTAACAATAACACGCTAGAAGGTTCTTTAAATAACGATTTTGTTGCAATAAATGGTCTATTATAGTTGGTTCACGCTAACTAAGTTTTGTCCTGACAGTTCAAAAGTCTCTAAAAAGTTGTTTTGTATCAATTCGCCTCATAACTATGCTTGATCAATATTAAAAAAAAAGTAACTTTTACATTAATTATTGCTAATCGCGACAGTACTTATTCAAGAGACGAAATGATCAAATGCTAGTTTTAGTGAACTTTTAATATTCAGAAAAGGCCCAAGTTACCATGAGTGAACTACAGTCCAATTTTATCAAAAAGGGATATTTAGAAAATACAAACATGTTTTTTTGCGGCCAAAGTGGACATTATTTAACATATTGTTAGTTTATTTTATATATATATATATCAAAAGTGACAGCTGCAGATCACATTACTTGACGTATGAATACGTGAAATTAGATCTAGTAACTTTTCTATCAGTCAGATAATGTTCTTCATATAAAAACTGGACTATAGCAACAATTTATTTTTCATTTTTAAAATCAGACAAACCAGTGGAGTGTCACAAGTTTGCTCAGATTTGCTTGACCTTGGGTTAGCTCACCTCTAAATGACAAGTTGAAGGAAGCTAATTTGTGTTTCTGTTTTTGTTCATTCGTCGAGTGAATCTTGCTGTTGTTTTGTTCATTCGTTGAGCGAATCTTTTTAACTGCATAATGATGGTTATTATGTGTGTACTTTCCATGGGATTTTCCTGTCGAGGCGAATTTTCTCACGTTAACATTTATGTCTAGTTTTTTAACTGGTGCTTCCTACACTTGTTAAACATAGTGAAATGTTAATATTTGGTTATTTGCGCTTGAGTAGCACCAATGGTGCAATTCAATATTTGTGTACTGTTAATTTTGATTTATAGACACTAATACCATTTTAATCTTCGTGAAATGTTCAGCAAGTTTTGTTTGTACGCATGTCAGTTGCTGAATTTCACGAAATTTTTTATGAAGTTTTCATAGGTATAATCCAATTGGTAGTAAGACGCGATAAGAAATAAAAGTAGTTGAATAACATTGCGTGAAATGTTTAATTTGTTTCGTTTGTGAGTACCAATACCGCGATTGAAACCTCGTGAAATGTGCAGTTTGTTTGTTAGTACTTTAATAACATTTATGGAATTGAAACCTCGTCAAATGTTAAATTGGTTTTGTTTATAAGTGAGTACCTGTCTTGCAATTGAAACCTTGTGAAATGATGAAATTGTTTTGTTTGTAAGTGAGTATCATAATTTAAACTGAAACTTCGTGAAATGTTCAATTTGTTTTGTTTTACTTGAGGAGCATGCTGGAATACGTAATTATATCTTGGCCATGGGCAAGAGGGTTGAGTCTTTTAGTTTAAGACGACTTCTAATCGCGATACTCCGGTTCGTATACCGGTTGAATCAAAATAATTTATTTTTGCGGTGTGAAAGGAAATGAGGCCACAGGAGCTAATAGTGTTGTGGAAGTGAACGCGAGCAAACTACTTTTGTTTTTTTTGTAGATTTACAACTCAAACTATTTTTGATCTAAAAAATATATTGCTTAGCCATCAAAGTTACGTTTGAATTTTTTCTGATAGTAATTTCACCTGATCTTGAATATGTAACATTTAAACAGGATTCTTTTAACTTTATTTAAAAAATGTTCAAATGCCATTGTGTTCCTGATAGATATTCAAGATATGTGCGACTGTCATTGACACCGTACCTAGTCGCTTCTTCTCACATCTCTTACCTGATTCTTCTCACATATCTTACAAGCTTCTTCTCACATCTCTTACCTGATTCTTCTCACATCCCTTACCTGATTCTTCTCACATCCCTTACCTGATTCTTCTCACATCCCTTACCTGATTCTTCTCACATCTCTTACCCGCTTCTTCTCACATCCCTTACCTGATTCTTCTCACATCCCTTACCTACTTCTTATCACATCTCTTACCCGCTTCTTTTCACATCCCTTACCTGATTCTTCTCACATCCCTTACCTGATTCTTCTCACATCCCTTACCTGATTCTTCTCACATCCCTTACCTGATTCTTCTCTCATCCCTTATCTGATTCTTCTCACATCCCTTACCTACTTCTTCTCACATCCCTTACCTGATTCTTCTCACATCCCTTACCTGATTCTTCTCACATCTCTTACCTGATTCTTCTCACATCCCTTACCTGATTCTTCTCACATCTCTTACCTGATTCTTCTCACATCCCTTACCTACTTCTTCTCACATCTCTTACCCGCTTCTTCTCACATCCCTTACCTGATTCTTCTCACATCTCTTACCCGCTTCTTTTCACATCCCTTACCTGATTCTTCTCACATCCCTTACCTACTTCTTCTCACATCCCTTACCTGATTCTTCTCACATCCCTTACCTACTTCTTCTCACATCTCTTACCTACTTCTTCTACATCCCTTACCTGATTCTTCTCACATCTCTTACCCGCTTCTTCTCTCATCCCTTATCTGATTCTTCTCACATCTCTTACCGCTTCTTCTCACATCTCTTACCTACTTCTTCTCACATCCCTTACCTGATTCTTCTCACATCCTTACCTGATTCTTCTCACATCCCTTACCTGATTCTTCTCACATCTCTTACCTGATTCTTCTCACATCCCTTACCTACTTCTTCTCACATCCCTTACCTGATTCTTCTCACATCCCTTACCTGATTCTTCTCACATCTCTTACCCGCTTCTTCTCTCATCCCTTATCTGATTCTTCTCACATCTCTTACCCGCTTCTTCTCACATCCTTACCTGATTCTTCTCACATCTCTTACCCGCTTTCTTTTCACATCCCTTACCTGATTCTTCTCACATCCCTACCTACTTCTTCTCACATCTCTTACCTGATTCTTCTCACATCCCTTACCTGATTCTTCTCACATCTCTTACCCGATTCTTCTCACATCTCTTACCTGCTTCTTCTCACATCTCTTACATCAATTTAAACAGTAGTCTTTTAGTCCACAGCAGCCAGTACTCTCGGTAGAACCTTAGAGATTTCGTCGGTGGTTTGTTATTGGGGGATGAATGAGGGGGGGAGGGAGAAGGGGCAAGGGGGAATTTAAGGGCAGACACAAATTATAAGGTTGCTGACTTGCGGTATATTTTACAAGATGAATTAGTTAAAATGTCCAAAATTACATTTCAATAAACTTTTACTTGAGTTATAATTTAGATATTAGAATTAGTTACCGCGTCAGAAACTACTTGAGGGATGATGCGCAGACTGTCTAGAGTGCGACCTTGACTTTAGATAGTGTACATACACTACGTCCATGACGATTACAAACCTCCTTTGGTGTGCTCGGTGAAACAGGTAAGCGCTTCGTGAATCAGTCTCTAACCACAAAATGAACACGAAATAAAACCACGGTGCTGTTATTTATTGTAAATTGTCATAACAGTTACCAAGGTGGACCACAATGTCAACCGTTGACTCTTCATCGTACCAAAACGCTTGTAAGTTATGTCAAACTTAGAAGAATATCGCACACCCAGAAGGTACGAGTCAGTATCACCAGATAAGTGTGTCCAGTAGAGATTGGCGATAAATCATCGACTGATCTTTTTCACCAGTACTCTCTGATTACCGTCCCAGTGACAAAAACTCTAAAAGTTTCACCCGCCTCGGTGGCGTAGTTGGCTAACGCGCCAGTCGTGTTGAGTCAGACCACCGAGGACGGGGAGATCGAGGTTCGAATCTCGGTCGGGTGAACTGGGGTGGTTTTTCTTAAATGGTTTTCTACTCTCTCTCTCTACGCAAATGTGGGCTCACTTCCTCTAAATGCAACCTTCCAATTCCTGATCCATTAGTGTAATTAGTATTTAAGCGTATAACCCGAACGAGTAGTAAGACGCGGTGCTAAGTATTATTATTATTATCTAAAGTTTAATTGATTGAGACACCGGCGTCACGGTCTATGTGGATTCAGGAAATTCCTCCCCCCCCCCCCGGCCGCTCCATCCCATTATTTTTCTAAATGGGGAACCGAGGGATAGGCTACATTGACTTCGTGGGGGGGGGGGGGGGGGAGGGGGGAATACGATCCGGTCTAAAATATTTTACAAATCAACTAAATCATTGAAAATAGTTTAAATCAATTAAAACAATGATAATTTCTTATTACTATACTGAATATAGTAGGCTTACCGGTTTTGAACTCTACAGAAATATTCCCGCACGAGAGTACAGCCAAGGTCCAAGCCAAGCCGTCAACCAGCTTGAACTAAACAAACCCCACTGGTCACCTCCACAAATGGACTTGTCCACTGTCCACTGTCCACCGTCTGTGAGTGCCACAATGAAGACTAACCCTTTTCCCAAGTGCCTAAACCCCAAACCTCATTTTACGTTAGAAACAAGAGAAATACGAATACATTTGTGCACATGTTTTAGGGCGTTTTTTCGTGCAACCATTGTTTGGTGATCTTGGATGTAAATTTATTTTCCAATTATAAATTGAAGAGAAGTAAAGCTGTACAAAACTCAATGAAACAAGCTTAGATTATGTCTTGGGTGTCATGGAATAAGAAGCCTAAGGCTACAGAGGGATAAAACAGTAAGTGAATTATTCTTTCCTTGGTATTTAGTATTTGCGTATAATTTAATATTGGTTGTAACAAAAAATAAAAAATTTCCTGGCTGAGAATAGAGAATTTCAAATTTTTTGTTCAATTTATCTCCCTAATTAAAGAATAACAGCGTAGTCATAAAAAATACAAATGTAATTACATTTTGGTGTTTAATTTATAAATAACAATTGATGTTGAGCTGCATTAAATTGTATTATACTAAAATAATTAATAGTTATTATTAAATATTAATGTTGTAATCAGTCATTTCAAATACAGGGTCAGAAAAAAAAAATCTAGAGGAGCAAAGCAATGCATCTACCAATAAAGGTAAAAATAAAAATAAAAATAATTTTGATACGTATAGCTAAACCAAAGCGCATACAGAAATTTAAAACATTTTACTTAGTCCATAGTATTTTCTCATGTCTTCAACAAAAGCATCCATTATAAGTACAAAGTTGACCGATTTATTCTCCTAAAAGATCAAAGAGGGGATAAGTACATGTTGGTCAGTTGTCCCTGTACTAAAAAACTACTTGTATGACCATTGCGGTGTGTTTGCGGTGTTAAAAGGGTCAAACCAAACTTACCCATCGCAGTTCAATTTTTCCAGAAGGTTAAACTTTAACCAGACTATATAAAATTATACTTGTATCTCAAATCCCTCCACGCCTTAAATTACACTATACATTGTTAATTTGCAGGTCCTAGGGAAAGCAACAAATATCTTCATTCTGAAGAAGAGACAGACCCACAGACTTCGACAAGACATCAACCTGACAACGAAACACCAGTTGCTGATGAATCAACTCATCCAAACTATCCTGAAGTTCTACCTGATGGATTTCCTTTCAAACAACACTTGATAGGAAGAGTCTTAAGCTTCCAGAAAATTTGGTACAGCACATTTCCGTGGCTCCACATTGCTAAGAGAGTTTAAGTAGTGAGCTGTTATTATTGCACGAAATAGTTTCAGTCATGCAAAGAAAAAACTTTAGCTTCTAAATCTCACATGGCCTTTTGTGTTGTTACGTTCCGCAATACTCAGCGTCTCCTCTACTACAATACTCCTGCGAGCCTTCGAGGCTGGTCAACTTTCCCCACCGAGACCAGCAATGACGAAGAGACTAGTGACTTGCAAACCTGCTAGATCACACTGATACAGAGGGATGTATTTTTCCCACCCCAGGACTCAAAACAACCCTCAGATGCCGATGAGTTGAAATAAAACTTCCACGCAAAGGATATGAAAAATGAGTAAAAAACTCTCTTTGTACATAAATTAATTTATTGTACTGTATTAGATATAAACTGTAAGAATGTATGTAAAAATATTAAGGCCTCACGCTTGTAATAAATTTACTGTACATAAGAGCAATATTTGTGTACTAATCGTCTGGCGATGTATGCTCTGTCAGATCTTCATGTGGCATGGATCACGTAAATATTATTCTATACCAAAGTAATTATAGTCTAAATATATATACATCATAAACTATAAGCACCTTTCAGGCTGCTCTCATCAACTCAAGGTAATCGTGCTTCAGGCTACTCTCACTAACTCAAGCTAGACACCCTTCAGGAGCTTCGACAGCCGGACTGTCATACAAAACCATCCCATTCAGCATCCACTTTGAAGACTACCATCTCGGAATGCCTAGGATTTGACTGCGGGGAAAAGAGGAAGGAAAACACGCCTAACTTTACCTCAGACACATCCCAGCTATACTTCAGCAATAAATTCACTTCCCCCTCATTCTGCTGATTATATCTAACATATCTCGACCAGCCTACTCCTGATGAGCCCCCCTCAACCCTAGTGCCCCTCTAGTTTAGCTTCCACTATCCACAGATCCCATAATCCATTACATCTCATCCACATCTTCTCAAACTACAATCGAGAAATACTCCTCCTCAACTCACAGTAGCACCTTTGACGCCAGTACCTGGACCCCTCCTAACTGGGACTTTGAATCCCTTATACACCAAGAGAATTTTTCAGACGACACTACGGACCTTCAATCTAGCACCGTCAATCTTAACTGTCCGGAAGAGGGATCAGACTAACATTACATTTAAACCAAAGTACAACACTGACCATTCCAACTGATCGTGAGTTCACTGACTACCGAGACTGCGACAGAGTTAAGGGTTTCTGCAACTGGAAGAAAGCTACATAAATATTTAGGCATCATTAAAAGAGCACAGCTAATACTCAGGCCATATTGTTCCATTCTCAATGAAAAGCACCAATTAAAAAGTAGTTGTCAACAATCAAAGCTGAACAACAAAAGTCTAAGGACTACCCATCCGAGACCATGCGAATGATGAAGGAAACTTCATGGAGCTTCTTTGATTGAGATAATTTTTCGATTGAATTGGCTTCAGCTTTTCTTGAAAACATAATGTTAATCTTACTTTTCGTTGACTCTATTATATATATAATGATACCAGAGATATTTCAGGAAATTAACAGTAGAGTATTTGTATTCGATGGTATAGTGATTACTTGGAACTTAAGAAAGATTTGTGGGGTTTTACCACAACAGATCGGCCACGGTGAAGCTATAGTATCACTTATATGTGATTATCTTGTCAGAATCCAACTCCCATTGGCGAATCTTGGGGGTCAGACTTATAATGGAGCTGGTAACACGAGGGAGCATATGAAAGTTGCACAGCCTATGATAATTTGAAAACCAACCTTTGGCAGATTACGTGCATTGTGGTGCCCATTGTTCAAATTTAGTCATGAAGGATAGCTATAAATAAAGCTTAGCTGTTAAAAAATCCATGGAATCAGAAAATAAGCTGAGAATCCTCTTGTGTATGGCAAAGGCTACTGCTTTACTCGGAAATGTCCTTGGGATGTAAGCCAAGTGCCTGTGGGGAATATTGCCAAGATAAGATATTTCTGGCAGACAAGATGGATTTACGGAAGCTCACAGGTAGATGAAATCTTGAAAAAGTACTCCTTGATTATCGAAACTTTGAGACAACTGTCTGAAGAAGGATATGAAGGTGCCAGCAGTCTTCTCAACGTTTTCTAAAATGGAGCAACATTATTGGGATTGTTATTGGGAAAACAGGCAATCAATCTTCTATTGAACAGGTCCTTCCAGAGGAGAAAAGCCCTATAGCAAGACTTGCTAAGTCAGTTGAAACGGTCGTTTATGGGCTAACGGACCAAGGACTAATAAAAGGCTTTCTTTTATTTACACAGACTGTGAGGAAAAGATAGAATAGCTTGGTTTTGAATCTTTAAAACATCCAAGACACCTTAAAAACGACTTGACGAACCAATAGAGTCACATGAATTCAGTTCATATGCCAAGAGTTCTAAATGAAGCAATATTGCAAGTGCTGGATACAGCAGTGGTGGGAATCCTGAGTCTCATCCTCCATCTGGAAGGTGTTCAGAACAGGTTGAGCTGGAGAACGTTCTCATCAAAGGAGAATAATTTCAAGTGGTATAAAAACACCTCTGAAATCGACTCTTCGATGTTGGAAGTAGAATTTCGACTTTTCATGCAGAAAATTCAAGATAAGGTTGCTTGCTTAGACGATGTTAGGGAAGCCTTAAGGAAAATGAAAAAGTAAGCTATAAGTAGCTTTGTAAATGTTGAAAACCTTGTACGCATTTTGCTAGTGTCTCCAGCATCAAGCTCTGAAGCAGATATGAGCTTCAGTGCTCTGCAAAAACTGAAGTCATACATGTAATCAACAATGACACAGAAATGGCTTAGCTACTTATCATTGTACTATGCCCACCAGAACATACTAGATATTGTTGATACCGTTAACCTGGAAAAAGGGGTGAAGATTTTCATATCAAACAGGGAAGAGAGGAGGAGTGTTTTTGGATGAGTTTGTGATTAGATGGGAACTATAGACTTATTATGCTCCTGCTTCTAAATCAAGAATGGGTTGAACAAGATTTCATTCCATAAACTAGGCCTAAATACTAAATGTCATTAAAGTATAGGTGAAAAACTGTACTTTAAGAATAAATACATTGTTGACACCCGTCTTTCAAAGAGTTAAATGTGATGATTTTACCACTAATTGCAATCCAACTGACATAAATTCTGGTGATTGCATCATCCTAAATTATTTAAAGGTGGATAAATTGACAGGGTGGGGGAAGTGGGAACTCTTAATTAAAAATAATACATTGTTTTATAGTGAGAAGAACAACAGAGTTGGGAAGGTAAGGGAAGATATATATTTGACCCCACCCCCATGTAATCAGAAGGTGGTGACTCCAGTGATTTTAGATATCAATGATCGGTTTATTGCATACGCTTGGCAGATATCAAAAGCTGATCACTGTGGATTATGAAAGCGGTGACTGTGATTGACAAAATATCAGGGCAATATGGTGATTCACAGGTACAGCCACTAGTGGTATCATGTCCTTTGCTATCAGGTTTCAATAAAAATTATTTGATAAAGAGATCACTTTGAATGGCAGCGGCCCTATCTGCCTGAACAGAATTTAATTACAATAACGTCACGTAAGATTTTTCACTGATTTACTTTAATAAACCAAACATACACGCATACACCAAATTAATAACTTATTTTTAGTATTTCACACATAATATGTTTAGTTAAGTTGTGAAGTGTGAGCCTCTCTGACTGCTGCATCACACGTACAGCGGATGTTAAAATTAATGACCCAAGAATCAAAGAAATATCAGTTTTACAATTAGAACAGTACAAATTAAAGAGAATTGACTAGGATAAAATATCGATACTGAAACAAACTGTGACCGCGACAAAATATATGTTCGGCAAGGCACAGTGACTGACAGTCACAGTGAATATTCACTATTGTAAATCACATGTATTTTAAAATAACTTTCACGATGATCACCGATATCGGAGAATCAATGTCTCA
This sequence comes from Timema podura, assembly GCA_033556935.1. Taxonomy (NCBI): domain Eukaryota; kingdom Metazoa; phylum Arthropoda; class Insecta; order Phasmatodea; family Timematidae; genus Timema; species Timema podura. The sequence goes on from JAVRXN010000009.1 coordinate 32,690,596, forward strand.
CACATCCCTAGACTGTCCGGTCGTGTCACTAGAGCTGTGTCTGCGGTAAACTCGCGTCGCCCCTTCAATTTACAATCAAGGAAGGCAAAATAATGCTAAGCGCTGATTTGCTGGCCGACCCATGCCAAACCTCCCCTTTATTCTGTAAAAACTACACGTGAAAATTGAAATAGAACTAGCTTCGGTGTAGAAATAAATTAAAAAAATTAAATAATAACCGCGAATGAAAGTATGAATTCAACAATGGGTTCAACAGAATGAAAATTACTAGATTGAAAAGTTAATAGCCTAAAAATAAAGTTATTGGCTTTACATTTAGAAGATATATTTCTTATAACTTTAATCATGGCTTGGGCAACTTAAAATTAGCTTAGAACCTCACACTTTCTAATGACTAAATATTTTATACAAATAATTTAGTACCAAGTTAGGCCATAATGAAAAAATGGATATAATATGCTGAAGGCTATTAAAAATACAATAAGCTTAACTGGTTAAATAGCAATACTATGTAATTAGGATGTTTACTCATTAAACTGACAATCACACCAGATAATTGAGGCTGAGAAGGGTACGTCTGCAGAAATGTCGTTTTGCGAAAAACAATGTCAAAGAATGTATTTTATCTCTAATGTTTTACTATTAGACCAAACAAGAGACCCATTTTTATTCAATAAGTTTTGAGTATTTAGAAAAATAATTGGTACGGTGCACCGCACAGACTTTCTCTCTCTTTCTATAAACTCGTAAGATTTCTGAAAAAAAATAATGTACATTGTATCATCACCACTCCACATAAGAACACGCATAAAATAATATACAATGATATAGAATCAATGAGAAAATAGGCGCATCTTTGTCCACCTAAGAGCATTTCAAACAGTTTAATGTCTTCCACAAGGTTCAACAATTCGTATTAAAATTTCAATTTCTGGTTAAAATTTTAACATTTTATAAGGTGTTGCAGATCTTCAAGTCATCGCATTGATATTTAATTATTAATTTATACATTTTGACCAATAAAAAATGTAAATATTGACTATTGAGTCTAAAATGGAGATAGATCATTGCTGTGCAAACATTTCTCCTAAGAGCTTTAAGGAAAAATAACATACTTTTTTTAGATACTTTCTTATATTTAATTACTTTATGGCATTGGAGAATTATTGCGTTAAGACTTAAGTAGTATATGTTTACAACTAAAGCTCACAAAATTGTATTAATATATTTGCAAATATCTCAGAAACTGTTGCTTTTATAAAAATATATGTCAAATAAAAGTTTTTTATTTCTAATAATTTTGCAATGATAAGTTGTTTAGTTTCTCAAATAGTTGTGGAGATACGGAAATTAACGCTTCTGTAAAGTACCCTAAAAATCATTTTCATAGGAAAATGAAAATAGCCAGTTTATTTATAATCTTAATCAACGCCTAGATACGAATTTTAATCAAAATCGTTTGAGCAGATTTTGAGAAAACAAAATTTTTCTCTTTTCGCCCTTCAGTAAACTACCCTTAATTTTAAGTTTTTATAGACACACAGACAGACGGCATTGCAAAGACTATTTTTTAGGGTTCGGGGGGTCATGAGACGTCGACATCCATCAACATTTCAGGTTAGTTTTTTTTTTACGGTCGCAATACTTAAGCTTTAATGTCCAAAAAGTTAAAAATATATATATATATATATATATATATATAATTGCGTATAGATTGAAAATTATTGATTTTATAAAAATATGTTTCGCATAAAATATTTGTATTATAAATATATATACATATTTGTAATGCTAAGTAATTTCATATCTCAAATAGTTTCGGAGCTCTTATAAAAAAAAAAATGTTAATTTACGCATCAGACCGGAGCCCTTAAAGCCATTTTGCCGAAATATTGAGAGTAGCCATTTTGTTTGGAATATTTATTAATGTTTATAAATGAAATTTAATCAAAATCGTTAGAGCCGATTTTGAGAAAATTAACTTTTTCTATTTTTTCCCTTCAGTAAACTACCTTTAATTTTAGGGGTAGATATCCAATTCCAAAAACCCCTCGGGGCAACCCTATGAAAACCCTAGATATCAAGTTTCAGCTCAATCGGTAAAATAGTTTAGGCTCTAGTTAGAGGTACAGACAGACAGACAGACAGACAGTCGGAAATTCAAAAACCACTTTTTCGGATTCAGGGAGTCATGAAACGTCAAGATTCATCAAAATCTCGAGTTCGATTTTTTTGACGATCACCATACTTTCTCTACCTGTAAGATAGAGAGGAAGTAAAAAGCAATAATAAGGAAAGTTATCACTAAGTAGCTTATGACAAAAAAAAGATAATTACACTCGATTGTTTTGGTACTCTTGTCCCAGAGAACGAGTTTTTATGATTTCATTTTCAAAGCAATTGTAAAAACTGGCAATTAAGAATTCGTCAAAAACAAATGTCCTTCTAAGCCGATTTGATGGGAACTGGAGGAACGGTTTTTAGGTTTAGGTTTTTCTCATTAGTCAATTCACAGTGATGTTTCTAGAAAAAGAAAAGTGTGTAAATTGTTGTGAATGTTTTGCTGTGTAGCAGTGCTTCATCTGGTTTGTATCTTATATTGAGGTACTGTTGTATTTTAAACTCAGAATCCTTTGAAGTAGGCTTCTTAAAACAAACTGATCAGTGCTGTTTTGAAGTCCTTAATAATAGAGGGATGCATTTAAATTTCAAAGGGCTTAGAATTCTTGTGGCACAGAACCATGGCTTCTTTAAGAATGTTTCTATTAAAGGTTTTCTGTTTGTTTATGATTTAATTGAGCCCAAACTACGATAACATTAGGAAAACGAGTGTCCTCGCATAGGGAAAACTTAAAAAATGATCTTGCCGAAAGCTCTTGCCAACCAGAAACAAAATGCTGTCATAATAATGTTTTTATTCTGGCCACCAGCAGCATCAGAGATCAAAATAATACACGTTGAATCAGGAAACATTGGTGAAAATTTCAATAAGCAATCATATAACAAAGAAGCTAAAGAATCGCTGATTTTATTTACTGTCTACACCATGAACCAATATAGAAATGATGGGCTATAATTGTGCACATGACTTTTAAAACCATAGAGCCACAAAAGCCTTCGATGGAACTGACCTGTAACGTTGGTTTTGGGAGTAGAGTAGTTTGGTGCCTAGTCAAATTTATTCAAGCACTATATACTTGCCAATTGTTTTGGCTTTTGCATTTAAATCTTTCTTTAGTGTTCGGTGTGCCAATACTTTATTTTTGGGTAGGATATAACTTAATTTAATTACTGGGGTCAAGCAATAACATTTACTCAGTTTTTGTGTGAAATACTTGACGTAAGTCTTATACTTCATAGAACATCTTTTCCCTGTTTTGTTTAAGAAATGTTCAGTAAACAATAGCTTGAAGTATTTTAACGTAAAGCTCAGGGTTACCAAAATAATTAGGATTAGTTTTTTTTAAACAGGAATCAACTTTTTTGTGTAGAATGCTGAGGAATAAATAAACATCTGTAACACTCCCTCCAATAAGGTGCTGCCCCTTTGCACAAAATAAAAACACCAAACTGTAATTTTCAGGATTGCCAAAATATGCTATGATGAATCCAAAAAGGCGTTCTCTGGAAGAAGAGCACTTGACCGATGTCCTCTTCTTCCACTTACCTCCTAAATTATTAATAAACTTGAGGAGTGAGAATTGAGTAAAATGAAGTATAAACTTATCAAATGCCCTTGAATATCATACATTATGGTCATTTGCAAGCCTATTTCATGAACAAATGAATCTAGATTTTAAGAATAATGTTAAATTAACAAACTAAACAGGGTAAAATAAATATACACATGAAGGGGTAGAGAGCTAAGAGGGGAAAAAAAACACCTACTGATCACTTTACAACACGTCAATAATAAACTAAGCGTGGCTAAGTTAATGAACCCATGTTTCATTTACTTACTATTTAAAGTATTTTGTTAATAAAAAAGTACCAAAATACAAAACTTAACTCTAGGTACCTTCCACCTCACTTAAAAGCTGTAATTGTATTTTTAAGAACATTTTGCATTCGTACTTTTCCTTAGCCTAGGTGTATTATATTCACGAATAGCTCAGAACTAATAACAAATAGTGCATATCATACTATGCTTATAAAGTTGAAGCACTCTACTTTGTATGAAAGCGTTCACAACCGGAACGTAGTGAATAGTGAATCATTCATAAAACTGATTTAAATTTAACTTTTTATGCGCTACCCGTGGAGTTAGGAACAGACAATATTTAGACTTGAGACGCATCGGACAATGAAAATGCGAAGAGAGGTTCTAGCTAATTAAACGCTAGTAGACACAGCAGAATGTAAATATCATGTGCTAATCTTCTTCATCCCCCAGTTAGGTTTGCACCTGTCATTGGGACCAGCATCTTCCTCCAGTTCAATCTGTCAATCATTACTCCCACCTATCAACTGCCTAATGTGTGGCATCCCTTCCCTCTTGAGGACTTTCTCTACGCCATCTCTTTACCTCTTCCTCGGTCTTCCTTTTGGTCTCTTCCCTCCAAGCTCCCATCTCCAACACTGCACAGCAACTCTTTCTCCTTCCATCCTCTCATCATGTCCTAGACATCTCAGCTGGGCAGCCTCTATCTTCTTCAAAACTGGTATCACTCCTACTTGCTGTCAGATATTTTCATGTCCTGTTCTATCACTCCTAGTCTCTCCCACTATGACTCGTAGAGGTCTCATCTCTTCTCCTGTCCTTTGTTGTCAAAGCCCAGCATTCTTCTCCACATTAAGGTGGGTGTCAAAATTGTTTTTCACGATTACTTCCTTTGTCTTTACAGGAAAATTTTGAAACAATTGTCTTTTGGTAGCCATATGTGTTTGTTATAAACGAATTTTCTTCGTTTTAACGTCAATTTCTACGGTTATAAATTTGGTTGAAAATTAAGTGGTGATATTTCGATTCTGTTATTGAGATGTAGGTCTAGCCTAATATTCATGACAATAATATATAATTTAATAGTGCAGGCACTACTTACATCAGGTTGATTTTAAGTTTAAAAATATACAATTTGATGAACGTTTTGTTTGTGAGTGAGCCATTAGATGAATTAGCTTAATATATCTTGTATACTAAACCGAAAAGGTTAGGCCAACTTTTAGACTTAATAAAACAAAACAATCAATTAGAGTCATACTGAAATCATTACATTTCATTGTGAACATTTTTATTATGAATTGTGCACTACACATGAATTATTCGTTATGCTGTACACTATTCATGAATATAGACCCAGTCCCAGAGTTGCTGTCAGCGCCAGATTTAAAGAGATTTGGAGGTCCCGGGACAATAAATAATTAATCAGAGGCCCCAGCATTAAACAAATGTTTTCTTTTCGACGTTTCGAGACTATCATTTTTACTTTCCTTCGACCACTTGGAGAGAGAAATATTGTGATCGTCAAAAAAAGTAAAACTCGAAATTCTGATAAATGTTGACGTTTCATGACCCCTTGAAACAGAAAAAATTGTTTTCACGATGCTGTCTGTCTGTCTCTATCCGTCTGTCTATCTCAGCCTAAAGCTGAAACTATTTTACTTACGTATCTAATCCTAAAATCTTTTACTGAGGGCAAAAAAAAATCTACTTTCTTGAAATCTATTCTAATGATTTTGAATAAATTTTGTTTCTAGACACTGCTTAGCATTAAAAAAATATGGAAATTCTCATTTTCACATAAAAAGACTTAAAGGGTAGTCCTACTTTACACAAGCTTAGCTTAAATTTTCAATTTTGATAATATCTTCACGACTATTTGAGATAAGAAATAACTTATCATTGTAAAGTTGTAGTATTATTAAAAATGAACATTTTTTTGAGGAATATACTTTTATATAACCGATAGTTTCTGAGATATAAGCTAACACAAACGTTTTTATGGAACTCTTTGAAAATGTGAAATTGATTATGTTCTTTGGTGGAGAGAAATTTCCTCTTTTCTCAACTTTTCTGTAACAATGTATTTTATTTTTGCTCTTTAGTGGAGTGTTTCTGCTACATTGTATACTATTTCGTTTTAAAAATCTCACAAGCTTAAAAAAAAATTAAGACAAAAGAGAAAGTCTAGGTAATCAAAATCGCTAAAGCGTATTTCAAGAAAATTGATATTTCTCTTTTTGCCCTTCTCTAAACTTCACTTAATTTTAGGGTTAAAAATCTAATTCCAAAAACTCCTCAGGCGAACCTTATGAAAACCCTAGATACAAAGCCTTAGACCTATAGGTAAAATGGTATAGGTTCTAGACCAAGATATAAATAGACAGACAAACAGAAGATGGTATCTCGAAAACCACTTTTTAGGTACCAGGGAACATTTATCAAAATTTCGAGTTCAATTTTTTCTTTTTTTTTTTTACAATTACGGTAGTTTTCTCTCCGAGGGCTCTAAAGAGAGTAGAGCTACCCCACTGTTGTACTTTAGTGCTGTCACACCACGGTCGTATATACAGGTCAGGAAACTATGGAGGTGGGGATGACTCAATTAATGGAGCCGTTTTTATAGTTCCATATGGATCCACTATATTCGCTGCAATCTAGGGAGATTGTCTAAATTTTGAAAATCACACTCTGAATATTTTTTGCTACACGTGCCATAAGTAAGTAATATTTTGTCAAAAATAAACAAAATATGATATAGGCCTAGTAAGTTGTGATTAGTTTTTTTTAAATCTTACCATAATATAGAGTCAAAAGAGATGTATTTTTTTAATATTCTAATAGTTTGTGGGTACCCCTGATTTGTGGAGGATCCTGGGCGGTCACCCTTGTCGCCCTCCCCTAAGCCCAGCCCTAGAGTCGTGTCGACACAAGAACTTACTAGCAACTCTAGGGCTAATTCGCTAGTGACGTTCTTGTGTCGACGCGACTCTAAACGCCTGTGCTGTTATTTCGCTAGTGACGTTCTTGTGTCGACGCGACTCTAAACACCTGTGCTGTTATTTCACTAGTGACGTTCTTGTGTCGACGCGACTCTAAACACCTGTGCTGTTATTTCGCTAGTGACGTTCTTGTGTCGACGCGACTCTAAACGCCTGTGCTGTTATTTCACTAGTTACGTTCTTATGTCGACGCGACTCTAAACGCCTGTGCTGTTATTTCACTAGTGACGTTCTTGTGTCGACGCGACTCTAAATGGCTGTGCTACTATTTTTCTGCACACTTGAATGCTCGTCCCACCCCTCGGTTAACGCCTAGCTACAGCTCGAACCAGACGTCTTATCGTAATCCGGTTTTTTGTAGTCATCTTTAAAAAACAGTGAAGTTGATACCTGTGAAATCATTTCATCATATTATAAGAATTACAATCAAATTGATAAATAATTATTTTAAAATTAAAAAACCGCTAAACTTACGCCAATTTCGCTGTTGTCAAGTAAAAGATGCAGAAAGCCTTTTTCCGAAACGTTTTTTTGGCTCGAGCTTAATCGTGTATCAAACATCCCTGTTAATAGTGTAGCCAGCCACATCACGGTTAGTCGTGTATCTAATATCCTGGTTAATGGTGTATCCAACATTCCAGTTAGTCATTGATCTAATATCGCGTTTAATCACGTATCTAATATCCTAGTTAATCTTGGATTAAATATCCCGGTTAATCGTGTATCCAACATTCCGTTTAGTCGTGTATCTAATATCCCAGTTAATCGTGTATCCAAAATTCTTGTTAGTCATTGATCTAATATCCCGGTTAATCTTATATCCAACATTCCGGTTAATCATTAATCTAATATTGCGTTTAATCATGGATCTAATATCCCTTTTAATCTTGGATCTAATACCCTGGCTAGTCGTGTATCTAATATCCTGGTTAATCGTGTATCTAACATTCCGGTTAATCATTGATCTAATATCAAGTTTTATCATGGATCTAATATCTCATTTAATCATGGATCTAATATCCCGTTTAATCTTGGATCTAATATCCCGGTTAATCGACCGTAAGATGGGTTCTTAAATTCGCAATCAATCCTTACCTCGTTGTATTGCAAAGTTTTAAGGAGGGTGTGAATAAACGCGGGAAAAGACCAGCATTTTTGCAGTTGTTATAGCAAAACAGTTTTTTGGTCAAAATAATAAAATATTTCTCCAATACAAACATAAAGTTTAATTTTATTCACATGGTGATATCAACAATTGTTGTTGAATATCTCTCAAGGATGTCCTGGAATTTAAAGATAAATTTTTTTCTTCATTTAAAAAGTTTGTTCGATAATGTCGCAATGCTCATGACAGATATTCAACAACTATTGATATAACCACGTGAAGAAAACTATACTTTTTGTTTGTACTGAAGCAATATTTTATTTATTTTAGTCAAAAAAAGTTTTGCTATAAAAACTGCAAAAATACTGACCTTTTCCTCATTTTCCCTGCGTCCCCCACATTAATAACTCACCCATGGAGTCTCGAAATTTTGATTTCTTGAAAATACTTGTATTGGGTTCCCGTTTGATAAGCTCATCTGTAAGAGCACTCTTAAGTTATATTGAATGTTCCAAGTTTGAATCCCATGCTAATGAGCCATTTTATCATCAAATAAAAGCTATGTTATTACATGTGTAATTTTAATAATGTAAAAACAAATTTAATTGTTATAGTAAAATATTTATTTTGCAAACTTTGTGTAGCATAATTTTTAATAGTTTTTATTGGTATCACACACGCATGTGACTCAAGGTGTCAGCTTCGTATAGTTTGATTAATCGGTGGTTGGGGGTAGTTGAGGTTCTTATCCTGGTCAGGTGTATTGAGAGTTTTTTTCCTAAATGGTTACCCACTCTCTTTTTCTCTCCACGAAATTTGGCACACTTACTATAAATTCATTCTACCTCATCGCTACACGATAAGTATAGATATATGGATAGCCAGGACGGGTAGTAAGACGCATTGCACAGCAAAGAAAATGACCGTTTTGAAAAGAAAAGCTATTCTAATATCTGAATTTTTAAACTAATGGACAAATAGAACTGAGAGATCGTCTAATTGTTTGATTATATTTTTCAGCTGATGGTATCAAAGTGGACTCCAAAGTTGGTTTCGCCGACTCCTCTCAGTCCAACGGGAATCATCACCGGCCTACATTCCACGGGCCAACTGGAGAAGCTGTTAGTCCTGGCATTATCAGTGCAGTACTTAAAGTTCAGGTTGTCCCCACGTCTAAAGTGAAGGGTTCTGTTTGCACGGCGGGAAGTAGATGCGCTCCGAAATCCACGGAGATGTATGACTATGATGATGAGGATGAAAACATCAGGAAGGACGATATCACGAATGGGAATAAAACTAACAGGACCGTGAAAATTATAACTGGATTAGATGACCCAGTTAATGAAGATGAAAGCAACCAATACTCCAACGTTAATCATGATGGAAATAAGAAGCTGATAAAGAATACTGAAAAACAAAAGAAGGTAATAAAAGTTCCTCATATTCCCATCCATCGTGGTAACTATGTTGGTGTCGATACTGCCTACGACCCATTTAACTCACCCTCTTTTCCCAATTGGGAACCGGAAATAGTTCATGGACACGAATATCTTCCTTTCCACGATGTTTTGCTCTCTCGCAACGAACGTAACCCAGAATTCTCCAGTCAGCTTCCTTTATATTATTCTAGGAATGTTATCACTCCCGTATCCCGGGAGGGTCCAGACAGTCGTGATTATATAGGTTCAAAGACTCATGAGGGGTTCTTTGCGGAAGATTACCAGCCTAGAGGCTCCGAGGAAAATTTCCATCCAAGAGTGATTGGGGAAGAACTCCAGCCAAGAGTTACTGTGGCATATCAAGGAATGGTACCCAGGCCTTACGTCCGATCGTATCCCGGAGATAGAAACATAATTCAAAAAAGGAACTCATTTCGAACGTATCAAACTGGTGTACATCAAGAACCACCAAGGAATAGAATATCAAACGAGTACGCACCCGTTGCCTTTGGATATGGAAGTAATTCAGATGCGCCTCATCAACACATTCAAAACCAAATGACCGAAGTAGATGATAAGATAGATATTGATTTGGGCACAATGATTAGTTTGGTTAATCAGCCGGACAACAGTTACGCTGCAGAGAAGGGTGGAACGTCAGAGATTTCAGTAAATGGAAAACTAGGTGACATTTTAGATGTTGTCAAGTTAGACGAGTAGTGGAACCATACATTATCTTATTTTCTACTAATTGTATCGGTTAACACGATTAATATTACAACTGTTAAACTAGGAACTTTCCCTACTTTTATTAAATACTTTTTAACTACCACGCATACAAATGGCATAGTTCTGACACACTTTTTTCAAAGTCAATAAGAAGGAAAGTATACGGCTTTATTTAAGTTTAACTAAACATTTAAATCCCCTGTTAACAGATAGAGATAGACACATCACTCCACCAGTGTCCCGTTGAGTTTTTATGGACAATATGATAAATTTAATTTATCATGCCTGTTCTATTGAACGTTTGACTTAAAATTGTCAGTGGCGCTCTAAACTTAGCATTACAATTGTATCTATTATTAATAATGAGTAAAAATAATGTTAGTCAAACTTATTTTAAATGTTTGGTTAAATTTAAAAGGAGAACGTTACAATATGATACAGTTACTTTATTAGCCCAGACTACTCATTGTTTCAGAGCATACCTAGAAGTGTGATAAATAATATTTTAACACCAATATCTGTCTTATTAACAAGTGTTATTTTACAACTCAAATACTACTGTTTAAAGACTAGGAAGGCGTTAGCTATGGGTTAAAGTCGACAATAATTTGACCACTAAAATAGAATCTTCAACTTATTATTACATAGAGTGCATTCACCACCCGAGATTATTGGATGACAGCTCACAAAGTTACTAGAAATAGTACCTAATGTATCCCTACGCCAACAGCTGACATCTGTCACTTTGGATAGCTGTAATGAAAACATAGGGTAATGCCTGAATGTTATAATTAACCACAATAATTTAGGCCAATATTATTTATATATGAGATCGGGCACAAAGCTTATTTATCATTTTATTCAACTTAAAAAAATTATTATTCATAGCACTTTCACAAAAAGTCTAACGATTATAGTTTCAAAATGGTGACCGACGAATTTAAATCATGTGATTGATCACTACGCAAACAAGCTCTTTACAATGGTGCACCACTCAGTGGATACAAATATTTTATTCAGTTAAATATTTTAAAATACTATAAACTAATCATAAAATAATTTATATTAAATAAAAAATAAAAAGTATTTTCTTTATTTTTCCAAGTAAATACGATGCCTGCATTAAAAGGTATTAATTAATGTATGCACTATGTCACACATTATAGATAACATTCCAAAACGAAAAATAAGTCTTTTAACTATGTTTAAAATTTGGTTTTGGATTTGACAAAAATAATTTATTAAAAGTAATGAAATAATGCGAGCAAACTTAAGTTTACATTATTTTAAATGTAAAATACAACATGTAATTAAAAACTAGTCTATAGCTAGGTGAAAAAATAGTACAATTTCTACGGTAAAGACGTGTGGGGTGTCAATATTTTAATATTTTTGTGTATATTACGAATATGGCAGCCCGTAAATTGAAATTGGTAACTTTTCAATCTTTTTTGCTAAAAAAAAGTTGAAAATAACGCAATTTTTTGTTTTTATTTGTTCCCTTACTAAACATAAATTTAAAAAAATGTATGCTTACAAAATTTGTTTAGCTATAAATTCTCTACAAAAAAGGTTTAGTTCATTTTTAAGGTTGAACCAACGATAAAAGTCCTAACGAGGGCTAAACCTGAATAATATCCCGCCATTCCGGGTCTTAAAGGCATCACGCAAAGTTAATATGCTTAAAATCCACCGAACTGAATCGCCGAGAATAATATATGGAATCTAATAATGATGATGTGTAATAGTTACTGATATTCACAAAAATTATAAAGTTTCTATTGGTGAGACAATCTTCCTAAAGTTACTTCAGAGCCCCAGAAACAGAATTGATAAAGTTTTTAATGTTTACAAAATTAACTCGATTAAAGTCTTCAATCGATATCACCTGCAAGATAATACTACACCTGCGTTGTATGCAAATATTTAAGGGGGCTTCAAAGTTAAGTCTTGGCCACAGTTCCTTACGGCTAATTCAAACAAGGCTAACCTCATTAAGTTTCTAATTGATTTGAGGAGGATACCCATTTATCAAAGAAAACTGCAGAGTAGAGCTATGTCCATTGATAACGAGGATAAGTGCTGGAAAGTAACGTCTTTTGAAGCGATAGAGCTTACTGAACTTGATTGTTACCACAAAGAGGTCGACACAAGGCTAGCCTTACATGATGAACATGTTGGAGAAAGCAACATCCTTGTAGTTGTTGTTTATGTCACCAATGTCCTAATCATTCTTCTAGGCTTTATTCAATAAATTAAATGCCAAGTTTATGTGAGAATTGGTAAGCAAGTACAAGATCGGATTGTCTCAATTCAAAATGTTTTTGGCAAGCACAACTCTAAACTATCACATGGCTGCAACACTGATGACTTAATGAAAGCTCTGATACTATTTCATAGCTTCACAAGCTGTGACAGTGTTTCAGCCTTTTATGACAAAGGAAAGAGGACGCCTTTCAAACTAATGAGCACTGAAGTACACTACAATGAATCGTTAAAAGCCTTTGGAAAAGAATGTATGGTGAGGGAGCCCCTAAATGCCAGCTTGGAGATATTTGTGTGCCAAATGTACGGCGGAAAAAAACAACTGATTACGTAAATAAACTGAAAGTATGATTTGTACTGCTGTAAAGGAGGGAATATTCTGCCATATCTCTTATCTCCTTGTCAGTCAACATTACGCCTCCAGGTGAGTAGAGCCAACTACCAGGCTGGCATAGGAAAAGCTCTTTAACATGCTTTAAGGTGGCTGCCACACCAAACGAACATGGATGGTATGAGTACAATGGCTACATTGCCAATTGTCATTAAGTGACTTGGAGGTCAATCCGCTAATGAGGAAGTACTGGAGATAATATCTTGCAACAACTGCAATCCTGTCAACCAGGATCATGCACGTGTTGGACGTCAACATACCATGCACTGACATCTGCAGCTGCTTGTGTGTTATACAAGAAATGGATGAATAATATAAGAGTACGCAGATAATTATGGTGATGGTGACAATGTTAATGACTACGATGATGATTTTGAAGACGAATGTTAGTGAAGCTACAAATTGTTATCAGTACAGAGATTGTTAGAATGTTAATATTTCCATTTTTTTTTGTTCTAAAATAGCATTAGTTTTTAACAAAAGCAAAAGTTACCATATAACTAATATGTACCATTACTAAGCTATGTGTAAATAAATATGCGTTAAACCTTACCAAAATATGAATTTACCGTACTTTTTGTGTCAACCGTAAAACTAAAACAGGAAAGACTGATGATATATTTTGTGATGTAAAGAAATTAAACAAATTTTGTTTTGTGAATAGAAATTACATATTAATATATATGACTATATAAAATTCACTTTGGGGGATTTTAAGCATATGAACTTTACGTGATGCATATAAGACCCGGAATAGCGGGATATTATTTAGGTTTGAACCTCGTCAGGGTTTTTATCGTTGGTTCAACCTTAAAGATGTACTGAACCTTTTTTGTAGAGAAATTATAGCTAAACAAATGCTGTGCGAATATTTTGAAATGTATGTTTTAGTAAGGGAAAAAATAAAAACATAAGAAAGTGCGTTATTTTCAACTTTTTTTTTAGCAAAAAAGATGAGAAAGCTACAATCTCAATTTCCGGGTTGATATATTCGTAATCTACACACAAAAAAACTTAATAAAATGACACCCCACATGTCTTTACCGCAGAAATGGTACTATTTACATGAAAATCGGGGCTAGCTGATAGACTAATATGTTTTTACGTCATTCAGGTAAAAAGATAATATGGCGAACAGTCTTTAACTACATCTTTTTACTTGTCAAGCTTGTTTTTAATTCTAACAGTGTAATTAATTGAATTTGATTTCAATATTATTGTTATAAATCATGGCTATATTTTAATAAGATAAAATACTTGAAGGTCTGGAAAAAAAAATTCACGTTGTTTTTTCAACCTATTGCTAAATGAGATGTTTAATAATTTAAATTATATAAATTAAAAGGGGATTTTCTGTTTCAAGAGGATTGACTCGTCTCTTAAATAATATATATCTGTTGTTTTGTTTACTTGTAAAGCTGTCAAGTAAACTTTGAAGGTGAAAGGTATCCAAGCGAAGAAATATTAGTCCAGAATATTAATTTAATTGATATATCTTGTAATGATGTTTATTAAGGATTGCAGAATCATGATTAATATTGTACTTTAAATATAAACATAATTTAATGTAGGCTCAGTCAATGGTATTGATGAACATGCGTGCTATATTTAATCCCTATGTTAGTTATATTATTATTGAACTGTTTTTGAGAATAATACACGGTCTAAGTCAACATTTATCTATAATATTTTATACTGTTTTTGTGGGTTCTTCAAATATTTTGTTTTTCTCATTGGTGGATAAAATAAAATATTAACATTAGTTCAAGATTTGTTGGTAGTAAATATGTTTTCTAATTTTTAATATAAAAAATAAAAAGTTTATAGTATACATTATTATAAAAAGAACATGAGCATCACAACTGATAAACGTGGCCAGTTACTAGGAGTAGGTAGCTAAGGCTACAGCTTTCACTGGCAAGTGAATTGCGACATTTCTCGCGTGACTGTCCAGGTCTGTTTACACTTTGAGAGGAGAATATTGCTCGTGCAAGGTTTGTTTCACTCATTTTGGAATAACGCTTCCCGTCAGACGTCTCAAATATGCTGCTTGAATTGCTAAGTCCTAAACCAAATTATTCTCTTAGTGGGGGGGGGACCGAAGTAAAGGCAATTCTGGGTTAAGGAGTGGATCCAGTACATCTTTTGTCAACTTATTTGACTGCGTATATTATGCAGATTTCTAGATATTTCCACTGAGTTGGTGGAAAACTTGTTTGCTAGGCTTGTAAGTTGTAAAGGCATCTTGTTTATTTTCTACCCTGTCTCTGTTTTGCAAACTTCAACCAAAACTTCATTTTCCTCATAAAGAGCAATTAGCAATTTTATTTCACTATTACTCCCCTTTTTGAAGGCGGACATCATCGAGAGAGACAATCAACTCACGCAGTCTCGATATTCGGAGAGCTTGTGAAGGGCGAGGAGTGTGTTTAGACAGGCAAGCATGGGTCTCGAGGAACAACTTGCGCGAGTCATCAACCCACTCGCAGAGCTGTTTACATTTGTGACAGTACTTTCTAACAGCATCTCGCGTGAGATTACCTGCTAGTCTATCTGCACCTTAAGTCAGTCTACCAGTCTTAAAAAAAAGTTGTCTGTGAACCAAAATATTACAAAATATATATCTGTAGGGAAAAGAATAATTAAAATTTATTTGAGGTATTTAACGTGCACTTTCCGAACCAACTAATTATATTAGCACACGACTTATAAACTAACTTAAATCTAGGACAACCGTTAATTCATCACCGTGAAAGGGGAAACCCACATTTCATCAAGGAAACATTTTTCGGCCATGTCGGGACTCTAACCCGGTGTACCTCAGTTTGTAGACAGACAAGATACCGACTGAGCTAGAGTGCTGAACCAGGATAGTATTATTTGTATTAAGGTGGTGGGACATGAATTATTTATTCATTCATTTCATATTTTTAATATTTTCAATGACAGAAATATTTGCCTTTTATTTAATGACATACAAAATAACATGGTACTGCTAATTTGTAAATATAATATTGAAAGGTTTTATTTCACAGAATAACACCGAACACTGTCCTCTAAATCCACTCACATTAAATAGCGGACCAAGACTTATTTTCTGATTACAATACTCTGTCTGATCTCTTTAACAATTATAATTTGAACTGTGGCTCTGAAAATATGTCAAAGGTGTTGAGGAGATATTATCCATACCAACATTGACCCCATTGTGGCTGCTCCGATCGGCAAATCGAGGTGGAGAGGGAGCAGTTGGGGGGAGAGGGGTTCAAGAGTTCCCTCCTCACAGAAAGTATTATTAATGTATTTTTGTATTCCTCCTCAATGCCCAAGCTGGTATCTTATTGTAGTTTTATAAAATGCATAAGACCGACGGCTCAATTTATACTTTTACTAAAAAATCATTTAAATTGTTTGGGATTTAATATTTAAAGGTTTCCTTGTTGTTTCCTGTTGAGTTCACCAGGAGCCACTGCGGGCAGGACTTCCCCTTTAATTTCCTCAACACCCCTTCACCAACTAGATGTATGTACGTCACGACCCTTTCTGATTATTTATTCAAATCAATGTATAAAAACCCAGTTAAATTTTATTAAAAGGGGCATGATTTTATGGGCCATTGTGACGGGATATATTCTCTATAATTTTTATATTTACTCTAGTTAAAATAAGGTACACCACATTTTGTATTTGGGGGGGTGGGGTGGGCGGGGGTAGTGATCTTCAACCATTGCACACGTTGCAAACAGGCCTGCAACCACCACAACCACAACCACACGGTTGTGGCGGGGGTGGGGGTGGAGGTGGAGGTTGATAGCAGCCCCCGCAACCACAACCGCAACTAGGAGCATGCGAGATTTGTAGATTGACGTGGATAACTTGAGGCATCGCTTGGTACATCATCGTGCCCATACTATAACCACCTTTCTTCTTTTTTAAGTGCCTTCGAACTCGACTTCTTAGCTGACCCCCAAACTCTTCATCTGGGGTTGCCTGTGTACTCATTTTATATTCTGAAAAAACAAAACAAAAAACACAGGTTTTTCTTAAAAACCCAATAAAATGTTGACATAAATATTTTATAAAACAAACTTGAATGCAAAACTATTCTTTAATTACTTTCGGTTGCTCAACACTAGGGTGGCATGACCACAAAAATTGATAAATTAGGACTTTCCCTGTCTCATAGATGATGGATAAACAGCTGAAGGACTAGGTGCTGTGGCTATTCAAGAATTAAGTTAGTTAATAAGTCCTGCACCTATACAATCAGTAGGTTCAAAGAGTGCACGTTAATTGACCTCCACTCAATTCGTTGTTTAAATAATAATGTAAAATAATATTAAGGCAGTGTAGGAAAAGCTACAACAGGTTAACTAAGGAGTGTAGCAGAGCCTACACCCAACAAAGTATAATATGGTGCTTGGGTTATACCAGGAATACATCATTAAAACCAAAGAAAACTGTTCGAGTGTCTTTTAGCACTAGTCAAAGTCTTTGAGCACAATCAAAGAATTCGGAAGCTTCTTGACATAAAAAGAACCAGCCCAATAATAAAACAAATAAACACCGAATCCCATTTTGCTATGGGTCAAGACCCATCTGTAGAAGTGAAATTCTGCTAAAATCTCACTTACCAAATATCTGACTACATTTTGATGAAACATCTATGAAATCGTCTTTGACTGACCAAATGAACACAACCATTGTCAATGTATACCAACGAACAATCGTAAGAAAATGTCACAAAGGGCAGGTAGTATATGGCAGTTCTAAAATCTATTAGAATACTAAAACTACTTTCACGTCAAATCAAATAGTCTGTAGTTGTCTTTTTCTAGACAGATATCAATGTTAATGAAATATTGACGGCAAAAAAAGTTTGTTTATTCCCAACTAATACTCTTAACGTGATTCCATTATATCATAATATAACTGAAAAAAATATTCTAGACTTGAAAATGGTACTCACTTTGTAGTAAATTTTGCGTACAGGATTATTCAAATCTCCAAGTAAAAAAGTACACAGGTTGTAGGAGGTGACAAGACAAGTATTATCATGTAATGAACTTAGGGTCAGCAGTGCATGCAAACCAACACACGCGTCCCCGTCACTCTCTCCCCTGACACACACGACAGTAACAGTGCCTAGCTCCCTATAAGAAGTTAATTCACTTCCGGAATCGAGATGCCTCTACGCTCTCAATATTGGCATTTCTTAGGGCTAACAACCATATATTTGAAAGAATCAGCAATTCCTTATGGGTACTTGTTGCAAGGAAACTCAATGCCTGTTACTAGTCGTAATTAAAATCCATACTACCTCCACTTACAATGTAGGTCTACTGAAGATTGGTTAGTTGCTTACGCCCTAAGCGCATACACCACCAACTTTGACACCTCGTAGCGCCACCATTTGGCGTCGTTGACCACAAGTTCACTGCGTAGACATTCTTGACTTATCACTCCCTACGGCCTGTATACTTTTTTTTATATGTATTCCTGAATATCCCTGTATATTAAATTCAAAATAACACTATATTTAAAAAATAATATTGATGTTAATTATACCTTTTTTATTCTAACATTAAAATTAATTTTATATTTATTAATTTTAAAATATATTCTCGTGTTTTTGGAGCCACATTTAATACACCTATAAAAAATATTTTACCTTTATTAGAAGCTTCATATTGGTTATTTATTTGTTCTTCACCCTCCTTTGATAACGTAAACAGAAACTTTGTCAGATATCCTCCATTTTGTTTTGAGTATGCATCATTGGTGGAGTCACAGTTAACTTGGTCTCTCCCTTGAAGTAGTGGCTCCTCAGCTTGTATCTGCCAAAGAGGAAGATCTTCCAACTGTACTCCCAACAAGGAATAATCTTTCACTGGTTCTGATATATCCTCTGATGCGGTGCTCACGCCATTTATAGAAGGACGTTCCCTCTGCAGGACGTGGCTATCCTGTATCAATGAATCGCTTCTTGGATGTGTTCTATAGGAAGGTAAACTCAATTCTTCTTGCTCCACCGACATATTTTGGTCTTTCTCACTTTCCTGGGAATGTGTTTCTTCTCCGATATTGTTCGACGCATCTTGTTGAGCATTTCCTTTCAGACTCAACGGGTAGAACTTGGTGGTGAGATGCTTTCTCACAGGTATCTGAGATCCGCCCACGCTTTCTTTAGTCAGTTTCAGAATCCGTGAAACAGGAGACTCAGGTGTAGGTGTATGTGTGGTAAATTCTCTGATATAGATGTTTTGATTGAAAGGGTTGGATATGTTTAAAAGGGGAATTTCATTGTCTTGATCTTCAACAGAAATGATTGCAATTTTATTCTCTGGTCCACCAGAATCATATTCATATGTTGTATATACTTTGAAAATACCTCTTATTTTACCATTTTGTGATTGCTTCATGTATTTTAATCCATCTTGAATGCTCCATTGAAGTATTTTATCAATGAAAAATGGATCTATTTTTGAATAACAATTTGATTTTTGAATTATGTCGATCCCTCCCATGATTTCATTATCGTAGGGAGTTTCCAAGACTAGTGGTGTTTTGGAATATGTGATGACATCTTCGTCTGATACTGGAACTGGATGAGCAGCCTTGGGTGAAATTAAATCAAACGCACTCGTATGAATATATTCATCCTGCCCTGTGGTCTCAGTATCTGGAATAAATAAAATACATTTTCAGAACTAGCTGTAATATTTATGACTATTATGACAGATAACAGAGCCTTAAATGCATTTCAAAACGAACAAATAAATTATGGTTGGTGTATAAAAAAACACAATTAAACTTGTTAATTTAGATAAAATCTATAACCTATCAATTTTTTTTAGAAATCTCAAAAAAATATTATTTAGAAATCAATATGTATAAAAACTCCATGGTGTAAGTCCTCAAGTGAGCCATACTGACCGAGCGGCCGCCACCATTAGCAATAACAGTGCCAATATTTGTGGATAGAGGGCGTCATGTTATCAGCACAACGAGCCCTCCAGTCGTTCCAGTTCCTTTGTCCTCACTAGAATGAGTTTAA
Organism: Timema podura; assembly: GCA_033556935.1. Lineage (NCBI taxonomy): Eukaryota > Metazoa > Arthropoda > Insecta > Phasmatodea > Timematidae > Timema > Timema podura. Next base: position 32,710,524 of record JAVRXN010000009.1, read on the forward strand.
CCCCACTTCGGGCTCACAGTTAAATTTTGAAAGCACCAGGAATCGAACCAGGAATCCCTGGATATGTGGCCAAGAACTCTGACCACTAGACCACGAAGGCGGCCAATTAATATGTATATAACTTAATTTATGTAAAGAATTCAAATTCAGTATTAACTAATTTATTCTTATGTTTATTTATAGCAATTTATTGTATAAATTTGGCAATACCAAATAATACAGAAAATAGGTTAGTATCGGGCTGCATTGTGAGGACAACTTTTTTGTGAGTTAAGCATCAAGAAATGAAATAATATGTTAATTACTTTCGCATTTAAGTTGTTATTGATTTAATTACATTTATTATGAAGGTTTAAATCTAGCATTATTTGTTTCTCTCATCATTAATATTTCAGGTATAAGTGTAATGTAATATAATATTGTAAATTGTACTTTTAAACAACGTCCAGTCTAATTAAGTTAACACTAAAGGGGCTTATGTAAAGTTCAAACTGGTACTTATTACTGTAACTAAATGTAAAAATCTCTTTGCTTACACTGGGAAACATTTACAAAAGACTCATGACTGGGTCTTCCAATTAATTTTGATATATTCTTAGTATCTAGCCCAGGCAAATTAAAAAATCTAAAACTTCGTTGAGGAACTTCTATGGTACTTTTGTAGTCGTATATGCAACTTTATGAAAAATTCTACTTCTAAACCTTAACAATTTCATAAACATTTTTAATGGCTTATATAACAATTTAAGGAGGCCCCCAATATATCAATTGAAATCTTGTAAGATGTCTCCCAAGAATATTCATTTTAGATTTATTAAACAAAGTTCACTTATAGCAGTCTTATATAAAAAAAAAAGGTGTTGAAAATTGTTGGCACCCACAGTCATTCAACGTTATTTTCTTTTTTTTAACTCAAACTGAGCAAACACATACTAACGTAAAACAAAATAACATCCTTGCTACTAAAAAATTGTGGTATTTTGAATTTATTTTTTACTCTAGGAAAAAATGATAAGTAACAAAGTATTTCATGTGTAGGCTATTTTTTTAAATATTTTATTGTGTATCCATAATGGGAACAAGGCTATATATAATTGAGTAGATTGGTTATCTATTTCAAGATTTTATATAAATAACAAAATCACATAACTTTGTCAATTATCACTTGTACACTAATCTCTAAAGATACGGACGATATTACATTATTATAAATATCTTGTTATAGCTAGAATCAGGAAAATAAAATATAATGGAATAGAAATAGTATTTTTAAATAAATTATTAATTTATAATATTTCACGTTTGTGCGTGGAAACATACGTAACAGTTTAAGTATGTTACTAAAGTCATGTATAGTGATAGTTATTAAAAACATATATTCTTTTTCGAATTGATAGTAATAGAAAAGATGTGTTTTTACTAATAAATTTCTTATGCATAGCTTTATGCAATGACGTAGCCAGGGGTTCGCCCCCCCCCCCCTTCCCTAAGGACTTGGCCTACAGCCGGTTAGCCTCCTTCATATACGGCCAACTTAAAACTTAAACAGTTAATTAAGCCTGTTCTTGTTTAATTTTGAACTTTTACTTATGTTCTTGGTGTGTTTTAGTTTGAATAAATATTGTTGTTAGGATCTTTCTACGATATCTCGGCTTGAAAATAATACCATGGTATGCTTGTTTGGGATAAGTTTCAATATGGGGGGAGGGGGGAAAGGTTCTTTCCTTTAGACCCCCCTCTCTGATACGAAATCCTGGCTACGTCACTGCTTTATGAAAAGCCTTTATTCCTACCATAACACCATCATATGGTGGGATTCTGGTAGTAAAAATGGACGTCCAGACGGTTCTTCGTAAGGATATCGGACTGAGTAGTATTTTTATCGGGAATTTAATTACTGACGCTACTCAATGTATTTGTTGTTTTATGTAGGCCTACACAAAATCACTCGATTATATTGTATTTAGTATGTTTATATAGAATCTATATTTCGATCAAACAAGCTCGTCTGAAGTGGAAACTACTTTCATATTTTCTAAAATGTCTTAATTAGTGGCATCTGTCATAAGAAAAAAAAGCTATCATATGGCTTCACATACTTTAGTTAAGAGTTTTAATTGTAAATAATAATTGTATAAAAACGATACTTATAATTAAATAACTACACAATGTATCTATTAACAGGATATGTATCTATTTTGGTGGACACGCAAACTAAATGTAAGGCTCATCCAGCCCGGATTGCCGGAAACGGGATGTTACGGTTAGAATCCCAGATGGGTGTAATGAGGGTTTTTCCTATATGGTTTCCTATTTACTCCATGAAAATGCAAGTATATTTTATTAAATTCTACCTTACTCAGTCTCACTAAATTATCAATTAAAATGAGCATAGCCCAGACGGGGAGTAAAACGTGACGGAAAAAAGGATTAAGACCCAGCTTAAAAGAAAGCTTCAGTTCTGTCAACGTTTTATTTTATTTAGCACCGCGTCTTACTACCCGTTCGGGTTATACGCTTAAGTACTAATTACACTAATGGATTAGGAATTGGGAGGGTTAATTTAGAGGAAGTGAACCCGCATTTGCGTGGAGGGAAAGTGGAAAACCATTTAGGAAAAACCACCCCCAGTTCACCCGACCGAGATTCGAACCTCGATCTCCCCGTCCTCGGTGGTTGAGCTCAACACGACTAGCGCGTTAGCCAACTACGCCACCGAGGCGGGTTCTGTCAACGTTAAATCTATGGAACTATTTCTAAAATCCACTATCAGAAAGTAGGATCATACAGCAAACTTAGAAGGGTGTACCCAGTGGGTAACGAACACCGAGCAAGTTATTATTTATTGTAAAAGCATTATATATGATACAAATAGTAGGTTGAAGCATTTTTATTTTTAGAGCCACGTTGGGTGACCTGGTGGTCTAGGGGTAAGGTGTCAGACTTCTCTACTGGGGGTCCGGGGTTCAATCCTCGGTCCCGGCACAGATTTATCTGATTGCCAAACCCTTCCTTCACCTATGACAAGACGTGTATTAATCACAACCTGTGACTGTGTGGAATGCCAGGCCTCCACCGTGGTTCGAATCCCACGCTAAACTGTAGGTCCTCCATTTCATCTCACAATCACCCTACCATTGCACATTAGCGCAAGTGCGTATAACCCGAACGGGTAGTAAGACGCGGCGCTAATAATAATAATAATAATAATAATAATAATAATAATAATAATAATAATAATAATAATAATAATAATAATAATAATAATAGAGCCACGTGCTAATACTGGTTAAAGTTTTATATATATATAGTAATATTAATAGTAATTGTCATAATAATTATCGTGATAGTTACTCTAATGGGGTAGGGATGAGGAGGAAACGTTTTAAATGTAGTCTATGCGCATATGCTTGGAAGGAGAGTGGAAAACCATTTAGTAAATGCACGCTCAGTCCATCCGACCAGGATTCGAACCCCTATTTCCCAGTGATAAGCAGGCCAATATAGCATGAGAGTGACATTTTAGACCATTGTGGTTGAACTTGTGGACCAAGGGCCAAATGAGACCCACGCTCACTGAAAATATGGCCTTCACAGTGTCCTGGATGAAAATTAAAAGGAAACCCTCGGTGGTAGAAATGAAGAACGGTACCTAATGATTTAAATAAAAATATTTGCTATAAAAGGTCATGATTGCATTAATTTACTATCCATTTATTTGATGAATAAATATTTAAAATTCCAAGTTTTTTGTGAAAGTGTGTTTGCGTGTATGTATCATAATTCATTTTTGAGAGCTCAATAAATTCTTTGGCAGTAAAATTTGAAAGATTCTAACAACCAAAAATATAATTTATATAAAAATCATGTTGTTTGTAGGCCTATATTAAGTTGATGGAATTAATCATGGCTGTAGGGAAGGGGAGGTTTCATTCATAAAGCTTGTAAAGTCATTATTATTTAAAAACTTTTGCAAAGAAGGACCACTCCTAATATTTTATAGAGGCATTTAATTAAAAAACAACAGGTGAATATCACTCTAAATGATTTCCAGAAGCATCAACATTTTGAAAGAAATACCGCAGGCGTCCAACCCAAATATTTTCTATATACATATAATTATTTAAAAAAAATTCCAAGTGACGACCAATTTATTTTCAAAAATTTGCCAGGGTAAACCACTTTCAATTGCTTAATAGGAAATTTAATTAATAAAAGAAAATCTGGGTGAGCACTACATAAAATAAACTTTTAGAGGCCCTCAATTTTCAAATTTTGCTTAAGGAGGACTACTCCAAACAATATCCACGAGTATCCAAATTTTTAAATTACTATTCAAAGAGTATAATTTTCAAAAATCCTCCAAACTAGACAAATCCAAATAGCTTCTAGGAACACTCAATTTTCTAACTTTAACTGATGGGAGGATGGTAAAAATCCCTAACAAACCTTTTGGCTACTTGCCCACCCCACTTACATAAATAAAGTTTCCCTGCTGCTGCTTAAGCTATGTTCTTATTTCTTAGGGTACAGTAGTACTGTAAGTATTAACATCATAAACATAAACATACAGTTTTGAATCCCCCCTTCCCAAATTAATTCGCCCAACTCCCATGGCTGGTTACCAAATATATTCGTCCCGTGGTTAAAAATAATAATCAGATCTCAGATCAGATAAAAAACGTTGTACCCCACTGCCTTAAACTTTTCAGCCATTGAAGCGGGTCACAATTTATTGATTGATGAAGATAGGGAGATCGGGGTTCGTATTCCGGTTAGGTATATTTGAGGTGTTTTTTTTTACTTAATTGCTTCCTACTCTCCTTCCTACGAAAATATGGGTGCACTAACTCTAAATTATATCTTTAATCCCTATCCCATTAGTGTTAACATGCGGATAGCTTTTTTTAGTACCGCGTCTTACTACCCGTTTGGTTATACGCCTACTTTACTAGTTACACTAATGTGTTAGGGATTAGAAAGGTTTTTAATGTAGAGGAAGTGCACCTGCCTGCGTGAAGGGTGAGTGGTAACCATTTAGGTAAAACCACCCTCAGTGTATCCAACCATGATATAGCCCTGATCTCCCCGTCTTCAGCAGTCTAGTAGAGTAATACCTTAGACCTGCGGCCACTGAAGTGGAGGCAGATAGCTCGAATGTTGATAAAATGTAGTGCACAAAACTTATATATTTAATAATAAAAAATTCTATCTCGAGAACGATGGCAGATATTTTAAAATATTCCGATTAATTATCTTCGTATATAAGACACAACACTGCCATTGCAAACGGTTGGGAGAGATAACTCCCCATCTTTGATACAGATCCGTAGAATACAAACACCCTATTTTAGTTGTACCTTAAACGTGTGCACTATCACCAATAATAATATAATTATTTATTTAATTTTTCATCTATCCCGACATCTAGAGGGTAGTTCGGGACCTAAATCTTCTTACATGTGTTTGTTTACATCATCTATAATACATATCCTATTTTTAAACAATAATAATTAAATTATATAATTTCACCTAATCTAATATAGTTTTTGTCCTACAGTTGGTGTCGGTATTTTTGCCCCCGTACTCTCCACCACCGACTGTCCCGCCGACCTCTGGATCTAATAGTCCCAGAGTAGGTGGAAGCTACAATGGGGGCGAGCATCCCCTTATAGTATAATTAGTAGATGTTGTATTTAGAGTCCAACACCTTAGCTCAGTCGTAGCGTGTCTTCTACCGAGACTAAGAGTCCGGGTTTGATTCTCACTATGGCTGAAAATTTATCATTATGAAATTATGTGTTTACCCTTTCACATTGATAAATTAACGGCAGGGGACTGGATGTTGTATCTGTACTAGTCTAGATTTTGATTATAAGGCATACAAAGCTACGCAATCCTAGCAAGCGGTAGTGGAAAATATATTATTTGAATAAAAAACTAACCCAGGCTATAGACTGGAAACAGTGTGATGTAAAGTAAAATATTATTTAGTCAGAGTGTCCTAGCTATAGGCAAAGTATACAATTTAATCTACGAGAAAAGTTGAAATAATAAGTATTTCCTGGGACAGATATTTGTGAACAAGACATAGAAACCCCTGGTTTGAACCCCTACCCTCTCCTGCCAAAGTATTAATGTTATTGCTTTGAACTGTTACGTTTATACCCAAAATTATTAACGCTAATCTAAAGATAACGAATTTATCTAAGTAAATTGCACTTTCCTTTTTAGATAGCGAGGATGGTGAAACACACATCTATAAATTCCATCAACCACAGTGTAATCGGCCTGGATTCAACCCCAGACCTCCCCGTCACCAGTAAACCAGACAAAACGACACTACGTTTTGTCCACGTGTCCCCCTACTGTCGGGTTAAAAGGGGGGAAGGCTATTCCCACTCTCTCAGGTGATACAAAATATAATGACTATCATCGTTCGCAACTGAATATGGCGATTTACATCCTAAAGTGACCTATGTGGTCTAGTGGGATGGTGGTCAATTCTCTGGTAGAGTTCGGGGTTTCAATACCTCGTACCAGCACATATTTATCTGATTGCAAACCCTTTCACTCGAAAAGACGTGTATAATTCACAACTTGTGAATGTGAGGAATGCCAGGCCTCCACCGTGGTTCGGATTCCACGTTAAACTGTAGGTCTTCCATTTCATCTCACAATCACCCTACCATTACACATTAGCGTAAGTGAGTATAACCTGAACGGGTAGTAAGACGCGGTGCTAATAATAATAATAATAATAATAATAATAAATAATAATAATAATAATAATAATAATAATAATAATAATAATAATAATAATAATAATAATAATAATAATAATAATAATAATAATACATCCTAAAAGTGTATTTAAAAATATAAATTATTTAATGTGTCAGAAAGTGGGATGGCTGGATAATGTAACTCTGGTAAAAGTTGAATATTATATTACAATATTACAATATGATATTACAATATTACATTTGTATACAGCAAATACAATTATCGAGAAGGTGTAGATTCAAAACAACACTTTATAAAAAAATATGCATTCGTAAAATAACGCAATCGTGCAAAAAATATATATTTGAAAAGATAGATGAGGGAAATAGTATATCCTTGGAAAGGTGTTATTGCAAAATAACACAATTTAAAGGGTGTATCAGCAAAATAACACATCAGTGGAATGGCGTATGCGCAAAATAGCACTTCCTTGAAAATGTGTGTACGCAAAATAGCACCCCATCCTTGAAAAGGTGTTTCTGAAAAATAACGCATACTTGAAAAGGTGTATGTGCAAAATAGCACTACATCCTTGAAAAGGTGTATCTGCAAAATAACACATACTTGAAAAGATGTATGCGCAAAATAGCACCACATCCTTGAAAAGTTGTATGTGGAAAATAACATGTAGGCCTACTTGAAAATGTGTAACTTATCTGGAAAATAACATATTCTTAAAAGGTGTTTGCGCAGAATAATACATCTTTGAAGAGGTATATGTGAAAAATAGCACATATTTGAAAAGGTGTATATGAAAAGCTTTATACGCAAAATAACACTTCCTTGAAAAAGTGTATTTGAAAAATAATACATCTTTGAAATGGTGTAGTACATCAGAGTAGTACATTATTTAATTAGTTCATAAGCTATCCAAACTATTAATCACAATATATATATTCAGTTTTTTAATACGTACTTTTGCGTATTTATAGATACAATTCGTGTTACCTGAACAGGTAGTGAGACGCGGTGATATAAAAAGATAAATCTAAATTACATACCGTTTTGTTGTTGTCCTAATGCTTGTTTCGCCAAAGAGATTGCCAATAATGTAAGCACGATGTGAAATACTCCATACGACATGTTTTCTACTTATGAGTACCAAACAATCTCCTAAAGTTTACCCAACTGGAGGATTGTAAAGTGAACACAGCTAAATATATATGTACAAGTTTTATTCATTATCTTTTTTTATGAAACGTATTTTACAGCAGTTCAACTTAAAAAAAAACATAGAAAGGGGAATACCAGAATATATAAGTAGTGTGTCTGTACGTAACATGTTTTGATACTTTTTCATATTAATAATTCATCTGGAAAACAAAAACAAAATTTAAGTAATTATATGTACCGCCAAATAGCTTGCCATGAGAATTATCCATTACATTACATACATTACTTTATCCATTGCTTCCTCTATAATTACTTTTTTTTTTTGGCGTAGGTAGTTTATGGAAAAAACCACAATCCTTAGTTTCTGAGTGATTTAAGGAAGAATTCAAGTTGACGGCCCTTAAGTAGGAAGTTCAATGTCGCATTACGTAATTTCATATCGCTGTTGCACACAACGTCATGAACATGAACAAAAAATTAGGAATTTATTAACTGTTATATTATTTAAATACCAATTATTAATAATGTACTATCTAGAGATTGAAGAATTGATTTAACTTCCCATAACTATCCGAATCGGTGATACGCGAAATAAATGTCATTCAACATGGAACAGGAATAGATTCTTAGTATATAAGACATTTTACCTGAGGATCATTTTTGACCGAGCGTAGTGAGATCATGTTTTAACATAACCAGTTGGAATTTTATCTGTCTCTCTACATGTGTATTCTGCGATAATTATCTAATTCTCGGAGGGAAATTATTTGATCCCAGGCCGAGTAACCTATGAGGATGGTTTTTCAATAGTGTTATCCGTTTAAAGATGGCAGCCACTCAAAAATATTTATATCTATCTGTTTGTTTCACGATAACCTTAAAATACGATGAAAATTTTAACTAGATCTAGTGGAAATATTCTTAAAAACCTACGTCGAATGAAGTAGGCCTATATACTGTAAGTTGCATGGTTTTTAAATCAGGTTATCCGTTTTGAAATGGCATTTGCTCAAAAGGTTTGTCATTTAATTGTTCATCTCAAGTGATTTGAAGTGAGATCAATCTAGTAGCTAAGAAGATTTTTTTTGCAATGTTGGCTTATTGTGCAAGAACGACGTCTTAAACCACGTGGACCACGATATTTCTTTATAAATATAATGCAATATTCTATATAGCAATAATTTATTTTCCGTCTAACTTTATCAGCAAAGAAAAATATCAATTTGAAATTAAAAGATAAATTTTAAGACTGTAGTAACAATAATAACATGGAGGGAACAAGGTCAACTGTTCAGAGAACTAATAGTAAGACTGTAGTAACGATAATAACATGGAGGTAGTGAAGTCTACTGTTCACAGAACTACTAGTAAGACTGTAGTAACGATAATAACATGGAGGGAGTGAGGTCTACTGTTCACAGAACTACTAGTAAGACTGTAGTAACGATAATAACATTGAGGAATGTAAGAATGTAGATGTATACATATAACTGGAGGATAGGTCACTGACAAGAACTACTAGTAAGACTGTAGTAACGATAATAACATGGAGGGAGTGAGGTCTACTGTTCACAGAACTACTAGTAAGACTGTAGTAACGATAATAACATGGAGGGAGTGAGGTCTACTGTTCACAGAACTACTAGTAAGACTGTATAACGATATAACATGAGAGTGAACGTTCACAAACTACTAGTAATGTAGTAACGATAACATGGAGGGAGTGAGGTCTACTGTTCACAGAACTACTAGTAAGACTGTAGTAACGATAATAACATGGAGGAAGTGAGGTCTACTGTTCACAGAACTACTAGTAAGACTGTAGTAACGATAATAACATGGAGGGAGTGAGGTCTACTGTTCACAGAACTACTAGTAAGACTGTAGTAACGATAATAACATGGAGGGAGTGAGGTCTACTGTTCACAGAACTACTAGTAAGACTGTAGTAACGATAATAACATGGAGGGTAGTGAGGTCTACTGTTCACAGAACTACTAGTAAGACTGTAGTAACGATAATAACATGGAGGAGTGGGTCTACTGTTCACAAAACTACTAGTAAGATTAGTAACGATTAACATGGAGGGAGGAGGTCTACTGTTCACAGAACTACTAGTAAGACTGTAGTAACGATAATAACATGGTCCGACACCTTATTCAGTCGGCAGAGTTCTACTGAGCAAAGGGTCCTGGTTTAGATTCCCGACATGGCCGACAAATTTATCATTAGTGAAATGTGGAATTTCCCCTTCACCATGAAGAATTAATGGCCTAGACCTGGATGTTGTGTCTGTTCTAGATGGTATATACCTAATCACGCCGTTCTCTTACGGGGTACGCAATAAACTGTGCATATAGCTCAAAAATCAACAAATCTATACTTTATCCGTGCTCACCGACTTTCTCCACACCTCCCTATCCTTGAATACGTCCTTCGCTTCAACAATATCCATACACCGAGTCATGCATGCTTATTTATTCTTAAAACTCTTAATGTTTCTCTTTTTCACAAATTCTTCTACCACATTTAACCACGTCTTACATGGCCTACCCCTTCCTTTTGATCCACACACTCTACCTTCATATATTTTACTCATCACTCGATCCACACTTATCCTCTCAAAATGTTTAAGCCAACGCAAGATACTTCTTTCACATTGACCTATTGGATTACCTTTCAAACCACACTCCTTCAGCATCCATTCTTTACTGACTGTCTAAATGATTTTTCCAAAAAAAATTCTTAGATATCTCATTCCAACTGCATTAACCTTGCTCTTGTGTTACTCTTGACAAACCCACGCTTCGCATCCATATGTTACACCCCACTCTATTATCTTTTATATACGACCACAAATAATATAAAAGGGAGGGGGCGTAAGCTAAGGAACATATAAAAAGGGAAATCATATGCAAGGTTTAATAACAACAATATGAATGGTTTATTCAAAGCAATAACAGCAGAGCAGAAAACTTTACATGGTCTCAAAATTCAAACTGAGGTATGTTGAAAATCAAAAATAAACAATAACTTCATATATTATTTCACGCAGTTAAACAGAGGGAATATTACAAAACACGTAACCTATCCTACAATCAAATGGGTCAGTCTTGAAGAGAGAGAACAACCCATAATGAAGATTTTAGTACAAACAATTATTGTAAATAATAACCACCAGAATATGAATAAATAAGAGCCTTATGGGTATCTTTAAAATGTTACCAAGCTTGTTACCACCCACTCTACTACCTCTTAGCTACGGCTATACTAGACTAAAAGGAAGGTGGGGGGTAATCTTACATGAGAAATGTGACAGAGAAAGCAAGACATTAGCAACAATTAAATAACAATATGAATGTTTTATTCAAGATAACAACAGAAACAATAAATTACATGGCCTCAAAAATCCATCGGAAATATGTTGAAAATCATAACAATCTCATCATGTGAATGTTTCCACATCAAACGTAAATTTAAGTCAAATCGTCTGTCTTGAAGAAACAAAAAAATTTGACTCAACTACACTGTCAGCTTCACAACAGTGAATATTGACAATACAACCTTTAATGTTTGACTATTTAAACAAATCATATGTTTATAGACCCGCCTCGGTGGTGTAGTTGGCTAACGCGCTAGTCGTTGTTGAGCTCGACCGCCGAGGACGGGAGATCGAGGTTCGAGTCTCGGTCGGTGAACTGGGGGTGGTTTTTCCTAAATGGTTTTCCACTCTCCCTCCACGCAAATGCGGGTTCACTTCCTCTATATTCAACCCTCCCAATTCCTAATCCATTAGTGTAATTAGTACTTAAGCGTATAACCCGAACGTGTAGTAAGACGCGTGTTAAATATTACATATGTTTATAAATATCTAGCTGATATTTATTAAATACAAAAAAGAGCCTAATGGGCTACTTTGAACGGTTATAAAAGTGTCTGCTCCATCACATTGAATACAGACGGAGTAACAGTTACGTTTAACATCACACAGATGTTTATATAAACCGAGAGTTTGGCTTTCCGGCATTAAGTCAAACTCCCGCGGGACTATTAAATTTCGACACAAAAGTTCAAGTTAACAAGAACTCTTCTGTTAACAAAAAAATATTACATACAAAATGACTAGTTAACCTACAAGTTATTTCAATTAAATAATTTGGAAAATTATTAGTCTTAATCATAAATCAGCTAGCTTTACGTTAATTCAAAAAACAATAAGAAAACATAATACAAAAAAAAAGGAGGAATTTACATTTACTTGAAGATCAAAACTTTGTCAAATTAAATGAAATACTTCTGACAAAACAAGTTAATAAATGTGGCAATCTATGTGACTTCAGTGACTCTAGCGGTAGCAAAACGAATTAACTGTCTCATAATTAATTCAGTTTAATATTTAAAAAAATTAGTAAGTAATTTACGCTTATTTTGGCTTATTCCAAAAAAAAAATACATTTACGTTAATTCAAAATTGAATTGGCCATAATTCAATTTTATTAAATTAACATCGATACAAATAGAAAGTCATAATCCTGTAAATTGTCCAAGTCCAGGACAGGACTTCTCCAGACGTCGTAGAATAAATATGTTTAAGACATGACTTCTCTTGAAGGTGTAGAAATATAATAGTCTAAGACATGGCTTCTCTTGAAGGTGTAGAAATATAATAATCTAAGACATGGCTTCTCTTGAAGGTATAGAAATATAATAGTCTAAGACATGGCTTCTCTTGAAGGTGTGGAATAATAATAGTCTAAGAAATGGCTTCTATTGAAGGTATAGAATAATAATAGTCTAAGACATGGCTTCTCTTGATGGTGTAGAATAATAATAGTTGCTGAGTTTAAGAATCGCAAGGTTTAAATAGTGTTTCTAGTCGCCTAGGGATGGAAGGGGGGAATGTTCACATTGGTCGGTGGCTTTCAACGGTCATTTTTCAAACATGCAGACGATCTTGATCAGGCTAGGATTGGCCGGCGGCCTCCAACACGCGTTGCATTGGTGTTAGAGCTCCATTGGCAGGTCTAGGTGACGTACTGACATCACGCGATAAGTTGGTGGTTGATTTGGTCTTGCACGCCAGACACCAGGATAATTCCATTTAGTTGATGGTCTCAGTCAGTTCCGAAGGATTGATTTGACCAGTCCGCTCGGAATCTCCGCTGTTGGTGCACGGCTGCTCTATCTTACCCTCTCGTCGACTTAGGACGTGAGGTAGCTTTCCAGTCTTGAAGGTTGTTTTAGCCAGAAGAAATACAAGCGGTAAGTACATGAACATTTTGTGATTGTGGGTGAGTTTCATTCTTGATTGATATTGCTCATATTAAAGACAGTATACATAGGACTACAAGAGTGAAGCTTACTATTGCAGGAAGTTTATTACTATTGAGGTTTCATATGGCATGGGTGGTATGACTCTTGAGGAAAACCTTCGCGTGGCGCTTAAGATTGGGGGGGTAGTATGATGTAACATGTTGCAATGTTACAAGATGTCTGATTCACACCAATGAACGCAGACTTCAAAATGTTTATAATAAATATTAAATATCTATGAGATATTTAAAAGACACAAGAGTTTGGCTGACTTTAGTCAAGCTCCCGTGGGACTATTTGATCTCGACACAAAACTAGCAAACGTCCACAAGAACCTTACTTGTGAAATAAAAGAAAATACGACACTAGAAGCAAAGCATAGCAAAAGATTTGAAAATATACTAATGTGAATTAATTTCATAATTAATTTTATCAATTAGAAAAGTTACGTTACAATAATTAATATTTCAAAATATAAACCACAAAAAGACTACCTTAAGATTTTCAAAACAATTACTGGTAACCAAAATTTCAAAATGAATTATTTTCAATACGTCCAACACAAAATCAACTAATAATTGTGTCTATCTAAAAAAGTTTAAGTATCATAACAGACTCTAGCGCCCAAGTGGCGACAGACAAAATATGAAGTCTCATTTCAAAATATATGTTCAGGTAAAAAAAAATTAGTAAATAGAAAAATTACGACGCTTAATTTGGCTAACACTAAAAGTTAAATATAAATCAGAGTCCAAAATATAAACCACCATAGTTTAAGTCCGTAGAATAAAATGCATGAAGATTTATCCTGACACTGTCCAAGTCCAGGACAGCACTCCTCCATCAAGCGTTGAAATTGAATAGTCATGTTTGTATACACAAACATCACTCTTTATAGGGTTTTCTTTGCTAGGACGCAAGGTGGGAGAAAAGAACACTCGGTCGGTGACGTCCTTCTAGAAGCTTTCGACAGTCACGTAGACCACTTGTTGTCAGAGCTCCATCCAACTTTCAAACCATTTCTTCAATCACCTGATGTTGTGGATGTCGTTCAAGTTTCTCCCATCAGAGGGCAGGTAAGCAGTCTTCCTCTAGTCGAGGAAATTCCTGGCTGGCCCATTCTAGTGTTTCGTTGATCAAGTCGGTGTGGACATCAGCTGTTGAAACATCATAGCTCGCTCGGTCCACTTCCCGTACTAGGATTCTATAGGTGTTCGCCCGTCTTGGTGGTTGCTCTATCCATAAGATACAATCAGTAAGTACATGAACAGTATTATTTGTAGAGAGATTAGTATCGTTTAATATTCTGGTTTTATATTGTTCAGAATTATTTATTATATTGTACCAAACTACGAGAACTACAATAGATAAGAGTACTATTGTAGGAATTTTATTAGTCTCGATAATATTTGGAGCGGTAGTATGAATCAAAATAGAGAGTTACGCGTGAAGGTTAACATGGGGGTGGGTCCTATTGTAGCTCAATGCTACACATAAAACATTGTTGGTGTTAACACAATTTTATATACTACCATTTTTGCCTCTTTTGATACTACTTCATTCTTTGCAATAGTCCACATACATCCAACTAATCTCTGAGATCCATTCACCCATCTGTCGATTTCACCATCTTTCTTAATATTTTTACAGAACATTCCATCCAGATACACAAAATAATTCACTTGCTATAACAGTTTTCCATTTATACTAAGCAGACAATCATTTCCTGATGCGTCCTTATCAATAATCAAAAACTATCACGTTAGTTTTAGAGACATTTATAGGAAACTCCATTCTGATTTTCATCACATTCAAACAATTTAATGAAGTCTGCAAGTCACTTCATTCTCAGCCATTAATACGGCATCATCTGCATATAGCAGCACTCTCACATTCACATTGTCTGTTTGTATACCAATTGCGTCCTCATTAGCATCACTCTTACACTTATCCATGAATACATTAAACAACCATGAGGACATAACACAACCTTATCCAACACCCTGTTGAATGGCAAACCATTCGCTCAAAGTTCCATCCCCACTAACACACGCTTTATTTCCATCATACAGTGCCATAATTGCATTTACTAACCTTGCATCCACACCATTCTCTCTTAGAACATTCCACAACATTATCCTATCCACCCGATCATACGCTTTCTCCAGATCAACCAATACATAATAAACTTTCTTCCTTATTCCAACACATTTCTCAATCACTTGCTGCAATGCAAATATCTTGTCCATACAACATCTACTTGGCGTGAAACCACATTGCACACCCCAAATCGTTCTAAATTTAAGTTAGTTTATAAGTCGTGTGCTGATATAATCAGTCGGTTCAGAAAGTGCATTTTTAATACCTCAAATAAATTAAAATGAAAATGATATAAACTTGGTGGTAGTGAGGTCTACTATTAACATAACTACAAGTAAGACTGCAATAACGTTAGTAAAAGGGAAAGAGTGAGATCTACTATTCACAGAATTACTAATTCACTGATAAGGAACCTAAACTATTTGCTACTACCACCAAAAACGTTCAATAAATCCTGTTTGTGTATTGCACTCAAATGAAGCATACATGGATAGAGATACGAAATGCATCTACCCCATCTGCTGTTGTTTGCTGGTAGTGGGGAAGTCATGGTTAAATTACTCGTCGGGTGCACTAGGATGTGTAACATGTGTGGCATGTTCCAAGTATACAAAATAGCATTTACATATAAAACTCACCCCATCACCCCTGAAGATTGGCCACCCGTTTGCACATCCGACACCACCCATGCAGCCAGCCTACATTGCGCCGTCAAACTGGCTGGGCCGAGCTAATGGAAATTAGCTCACATAGTTATGTGTTTCTGCCTCACTTCATGTAAACAACAACTCGTCATGTGTTATGGTAGAATTTGGGCTTCCCATGGCCTAGCTGAGACAATGGTTGCATTCCGGGGTCATTTCAAATGAACTACATTTAACTTAAATTGAGTGGTAAAACACAACAACAAAAATTTATTGAAACGAAATGTCTCGTTTCCCTCCTCTTAAATGTCTGCACTTCACGCATGCGCCTATGCCCCTTCAAGCGCTCTAGCTCTGAGACTTGATTGGTCGAACACACCTTTTTTTTTTATCCCTTCCTATTTTGGTCTGAGTCGGAGAGTAGATGTTGAATATGTTGTACTAATAAGAGGAAAACAGAACGATCCATAGTTACCTACTAGACAGTCATATATCTGGTTACTTTCAGCGTGTAATCGACTAAGAGCAAAGAGTGCCGAGCAGAGGCGCTATGGCGTCGGATGGACCTGCGGCAAGAGTTAGTTGCAGCTAGCCCCCGCCGCTCTATAGACATCTTCGTCAATATTCTACGCAGCTGGTGTAATTCGTGTGGACATTCAGCCCATCTACTAAGATTAGAAGACTGCAATCCCGCAGGTATTATGGTTTCGTTGCTGTTAGCTAATGTGCTAAGTATAATTTTTGTCACTAGCTGTGTGCTATCCTACGTCTATATGTGTTTGTGTAGACACTTAACGTCTCAACCACATATGAATAATGTATTTAAATCATGGTAGGATTTGATTAGGTTTATGGCCAGGTGTGCCTATTCACAAATTGTGGTGCGTTGGTTCCTTTAGGACCAATCGGTTGTAACATATTTGTATATTTTTATATTTATGTATATTGTGGGTACAGTTACGGGGATTGGCTTTCAGCTGTATCATTGGTCAGCTGTGGCTATTTTTTTAGACTACTAATTCTATTAAATGAATACATTGTTTGCTATTATTATGTGTTACTATATACGGCATAACCATTGTTTTGAAGAGCGCTTAGTGGCATGATGTTATTCTAGTCGTTGTAAACTAAACTTAGTCGCTAGAAAGTAATTGTTTTTTTATGAGGCTACCTCATGTCTATAGTCGCTGGGGGAACGTCAGCTCTAGCTAATTGGGAGTTATTCTCAGTTTTTAATGACCTAATTAGGTCCTGTTGCCCTCTTGATGGGCTCTTATACTCTATGTTATTGTGTTATCCATTTGACGCTCTTGGCTTGTAATGTCCCCGCTTGGCCTCTATATTTAATTTATTTGATTCTACTTTTGTACCCTTTAGACGGGTTCCTTAAGCTCTCTGCTTGCTGTGCCAAGGCAAACTATGTACACCATTATTATATCTTTTGATCATGAGCCCTGTCATGGTGAACCACGATTGTGACAGCTATGTCCTAATTGGGATTTGTTAATCCCTAACTTATGGGAGTTGGTACGCACCCCTTTTGTGGCCTTGACGTTCACGCATTAGGTTAACCAAGCTAAAGGGGCTAAAATCGTCTGGGATATAGTTCTCTAGTCCCTGAGCCTTTTTTATATCTAGGAAACCTGGAGCTGTATGAGTTAACGACCGTACCTATGAGTACAATCGTAATACTCCCCAGAGTCTTTAGTTTCAATCTTTTTATATGTATGCTTTGCACTAAATTGGTAGCGCCCTTAAGATCATACACTACCTATATTGTCAGCGTGTTACCTTGATTTAGTTGTTACTTACTTGAAATACCTGACGTTGATAACTAAGTACAGTTAGCAGGAGGATGCGATCATTATCTCATAAAGCTCTATCAAAAGGTGGCACATCAACAGGTCATCTTGTAACTAGCCTGTTATATAACACTATATAACACATCAACTGGACATAAATGATTCCATGAATTGTTTAGTTGATAAGACTGGTGAAACCTAATGAACTTGCTTTATGTGAACTTTATCTGTGCCGTTTGTATTTACCTAATAAACTATTGTAAACCTTGTATTTTATTCTTTGTATTTATGCAACCTGCCTTACATATACATGGCGAGCGCTGCAACGGCCAAGTTTACGCATCGTGCCAGTGACATCACACCCAGAGACTAATAGATATGGTAGTAGTGCTATCTGGCTTGCTCTAAAAGGTTCTGGATCAGAACCAGATGTTCCATTGGGCCAACGCCAGCGCTGTATTCTCCTTTCCTTCCCTCTCTCACTTCCCCCTCGCATTCATCTCAGGGATCACATGGTCAGGTTATTTGGACTATATATTGGCATGTTTTGCATACCACCGGCTTCAGTGTAGGTAAGCAGCGCTATCTGTTGCAGATGTAGTCTGTAAATCCTTTCAAAATTCTCTTTCAGCTTTAAAATCATCATTGCTCTTCCAAAATGATCGTTTGTACTTAAATATTTATTTAAATTGCAGATTAATGATTTTTCTAAATTATCTTTTTGGACTTAAAATATTTGTGTTGGTTTATTTGATACTTAAAAATTCAGTATTTGATACGTCCGCCACTAGATGGCTTGTTTAAATAACAAACATTAATAATACGATGGGCTCTTGTCATCACTTTTGTTTTTATGTCACTTTAACAATTTGATGCTGAATTAGTCGTTGTTACCTGATGTCATTGTTAAATTACTATTTAAGGCCTTGCACTCAGGTCGCTAGTTGTACGCTTGTTTGTGGCTTTACCTGTTTTGACTCCACTAGATGGCCTGTTTATAATTTAAAATAATTTATTGTCGTCCAATTTATAATTTGAGGTCACTCTAATAGGTATATTGGTTAGGTTGTTGGTTGACAAGGGTATGTTTTGTTATATTTATTAATGTGATAGGCATTGGCCATCTCATTTGTCCATTTCATGGCCACTTAAAAGATTTATCGTAAAATTATTCGAATGTTACTAAGTGGCGCTGTTTTGTTAATTTGGACCGTATTGGGTAATTTAAATTCTGGCTTCTAGTTGCATATTGTTCTGTAATTTAACTTGTATCTAGGCCAATTGTGGGCTAACTTGTTGCGCGATGGGAATTAACCTACTCCCCGTCAATGAGATAGCTTGTCCTAAGATTAACTTGTTTTGAATTTAGGCCGATAGGTAGCACCGGCACTTATTTTTGTTGAATTTTGCTCTTAACGTTTGTATTGTTATGTTTCTGTCAGGCCTTACTATTAGGATAGTTGCAGGCCAAATTATCTATTGTAATAATTAATTTTCATCCAAATCGGTTGTTCCCTTTTGGATGCTTTATATTTTTACGAGTGTTACTCATGACTTCCAGTCTTATCCTTAACTAGGCCGATGCCCCTATTAGGCCTTATTATATAACATCGCTTTACTATTGCTTGTTTGTATATTTCTATTGTTATTTTTGTTCAATAAATGTCCATCTTTGCTACCCCTTGCCTACTAATTCCTATTTAGAGCTGGGGGTTACAGATGATTCTCCTAAACGGGGTCTTACTAGATTGACACTCAACTGATGTCACACTTAAACTAAATCCAACTTAACTCATGTCTATCTCAGTGGTCTTGGTGTAAGGTGCTCGCCTCAAGAGCCAATGTTTGTGGAATCAAACCCAGCTGGGGTCGATTAATTTTTCTTGAGCCATAAAAATCAGTAGCACAACTTCTTTCATAGGGGAAGTAAAGTCGGTCCCATGTCGATTGTGTCATGTAAAAGAACCTGGAAGGTATGTGAAAATACCTTTCCTGGGAAAATTGGCTCTCGTTCATAGAACATTCTTGTGTGTTGATATAATAGATCAGTTCAAAAATTGCATGTTAATTACCTCAAATAAATTAATAACTTTACTCATCCTTATTCCATTAGTGTATCTATAAGGATATCCCGGATGTAAGCCCTACACATACACTAACCATCTTTAACAAAAAGTAATTAGTATTCCATAGATTTGAAAGAATATCAGTATTGTGCCCAACTCCTTGGACCACCAGGTCCTGGATACAACGCATCTGACCCTCGCGAATCGCCACTGCTCGGTGACATATTTCCACTTAGTGAAATGCAGGGGTCATACAAGAAAGACAAACTCAATGATGTCGTGCTTTCATGAACTTTATTATTGTCGTGTTCTACAAATCAATCCTTTGTTATCCACTCCGCACGACCACCAACAGGTCTCGTCCACGAGGCTTACGATCCGCTCTCTGGACTTAACACGTCCACTCCCCTGTCTTGCTACAAGTCAACTCCTACTTCAAGTCACCTCTTAGTTCAAGTGACCTCTTACTGTGAATGACCGAACTCGAACCGCTGACCCTCCAAGCCTCGCTGCGCAACGCTACGACAGCGCCGTCTGGAGGTGACGTCACTGTATCTCGAACTAAAACATTAGCCTGGTGCCAAGCTAAGGCCCAATGCACACCGCACTGAACAAGACACGACAGAACAAAACATTTTTGTGTGGTAATGTGTGGAGCTCTCTTGATTGCATGCTTTAAATTGAGCTGACACACACCGCACCAGGAAGAAGATCTGAAGTATGCTGATGACTTTTATACTACATCTGATGATGACAGATCCTGTTACAATGATGATCAGGATATTGGCACATAAGAGGGGCCCGTGGCAGATCAAGTTTAATCTCTTCGCTCTACGCAGCGACAAGTCATTCTCATCCGAAGTTTGACCTGGTGTGAGTTTTAACGTTAGCCATGATTTATGAAGGGAAAAAAACTCCTTTCACTAACTCGTCAGACTTCCCCTCCTAGAGAATAGAAGCAGATACGAACGAGGAAGTTCGTATCTATCAGAATGTCCAAACGTTT
Source organism: Timema podura (assembly GCA_033556935.1). Lineage (NCBI taxonomy): Eukaryota > Metazoa > Arthropoda > Insecta > Phasmatodea > Timematidae > Timema > Timema podura. Next base: position 32,731,354 of record JAVRXN010000009.1, read on the forward strand.
GTGTTATAAAGTCCAGAAGTTGAGTAATGTGGGTATTAGAGATGGGTATTAGTGTGATTCTACGATCCACTTCATATGCGCGAGTAGTCCCAGAATGTGGGAACGTGGTCATACTATGGAGGGTGGCATGTAGTGTGTGGAGACAAACCTGAGATCCTCGGCGAACCAGACGTCGAGGAATCGTCAGAATAACTTGATTCAGATAATGATGATGATGATCAATATGACATTGATGAGGACGAGGAGTAAAAGACTCCAGATCCAATCGTTGAGTTCTTTTAAGACCTCGACTGTTGGGAGGAAGCAATGATAAAAGGGGAATATTGGAAAAAGGGCTATCTCATATATATAGTATTATTTATATTTCTCAATAAATGTATATAAACACTTAAAATAACTGGTTTTACTTATTTCACCTAATCTTCTTTTACATTATACTCATAATTTTTTTGTTGTTGTGAAATTAGTTTTTTCTATACGCTTAAAGAAGAGAAGACAATAGTATAAGTCATATGGAGTGAAAGAAAGAGGATAAAGGAGGAAAATTGTTTAAGGCTAAGGATGGACTAATCTTAGAACACTATCCTAACATATCCTTAAGCAGCCTTAAATCAACCTCTAATCAACCTCAAATTTACCTCGATTCTTAATATAAGCTGGGTTAGGTAGATAAAAGACAAGCTATCTCAAAGATGAAACATAATTTTAGCAGAGAGATGGATCTCTCCTCTGTGACTGTCGTCTTTAAAATATTGCACATCTCCCACCACAAAGCTCTGAGATCTTATTTGCTCCCTAGTTGAAGAGTGTGTTGAAATGGGTTTCCCCTCCTCCCAGGCGTCCCTCTCCTGTGCCCTAGGATCTTAGCTCAGCGTGTTTGCTTTACCCCCAGAAAAAAAGATGAGAAGCTAACCTGTCAGCCCCTTATCACCACTCTGACGTCACCTCCTCTCTCCTCTAGGAATATCAGACATCTTATAGGCTCTCTCTCACATATATCTCCCTGTTTATTTACTTTGTCCTAGAATACTTTATCTCATAATACTATTGTCCGTGTTTGGATCAACGTGGGTGCTAAATTGACATTTTCTACGCGGAATTCATCGAATCAAAATACAGATTTGGAATTATTGCTGATGTCAATTTTGAGGTGAGCTAAGATGTGCATAGAGTTAAGATATTCATCCAATGTTTCTGCGACTTGTCATGCAAAAGGATTGAAGAATTTCGCAGTAAATTGTCTTACATTTTCAATATGAACAATTTTCATCATTTGCATCTGAGGTAGGTTTAGCTGCTTTTTCAAAGTGTACGTGTTTTGAATAAACTCGTTAAAACAGTGTGAGTTATTTTAAATGTTCGATTGAGCAAATATGTGGCGTATTTCACCTTTCATTCGCCACACTTGTGGGCTGTGTCTATATTGTAAACGTAACCCAGTCTGAGTTTGGTTGAAAAAACAGTTTAGAAAATTCAAACATACTTCTTTGCGACCAACATTTAAAACATTTTAATATATACATATATATTAACACCGCGTCTTACTACCCGTTCGGGCTATACGCATATGTACTAATTACGCTAATGGATTTAGGGCTGAGGAAGGCTATATTTATATGAAGTGTACCATAATTTGTGTGGAGGGAGAGTGGAAAACCTTTTAGGAAAAACCACCCTCAGTACATGCAACCAAGCTTCGAACCTCGATCTCCCCATCCAGTCTACTGTGAGTGATGTCGTAGACCATGCAGCCACTGACGTGGGTAATTTCTTTTACCAGTGAGTTATTTTATATATATATATATATATATATATAATATAGTCTATATATTATATATATATACAATATAGTCTATATATTATATATATATATATAATATAGTCTATATCAAAAGTGACAGCTGCAGATAGGATGATTTGACATTTGAATATATTAGAATTGTTTGAGTAACTACCAGATAATGTTCTTCCTACCAAAATCATGTTAAGGACGAGGGTTGGAATAGTCCGTGGATGTAGAGAGTAGAACATGAGTGGGAGTAATTCCTCTTATGGCTTAATTACAATAAAGAGCCTCCCATCTAATAAACTCCAGTCCAAAAGTTCCCAAACTTTTTAAAACGACTAACTTTCGCGACTCCCCTAGCCTTAATTGACATGAATAGGGGGATGGGAGGAGTTTCTTACTACAATATATTTTTAAATCTGGGCCTACTATTCAATATAATTTTATTAAAAAATCTCATAATGAGTCGTGTACGAAGTGTGGGCTTGTTTACGGTTCACGTTGATGACGTCATTGATGTCCACATCACAGGTACGAACAATAAATCCGATTGCCGTATCCGTATCTCATGCGACTTATTTAACCACATTTTTTTTTCTTTTAGTTATTTTCATTGTCTCGTTATTTTCATGTTTTTTTTTTTTCAAATAATTACAAATTCTTCAGGTTTCAAAAACTTTTCGTGAATCACCAAAAATCGGCTCGAGAACTACCCACAGTTTGAGAGCAATTGCGCTTACCATACTAACTTGAGGTTCACTACCCCGTGATGACCACACTTGGCACTTTGATTCCTAAGTCATTCCTGATAAGGAGGTTGTTACAATATTTATTTAATTAAATAGTACCCGCTTCGGTGGCCGCATAGTCTAGGGAAATACTCTTGCAAGAGATTAGAGTGCCGATGGCGGGGAGATCATAGTTCGATCTCAATCGGGTTTACTAAAGGGTGGTTTTCCCTAAATGATTTTGCAATTTCTATTCACGCAAATATTGGTACACTTCCACTGAATTCAGCCTTACTCATCCCTAACCATTAACATAATTAATACGTAAGCGTATAGACCGAATGGGTAGTAGGACGCAGTGATACAAAAATTAATATTTTAGGGGAGGAGGGACGTCATATCATGAGGATTTCCCTCCCCTCTTGGTTCCAGACCTGCACCTAATAAAGTCATATTGCCTCTAGTGCATTCCTACCACCTCACGGTGTTTCTGTAGTCTTGTACAGAGGATCTTCTCTTGTCGCTTCCCACAGATGTTAGCGGGAAAATCGGTCTATATGACTTGAGTATCGCTTAAAATGACTACCTCACTCTGTTTCCAGATATTTGGTACTCTGCCCTGCCATGTACCAGTCACCAGTTTGGTGACATAAATAGTGATACAATCAACAGTTTGCTGCAGAACCTTGATCAGGTGTTTTGTTCTTCATTGAAGCTATGAACCTCTTGACTTCATCCTGGGTTATTGGAGCCACATCACTCTCGTCATCGTAAGAGTCAGTCATTAGTCATTATAAATAAAAAAGTTTTTCTTATGTAAGTCATTCATATAGGAACCGCCATTTTGATTTTTCAAATTTTTGCTTCGGATTCTTAATCAGCGACCCCAAAAACCCCTAGGTACTGAGTTTTACTTAAACTGAAACTATTTTTGAAAAAATGTTCCACCATTTTGTTTTTTACAAATTTTGACTTCGGATTCGTAATTAGCGACCTCCAAAACCCCCCAGGAACTAAGTTTCACCCAAATTGAAAAATCTTTCCACTTTTGGCCAGCTTTTGGGGATTTGGCTCCACTGTGCATCGTTGAGTCTGGTCACTGTAATGTCGTAATTGAGGCTGGGGGTCTTAATTTCCCCGTGGGGGAACCCCCCACAGATTGTTAGAAGGTTCTACTGCCATTTCATTCCAACAACGTACCGGAATTAACTCTTGAATACGTCATTCTGAATATGGTTCCCCAGCACTCCATTTCCCTCCCCAGGTACATGTGTCTGTCTATAAAGTCAAGATCTGACCCTGAGCCAGTTAATTACAACGGCATTATTGCTACAATTAGTACGGTCATATTATCAGCTGACCTTGCCAATAACACAACTTTGATTGACGTGGGAAGAGGCAGAGACGTCTCAAGAAGGAACATGGCTTTCCTGGGGATAGTACGGACTGCTTATGGCGTCGTTACATCTGTTTATTAATTTTGGTCGATTCAAGTAAGGATGTTGTGGTTTGGTGTTGAACTGGCTTAACTTCTGTTGTGCAAGAGCTAGACTGAAACTTTAATTCGAGGAATATTTAGTCGAATTATATGGGTAATTTGTCTGAAATAGTTTTAAGTTGTATTTTGGGGATTTTTTTGGAACTAAGGGTATTTTTGTTTTAATTGTTTTTCTAAGTGGTTTTAATAAAGGGAATGGATTCTATTTAAATAAGGCGTGGCCGCTGGAGGAGCGGGATTTTGTGTTAATTTTTCTAATCCTACTTTGTATACTTGTTTCGTGTGCTCACATAAGTTTAGATAAGAATATTATTTTCTAAGTGTTATGTTTGTAATCCCTTTTAGTATGCGTGTGGTAGCTTACATAAAGCTTTAGTTTGTATTTGTGCACATTTTTGTTTTGTCAAAGTATGACTCTTCCAGTCCTACGCGTGAGTTCGAGTTAGTTAACCGGGCTAACGTCAAACCACGCTATACTTTTTGCCAGCTGTACCGTTTGGGTAGCGTTATGTATACCTGACTAAAGCCAAGTCTGGTTTTTGCGAATAAAAACATTAGTTTCTTAGGTTTGATCTCTATGTTGGCATACGTCAGGCTCTTAGAGCCATATTTGTTGCTTTCCTAATAAAGTTGTATCTTTTGTTAAAGTGGCCAGACTGAATGTGCTGTGCCAACCAAGTTTATTTTCTCGTGTGTGCTTACCACCAATTAATGCAGGTCGAGAGGCCTCCGCTGTAAACTCATTACTCTGTCCAATTAAATGATATTTATATTCCATGTCTGCCTTACCTTAATTTACTTTTATTTAACTTGTGTCAGTGTGTTATGCCTATTCACCGCGACTCTGTCTTAGGCCTGTAAGGGATGGTAGGTTTTAAGTTCAGCCATTTTAACCGGGAGGTTGTGGGTCTGGTGTATGTTTGTTTGTGACCTTAGGCCCCTTCATACAGGCCATAGCCCAAATTTTAGGGTAAAAGGTTACACATATACTTGCTACAATTAAAATATTATTATCTGAACAAATTATTTTTCTTAAAGAAAATGTATTTCACCTCCATCACTAAATTTTCATCAGAACACAAAACAACTTATTTGTCTATTAAACCATTCATGTTAATGATGCAATCCACTTCACAGCTAGAACTTGAATTTGCTTCTTTGGGATTAATGTAGATTCATTTCTTTCCGCCCCTACAAATAGAAAGCATATTCATCATTTTATGGCCAAATAATTAATTTAACTTACAGTAAAGTATTTTTAGCTCTTTTATAAATCTAGATTATGTTTTAATATTGTTCATTTTTTAGAGAAACTTTGTGCATTTTGTTCGGTGTTTTAAAGATAGCAAACCAATAATATATATCCATACAAACAAACACTAGTTTCAAATAATTGTTGAAATGACAAGTTAAAAACACTAATTCTCGTATTGAGATGTTAAACTATATGATTTGTTCAAAAGAGAGAGAAGTACTTACAAATATCCAGCTGAACTAGTTTAATAGAGAAAGAATCACTTATCAAGATCCAGCTGAACTAGTTTAATAGAGAGAGAAGCACTTACCAAGATCCAGCTGAACTAGTTTAATAGAGAAAGAAGCATTTACCAAGATCCAGCTGAACTAGTTTAATAGAGAGAGAATCACTTATCAAGATCCAGCTGAACTAGTTTAATAGAGAGAGAAGCACTTACCAAGATCCAGCTGACCTAGTTTAATAGAGAGAGAAGCACTTATCAAGATCCAGCTGAACTAGTTTAATAGAGAGAGAATCACTTATCAAGATCCAGCTGACCTAGTTTAATAGAGAGAGAAGCACTTATCAAGATCCAGCTGAACTAGTTTAATAGAGAGAGAAGCACTTATCAAGATCCAGCTGAACTAGTTTAATAGAGAGAGAAGCACTTATCAAGATCCAGCTGACCTAGTTTAATAGAGAGAGAATCACTTATCAAGATCCAGCTGAACTAGTTTAATAGAGAGAGAAGCACTTACCAAGATCCAGATGAACTAGTTTAATAGAGAAAGAAGCATTTACCAAGATCCAGCTGAACTAGTTTAATAGAGAGAGAATCACTTATCAAGATCCAGCTGAACTAGTTTAATAGAGAGAGAAGCACTTATCAAGATCCAGCTGACCTAGTTTAATAGAGAAAGAAGCATTTACCAAGATCCAGCTGAACTAGTTTAATAGAGAGAGAAGCACTTATAAAGATCCAGCTGAACTAGTTTAATAGAGAGAGAAGCACTTATCAAGATCCAGCTGAACTAGTTTAATAGAGAAAGAAGCATTTACCAAGATCCAGCTGAACTAGTTTAATAGAGAGAGAAGCACTTATAAAGATCCAGCTGAACTAGTTTAATAGAGAGAGAAGCACTTATCAAGATCCAGCTGAACTAGTTTAATAGAGAAAGAAGCATTTACCAAGATCCAGCTGAACTAGTTTAATAGAGAGAGAAGCACTTATAAAGATCCAGCTGAACTAGTTTAATAGAGAGAGAAGCACTTATCAAGATCCAGCTGAACTAGTTTAATAGAGAAAGAAGCATTTACCAAGATCCAGCTGAACTAGTTTAATAGAGAGAGAAGCACTTATCAAGATCCAGCTGAACTAGTTTAATAGAGAAAGAAGCATTTACCAAGATCCAGCTGAACTAGTTTAATAGAGAGAGAAGCACTTATCAAGATCCAGCTGAACTAGTTTAATAGAGAGAGAAGCACTTATCAAGATCCAGCTGAACTAGTTTAATAGAGAGAGAAGCACTTAGCAAGATCCAGCTGAACTAGTTTAATAGAGAGAGAAGCACTTATCAAGATCCAGCTGAACTAGTTTAATAGAGAAAGAAGCATTTACCAAGATCCAGCTGAACTAGTTTAATAGAGAGAGAAGCACTTATAAAGATCCAGCTGAACTAGTTTAATAGAGAGAGAAGCACTTATCAAGATCCAGCTGACCTAGTTTAATAGAGAAAGAAGCATTTACCAAGATCCAGCTGAACTAGTTTAATAGAGAGAGAAGCACTTATAAAGATCCAGCTGAACTAGTTTAATAGAGAGAGAAGCACTTATCAAGATCCAGCTGAACTAGTTTAATAGAGAAAGAAGCATTTACCAAGATCCAGCTGAACTAGTTTAATAGAGAGAGAAGCACTTATAAAGATCCAGCTGAACTAGTTTAATAGAGAGAGAAGCACTTATCAAGATCCAGCTGAACTAGTTTAATAGAGAAAGAAGCATTTACCAAGATCCAGCTGAACTAGTTTAATAGAGAGAGAAGCACTTATCAAGGTCCAGCTGAACTAGTTTAATAGAGAGAGAAGCACTTACCAAGATCCAGCTGAACTAGTTTAATAGAGAGAGAAGCACTTACCAAGATCCAGCTGAACTAGTTTAATAGAGAGAGAAGCACTTAGCAAGATCCAGCTGAACTAGTTTAATAGAGAGAGAAGCACTTATCAAGATCCAGCTGAACTAGTTTAATAGAGAAAGAAGCATTTACCAAGATCCAGCTGAACTAGTTTAATAGAGAGAGAAGCACTTATAAAGATCCAGCTGAACTAGTTTAATAGAGAGAGAAGCACTTATCAAGATCCAGCTGACCTAGTTTAATAGAGAAAGAAGCATTTACCAAGATCCAGCTGAACTAGTTTAATAGAGAGAGAAGCACTTATAAAGATCCAGCTGAACTAGTTTAATAGAGAGAGAAGCACTTATCAAGATCCAGCTGAACTAGTTTAATAGAGAAAGAAGCATTTACCAAGATCCAGCTGAACTAGTTTAATAGAGAGAGAAGCACTTATAAAGATCCAGCTGAACTAGTTTAATAGAGAGAGAAGCACTTATCAAGATCCAGCTGAACTAGTTTAATAGAGAAAGAAGCATTTACCAAGATCCAGCTGAACTAGTTTAATAGAGAGAGAAGCACTTATCAAGGTCCAGCTGAACTAGTTTAATAGAGAGAGAAGCACTTACCAAGATCCAGCTGAACTAGTTTAATAGAGAGAGAAGCACTTACCAAGATCCAGCTGAACTAGTTTAATAGAGAGAGAAGCATTTATCAAGGTCCAGCTGAACTAGTTTAATAGAGAGAGAGAAGCACTTACCAAGATCCAGCTGAACTACTCGAAGAGCTCGAAGAGCTTGCATAGGAGATAGCAGGAGCGGCCAAGTGTTGACCAGTTCCCCCACACGTGCTACAGCCGGTGCTCTGGGCAGGTGCTGCGGGCTGATAAACCGGTGCTTGTGGTGCTGGGGCCTGGGTTCAAATAATATATCTAGATAAATACGACTTATTCCTGTTTATGAATATCTAGTACTAGTACTTGCTATCAGTGCTGATATAATCTGAATAATACCTCGTTACATAAATCACGACTCAAACGCAAATGTCTACTGACCAACTTAAATCTCCATTTAAATGTATCCCTATATTTTGTTTATTTTAATCGCGAAATTTTGGATACCTTGTAAGGGATATAATAATTTATATCACTCATAACTTTTTTTTAAGCACCGCATTTTATTACTCGTTTGAGCTATACGCTTATGTACTAATTACACTAACGTGTAAGGGATTAGCAAGGTTGAATTTAAAGGAAGTGTACCCAAATTTGCGTGGAGAGAAATAAAGAGTGGGAAACCATTTAGGAAAAATCACCACCACTACTTCCTACCGGGATTTCAACCTCGATCTTCCCGTCACCGGTAGTCTAGCTAGACTATTGCGAGAGTGATGTTGGACCCTTATGTTCCGGCTGGCGGCCCTCGGGCCAAATGCGGCCTGCGATCACTAAACATGTGGTCCTCACAGTATCCTAAATAAAATTAAAGGGAAACCTTCGGTGGCAGATGTAAAATAGCTAATTATTCAAATAAACATTTATTTTAAAGTTCATAATTTCATTTTACTATATATGTATTTGAATAGTAAAATATGTATAAATATATATTAATAATGCTAAGTGATTTATGTGTAATGTGTGTGAGAGCATATTTTATCGTGTATTTTTGGGAGATATGTAAACCTATTTTTGGTAGTAAAATTTGAATGATTCTGGCAACCAAAAATACAACATGTTATAAGTATTAAAAGTAGTTGTTTATTAATTATTGTTGTTCGTAGGCCTATATTAAGTTGATGGAAATACTAATTATATCCTTGACCCGCGGTGAAAACTGATAGATTGTCCCTTGGGATGAAAAACTTTGGACCACCCTGGTCTAGACCATGAGGCAGCCGCAACAATTTTTGACTGGTACTTTACCTGATAAACGGGTGTTCCACAAGCAGGCGTACCACAACCACCCACCGCTGCTGGTTGCTGGTAGACTGTTGGCTGTGGACGAGGGTGGTAAGCGGCCGGCTGCTGAGGAGCGTAGTACGTAGGGTGCTGGGGGGCTTGATATGATTGTTGAGGCGCGGCGTAGCCACACTTCGAACAATACTGGGGTTGCGGGGGAGGGGATGGAGGTGGTGGAGGTGGAGGTGGTGGAGGTGGTGGAGGTGGTGGAGGTGGTGGAGGAGGCGCGGGTGGGGCAGCTGCAATGGCACCTGCAAAAAAAAAAAGTAAAAATGAAGCAATTCATAGTATTATTTTTAACGGAACCGTACACAAATTCTTTGGTGTGGGCCTGTTCTTCCTGCGGTCCATAGTGGGGAAGTCCCCCAACAAGAGAGGTCAAGGAATGTTTCTAAAATTAAATCAATTTTGAATACATTTAATTATTTTTTGGGTTGTAAGTGCTAGGATTTCTATAAGAATCAAATTAGCAACTAAGCTAGATATTGTGGTTTACTACTAAAGAATTATTAAAACAACTTTGTGGAGAGGAAGGAAAAGGGCGTTTGGGGTTCGGGGAGCGAGGGCAGTCCGGAAAGATCTCACTGAGCTTGGCCTTATTTAAAAAAAATTATATTACCTTAAGTAACTTGATCTTTGAAGGAAGATTGATAAAGTAATATAGGATAAAAAACAGATTTATTTTAACAAAATCTATTAATGTTAACAGACATTGTTAGGATAATCAAGTTTTGCAGATTACGATAGGCTGAGCATTGCAGCGAGAACGGTAGACTCTAGAACCGTGTTCAGGGTAATGACTGGCTAACCCAATTGGAAGAAACCATTGGGAAGACAATATAGACACAGATGGGAGGGTAACATTAGAATGGACCTGAAAGAGATAGGGTGTAAATGTTATACGGGTATAAAGGGCTATTAGCGCCGAGAAAGGTCGAGAAAACCACATGTGGTACCCCCACCTTCCCTACCATCAACAACCCAGTATATTCCCCCTCCACCCTTCCCTACCATCAACAACCCAGTATATTACGGTGAATTCACACGTTCGCCGATAAACCAGAACAGAAACTTAATCACGTGAGGAGCTCTAAGTCAGTAACAAGATTTCAGCCTCACCGGCGTTGCCACTCAGTGCGAATTGAAATAACTTCTGCTTTCCTTCTTCTGCACGTCAACTTCAGCTTGAGAGACCCAAACACATTTCAATACCAACCAATTCAATCAGTGCACATGTGCTTGAACCAACCACTCAATGCTACATTGTATTTAGAAAGAATAACACGATTTCAGACGTCGGTCTCGCAGTATATGTCAACATTTAAAACAAAACGCCCTAGGTACTCGATTGAAAGGGAAGTTTATTTATCAGATTCATTAACGGCACCAATTAGAATACCAATTTCAATATTTGGTGCTGAATTTGTTCAAGAATATCTCACTACCGTAATTTTTCCACAACAGTTTTCATCAAAACCCGTGAAAAGTTCAGAGATGTTCACAGCTACTTACCACTGTAGCTGGCTGAATGACTCGAAGAGGAACTGATGGCGTGACTCCCACTGTCATGACGGCCCCCACAAACCTCACAGGTAGATTGTGGTTGTTGGTACTGTACCACAGGGGCAGGGGGCCTGAGTACGACGGGTTGTTGGTACTGTACCGCAGGGGGTGAGTACGACGGCTGTTGGTAGCTCTGTGGAGGCGAACTGGACCACACCCTCCCGTCTGGCACGGACTCTGCTGGTAATAAGACTGCTGGGGGGGACTTCCACAGTCACTACCACCACAGCCACCTCCTCCGCTGTTCAAAATGTTCAATAGTAGCATCTTTTTCCATCCGCCACCACCTCCACCATGATGGTGGGGGGCCCTTCGTTCACGTTGGTTTATTTTGTGTGTGAGGTCGGAAGTACCATAGTCAGTAGAATCGTCTGGAAATGGGTACGTTCTTAATGTAACTAGATAACCATAAAGTTTGGGGAGTAATTCAACATTTATTAATAATAAGACTTTGTTGGGTTGGAGGCCCAAGAGACTTTACCCCATGTAGGCTACTTACTCCAGATCTGTGAGATAGTAGTCCATAAGAAGAGATCCACCCCACACTAACAGATTGTTCAGTACACAAAGTTTCTGTGTAGAATTTGGATCAACTTTTAACTTTTTTTAAAGCAAGGAAAGGCCAGTGTTTTCGAAGTTTTCATGGCAAACCATTTCTTTCGGCTAAATGAATCAAATATTGCTTCAGTGAAAAACATAAGGCAGTTAATTTTCTTCACATGGTGATATCAACATTTATTGAATATCTGTCATGGGGATATTAGCATTTCATTAGAAAAATTTTAATTGAGAAAAAAAGTTATTATTAAATTTTAGGATACCGTTGACAGATATTCAAAAACCACTGGAGCATTTCATGATAAAACTTTTAAATGGAAAGAAAAAGTTATTATCAAAATTTAGGAGACCCTTGACAGATAATAAATACCGTTGAGATTAATTTGTGAAGGAAACTAAACTCTTTGATTCTACTTGAGAAATATTTGATTTATTTTGTCGAAAAAAAAGGTTTTCTTATAAAAACTGCAAAAACGCTGCCATTAACTCGCAATCCCTACCATCTCACGTTACGTATGGCAATGGGGAGCCAAGCATAGGTAGACAAATAAAATGAGCATCTATGTGAATTTTCTAAGCGTATCGTATATAAAAAATAAAACTATGAAAATGTTGGTTGTGTTTGTAGAATTAGCTAAACTTATTTTATTGGTTGAGACAAAATCACGTGATTAACCGTAAAATTATCATTCATACGGGCTTAAGTACTTTAAGGATAAGGAGCTTAAAGAGTTAGCCTATATAGACGACGCATATCTCCTCACCCAACATGTAAAATTTAAGGTTTTAATGCACAAGAATAGTCTATAAGAAATTCCTAAACCTGAAATCAAGTGGGCTTAGAACGTTCCTGGGTGAAGCTGTGCATCAGTAGGAGAACAAACAGGATGGGATAAAGATACAAAGGACAGTACAATGTGTTGAGACCCCTTATTAAATTACATCTTTCGATTCGATTCACAAAGATCCAATCTACGCTCCTATACAAGTTACTTTTCGTTTCCCAAGTATTTATCTCGTAATGATCAACCGAATAATGTGGATTTTTGTACTTCTCAGAGTGGAAAATGTCAACTTTTAAGCCACGTTTACAAGTCTATACATATATAGGATCATAGAAAGTAGTTTTTTGATAGTTCCTGTTCCAGTAGACACCAAACCTCTGTATTTTTAAAGCTTTTAGCAATATTTTATCTAAACGCAACATCTGATTGGCACTATCTGTGCCACCTATACAAATAAATATTGTCTCAAGGGTGGAGTCCCCAATCTATAAACTGCTAGGGAAGGATTGAAAGGGGTTTAGGTGAGGAAGTCCTAATGTGTCAGTTATTTCCATTGTCTGATTTAAAGCAGTAAAGCCATTAGCCCTTATTAACTTTATTTGCCTTTATAAATACAAAAAGGTAGGGGAAAAAAATATCAAATTTTGAAGTAACTAAAATCTGGTCACTAAAAAATAACGTGATGAAAATAAAGAACTATCTCATTTTACAACTAAAATTTCAAATACCTATATGCATTTTGACCATATGTTCTAGAGTTCTTTTTTTTTAGTTAATTTTGATGCATGCTCTTCTCTTTTATTCATTACTGATTATATATTATTATTATTATCATTTAGCACTGCGTTTTATTAAACGTTCCATATATGCGCACATGTGAATTTAGAGAGTGAGCCCAGATTTGCGTGGAAGGAGAGTGAAAAACTACTTAGGAAACGCCACCGTCAGTACACCCTACCGGGATTTAAACCCCGATCTCCACGTCATTGGCAGTATAGTCTATTTCGAGACTGCCTTAGACTATTGGGATTCAATCTTAATTGTTAATTTGTTGTTAATTTCTCTTCAACTGTGTACCTCCAAAGTTGTTGGTGCATAACGCAAGTCTATATGCTATAATATACAATATATGAAATATAATATATATAGGCCTGATATATAGCCTTTTAGAATATATAATATAAATATAGTATATATATAAAGTTATACATATATTGATTTTGCATGCCACCTATGATGTTTTCGCATAATTCTGAGGGTACGTGTACCCCAGGTTAAATACCACTGATTGAAACCATGCTGCCACCGAAACGTGTCTGATAACTGGGAAATGAGACAAATTAAAAAGGAGGCAAATTTGTCCTAAGGGGTCCCTCTTGCTTTACCCAGTTACGACGCCACTGAACAATTTCCCAACAAATTACCGTTCTTTCGGATGTCATTAGGCTCTGATAACCGTATTGATAAATAGCCTTTAAGCTCCTTATTTCAATTCAATTTCAATGTTCTTTATTATATTGCTGAACAACGACAGGCCAGTACTGAAAAGTACACAAGTACCATACAAGTATGTTTAATAATAAGATATAATAAACAATAATAGCTAATTAATTATACATACTGATGAGTGATTACAAAAAATAGGACATATTAATGATAGATGATAAAATAATAAATAACTAACTTGAGAGTAGTAAAAGCATAAGAAGCCTATTTAGAAAGCGGTAACCATAAGCAAAAAATACAACAGAAAAATGTAAATTAAAATATTCAAGGCACTCGAATTCAACAAATCTGAAACTAGCACTGGGGATACAATGGCCTCTATATGGCTCACCTTTTAAGAGTTGTTGGGAACAAATAATTTTGAATTACTTGAGGCCCTACAAGGGACAAGTATACCAAAGTGGACACCTAAATTTCAATATTGACTTTTGGGAATTCTTTAGCATGTTTAATTGAAATTTGAAAAAATAGTCTGTTATTAGGTTTTAGAAAAACGTATTACCAGAAGAAGAACATAACTGCTAAGTTTATCTCTCTGAAACAATTATTTTTAAAAGAATTATGGGAGCTACTTTCCAACGCATTTACTTACTTTCTTTGTTAAATAATTTCTCGTTATTGCTGTATTCTTCTGAGTACAGCGTGTGTTGTATTGGTGAGATTATATCAGTATCATCCTGAAAAAATTAAAAAATTAATGTTATGTTTGGTTTGTAAAGAAAAGCTGCATTATTGTGATAGATCCCTTCCAATGTATCCAGCTGGAATACGAAACTTGACCTGCCATGTCAAAGTCAGGAACGCTAACGCTGGCTAACTTTAATACCATGTAGAGGTGGCTAACAAGGGCGTAGAGAGAGGAGGAACAAGGGGGCAGACCCTATCTAGAATTTGATGAAACCTTCACCCCCCTCACATCCCCCCCCCAGGTGGATAAATATGGAAGTATATTAAATTCTGTTAACGCCAACATGGTTGTATAGATGTGAAGCGTAGGTTTGCCAGGAGAAACCCAAGAGCAAGTTGAATGCAGTTGAAATGAGATAAATAAGACATTTTTGTGGAAAAACGTTTATGGACAGAGTCAGTATTGAATAGGTGCTGAAGGAAAGGAAATCTAGTAGGTCAATATGAAACGTTGGTTTGGGCATGTTGAGAGGATGAGTGTGGATCGAGTGACGAAGCAAACATATTAAGGTAAGAGTGTGTGGGTCAAAAGGAAGGGGTAGGCCTTGTAATACGTGGATTAAGGTTGTAGTCGTGAATTTATGAAATATTAAGAGTTTTAAGAATAAGACAGCATGTATGACTCGGTGTATAGATGTTGTGCGAAGGGAGTATTCAACAATAGGGAAGTGTGTAGAAAGTTAGTGAGGATGAAGTATGGAGTTGTTTTTTGAGCTAGGTATATGCACAGTTTCTTTCATGCTCCTTAAGGGTACGGCATTATGTATGTATGTATATGTATGTATGTATGTATGTATATGTATGTATGTATGTAGTGTATATGTATGTATGTAGTATGTATGTATGTATGTATGTAATGTATGTAAATGTATGTATATGTATGTATGTATGTATGTATGTATGTATGTATGTATGTATGTATGTATGTATGTATGTATGTATGTATGTATGTATGTATGTATGTATGTATGTAGGGTATGTATGTATGTATGTAATGTATGTATGTATGTATGTATGTATGTATGTATGTATGTATGTATGTATGTATGTATGTATGTATGTATGTATGTATGTATGTATGTATGTTATGTTATGTATGTATGTATGTATGTATGTATGTATGTATGTATGTATTTGTATGTTATGTATGTATGTATGTATGTATTGTATGTATGTATGTATGTATGTATGTATGTATGTATGTATGTATGTATGTATGTATGTATGTATGTATGTATGTATAGTATGTATGTATGTATGGTATGTATGTATGTATGTATGTATGTATGTATGTATGTATGTATGTATGTATGTATGTATGTATGTATGTATGTATGTATGTATGTATGTATGTATGTATGTATGTATGTATGTATGTATGTATGTATGATGTATGTATGTATGTATGTATGTAATGTATGTATGTATGTATGTATGTATGTATGTATGTATGTATGGTATGTATGTATGTAGTATGTATGTATGTATGTATGTATGTTTAATGATATGTATGTAATGTATGTATGTATGTATGTATGTATGTAATGTATGTATGTATGTATGTATGTATGTATGTATGTAGTATGTATGTATGTATGTATGTATGTATGTATGTATGTATGTATGTATATGTATGTATGTATGTATGTATGTATGTATGTATGTTTAGTGTATGTATGTATGTATGTATGTATGTATGTATGTAGTATGATGTATGTATGTATGTATGTATATGTATGTATGTATGTATGTATGTATGTATGTATGTATGTATGTATGTATGTATGTATGTAGTATGTATGTATGTATGTATGTTATGTATGTATGTATGTATGTATGTATGTATGTATGTAATGTATTATGTATGTATTATGTATGTATGTATGTATGTATGTATGTAATGTATGTATGTATGTTATGTATGTATGTATGTATGTAATGTATGTATGTATGTATGTATGTATGTATGTATGTATGTATGTATGTATGTATGTAATGTATGTATGTATGTATGTATGTATGTATGTATGTATGTATGTATGTATGTATGTAGTTATGTATGTATGTATGTATGTATGTATGTATGTATGTATGTATGTATGTATGTATGTATGTATGTATGTATGTAATGTATGTATGTATGTATGTATGTATGTATGTATGTATGTATGTATGTAATGTATGTATGTATGTATGTATGTATGTATGTATGTATGTATGTATGTATGTATGTATGTATGTATGTATGTATGTATGTATGTATGTATGTATGATGTATGTATGTATGTATGTATTATGTATGTATTGTATGTATGTATGTATGTATGTATGTATGTATGTATGTATGTATATGTATGTATGTATGTATGTAATGTATGTATGTATGTATGTATGTATGTATGTATGTATGTATGTACGGCCATGGTCAGGCCAACCTTTCAAAGGGGCTCCAATTCCGTAGGTAAAGAAACATTTCAAAAAGTAAATGCCTCTAGAAGCTATCTGAAGCTTATTTTTTATGCTAGGTAAGGGAAGAATTTAAATATAAATATTGTTTAGCAATTTAGAAATTACATTGAGTACCTCTTAAATAAAGGTATGATTGGCTTTACAACTGGGAGACAGGAGAGAGAATTGCCCCACTAAAAAAAAATTCCTCTCTCCCCCTGGAATAAGTTTGCCCCCTCTAGAATTATTACCTTCCCTTTTATACTTTCGGATATGATATGTTGAAAACATACTCTAAATATCTTCATAAGTCATCGAATTAAAATTCAAAAATTTGTGTGAGGACCGTTCTATATATATATATATTATATATATTTATATATTAATTATAAATATATATATATATATATATATATATTGTAGTGATTCATAAATATAAAAAAAACTGAGGAAGTTTATTCAATTTATTTAGGGATAATTTTACAAAATATTCAGTGAGTGAGCACACTCCAACTAAAGTTTAGGACCAAAATCTTAGGCTATATTTGGTTAAGAATTAATACAACTATTATTTATGCTTATTATGGGAATTACTCATCTAGATATAATTTATTAAAAATACCTGGACAGGGAGTGGGATCAACTCCGTGTCCAGGTGCCTTCCAATTTTAGATTATTTTGGTTAGTTAAACCTTCTCCATAAACAAATAAGATTCCGCCTCCACTGACCCAACATGGATAATTTTAAAGATGATTTTGTCTTTTTCTAATTAAGTTGAAGGTTAAAAAATGTTGTTTAAGAAAAGGTTGGTTTCCCTCACCACCACTACATAGTAAAATATTATAATCAAATAAAGGCATTTCCAGATTGATCAGTGAAACACAGAGGTATTGAAAATGGTGACCAATCGCCGAGAAAAGGATGAGGGAGGAAAAGGTCGGGGTTGTTTGTGACCTGGATACATTCTGATGTTCATAGGAAGCCCTTCATTTGAAAACTGGATACTCATGTTGCTACAATGGCGTAAAAAATTTACAATAATTATTATTGTATTTATCTTAGTCCGTTTGATTAATACTACAAAGATAAATTATACAGTAATTCCAAAAGGAAGTATTATCGGACGCTTTTGATAACTTTTTAATTAATAAATCTAATGAAACAGATCCATACAAGCCAAATGTTAGCGACTTTCAATCAATGTTGGTGGTTTAAATTGGACTTCCTATAAAAATCACGGTCTAGTCAACCCGTTCTTCAGACGACCCTGTCTACAGTTACCAAATCATGTGATCTACAACGGTCACGTTTGATAAAAATTATTATTACCTATAAAATAACACAAATAAAATATTAAAATGTTATCATTTTTGACCGCAATAAAATCTGATTTGCTGTTTATATTTACACAAACTGCAAACGGTTTGGGGTTGATAGCTGGATCCCCTCTCCCCTTCTCACCTTATCTCTAGGACCTAAAGTCTGTTCAGCGTAGGAATTGTTTCTGAGAGGCCTTTTTCTCTACCAGAAATCTATTATATAGAAGGATATTGGTAGGAAAAAAGACCTTTCAGAGAGTAATTCCTACCGTGAATAGAGTTTAGCAGTCGAATAGTTTAAAGTTTAAAGGTTTTGCTGTTGATTAAGGACTTAACCCACTTACACAGTTCTCCCCACACTCACTAATACTCCCTAAATCCTTTGTTAATATTTTGTCTTGGACTACCCAAACTTATTGCCTGATTAATGAACACAATTACAAACCATTTTAAAAAAGTACTTAAACATTAGAATGATTGCATCAAGCTAATTCGTATTTTGTTGTTTTGTTTCAACCGTAGACAAAACAGTTTTTTTTTTAAACTCCTGGGGGCTATTATATTTTCGAGCTTAAAGTTTTGACCTTGTCAACACACACTAATTGTATTAAACCTAAACAAGTAGAACCACATCTTTAAAATAATGTACATGTATTTATAAAGTTTATATACAGTTTTAAACAAAAATACTTTTCTTCCGTGATACTTTTACTCTATCAACATTTATACTTTCTCTATAAAATACGATGCATTTAAAAGCAATAAATATTACGCTGTACCCCACAGACTTTCTCTCTCTTTTATCTTCAAATAGTAACATTTACTAAAAACTTGTTAGGTTTGTGAAAATAAATAATATCCATTGTTGCAGAAACATTTAAAGAACATAAAATATGAAATAATATATATTGTTAAAGAAAAAATGAGTTAAGATGAATGTCTATGTCCATCAAAGAGTATAAAATTAATTTCAATTTTAAAGAGTTCCGTAAAAAAATATATAATATGTTTGCTTATAGCTCAGAAACTATAGGTTTTATCAAATATATTTCAACCATAAGCCTTTTATTTTAAATAGTAGGCCTGCTACAATTTTGCGATGTTATTTCGTATCTCCAATAGTTGCAAGGATATGAACAAAATAGGAGATTCCCGGTTATGTAAAGTACCCTTAAATTAATTTTAGTTGAAAAATGATAATAGCCATTTTGTTTGAAATGTAGATACAAAATTTTGAAATGTGAATACAAAATTTAATCAAAATTGTTATAGCAAATTTGTAGAAAATCATTTTTTTTCTATTTGCGTTTCAGTTAACTTCCCTTAATTTTAGGGTCAGATGTGTAATCCCAACAATCCCTAAGAGAACCCCATGAAAACCCTAGATAACAGGTTTCAACCGGATCGATAAAATGGTTTAGGATCTAGACCGAAAAACACACACACAAACAAACAGACAGACGGAATCACAAAATCCACTTTTTCTGTTTAAAGGGGCCAAAAAAGTCTACACTAATCAAAATTTCGAATCTGACTTTTTTTTTTGACAATCACATATGAGCGATCCATCTTGATCTGTGGATTTGTACAGTTGTAACCGTTCTGTTGCAATCATCAAGCCCTCCCGAGTCGAAGTTGAATGCGTTAGCTGACAGCTCGTGATCTCAATTGACCACACATTTGTAACCGACGATTTCCGCACGTACATAACAGACTATGCCTTGAAATATGGGTGGAGAATGACCCTGGGTACGAGATGATTCCTGGATAGCTCAGTGGTTAGTGCATTAGGGTACTAAACCAAAGGTCCCGTGTTTACTTCCTATGAGCAGGTGTCATCTTTCAATTTAAAGTATACATTTATTTATTTATTTGAGGGATTTAACGTGCAATTTCAGAACCAAGTGATTATATCCGCACACAAGAATTTATATGAGCTAGAGTGAAAGGGCCTACCGATTTTGCCAGTAAAGACATTTTCACTTACCTTCATGCTTACCGTCATTCTTATATGCCACAATCGACATGGACCAACAACTTTAATTTCCTCCAAAGGAAGTAGTGCTACGGATTTTTATCGTTCGATAAAAATTCTTTGACCCGGTCTGGACTTGAACTCACGATAATCGGGTCCTGAGAAGAGCACTTTACCCCAAGACCACTGAGGTCAACAGAATCAATACAAAATACATGAGATTAGCTCTTAGTCCACGTGTATGTCAATCTTGGTCTAACTATATAATATACCACTCACTTTTGGTGGTAGAAGTTCCAGCTCAATTTCCGTCAGAGGAAGAAGAACGCTCGTCTCAACATCCTCCACAGGGGGGGAATAGTCCGGATAGTCTTCGAGCCTGTTCTTCAACATCAAGGTGTTGGACTCTTTTGGTGTTTCACCAATACCCTCAACGTCATTTAAAGATTTGAACGGTTTCTTGTGTTTGAAAAGGTTTAATTTGTCAGCCTTGTATATGATATCTTCAGACACCCTAGGCGGTAGGACATATTTGGAGGGTTGTTCGAGATGCTGGCTGCCGTAGACAGGATTGAAACCATTGTTACTCTCTGAAAACAATATCATTATTAGTTGCAAGCATTTACACTCCAATTTTTATATGACCCGCTTCGGTGGCCGCATGGTCTAAGGCGCTGCTCTCGCGGTAGACTAGACTGCCGACGAAGTGGTGAGCTATGTTCGAATATAGGTAAGATGTACTGAAGGTGGTTTTTTCCAAAATGGTTTTCCACTCTCCCTCCACGCCACAAATGCGAGCACACTTCTTCTAGACATAACCTTACTCATCCTTAAAACCACTAGTGTAATTAGTGCATAAGTATGATGACCTGGCGGTCTAGGGGTAAGGTGTTGGACTTCTGTGCTGGGGGTCCAGGGTTCAATCCTCAGTCCAGGCACAGATTTATCTGATAGCCAAACCATTCATTCAACCTCTGGAAAGACGTGTATTAATCACAACTTGTGATTGTGTGGAATGCCAGGCCTCCACCGTGGTTCGGATTCCACGTTAAACTGTAGGTCCTCCATTTCATCTCACAATCACCCTACCATTACACATTAGCGTAAGTGCGTATAACCTGAATGGTTAGTAAGGAGCGGTGCAATAATAATAATAATAATAATAATAATAATAATAATAATAATAAATAAGCGCATAACCTGAACCGGTAGTAAGAAGCGGTGCAAAAAACAAAAATACAGAAAATATTATCTGATAACTAGAAGAGTTATTAGATCTACTTTCACGTAATCTTAGGCCCATGTCAAATAATGTGATCTGTAGCTTTCACTTGTTATAGATATTATTAATAACTCTAAAACAACAATAATAATAATATAATATTAAGTACTTAGGGGGGGTTATTTTAGAACAAATTATTTCTAGCCAATTAAAAAAAAATAACCTTTTGTTTTAGTAAAGAGAGATAATATTTTAAGGATTAAAGTAAATATTTTTATATCAGCCTCTTGTATTGCAATTACTTTCCCCGCATTAGGAAGTAAAATTATTAATAAAATTCATTTTGATATAATTTATATGTAAAGATTTGAAAATAATTGACTTGTTTGAACTATAATTTTATTCTTCTACTTTTAATCATAATTCAAACCAGTCAAATGCTTTCAAATATTTATAAATACATTATATCAAAATCCATTTTATTAATCATTTGAATGTCTAGTGTGGAGCAAATAACTTCAATACAATAGGATGATAAATATTTTCTTCTATCTTTCTTCTACTATTACTTTTTTTCAAACAAGGCATTACAAATGGCATCCCCCCTAAACATCTTTCAAATCCTGCTTGAACACTCTTAAAGGAGTCAAACAACATTTACAAAAACTTCATGGTGTGAGCCGACCGAACGGCCGCCGCCGTTAGTGATGGTGGTGGTAACATTTGTGGATAGGGGTGTCATGTAGTCAGCAGAAAGAGCCCTCCAGCCGTTAATCTCAGTTTCTAGACCGGAGCTGCTACGTTATTCAAGATTCTCTTAATTTCTCCTCCCAAGGCTGAGTTTGACCCCGTTCCAGACCCACTGCTTCACAGATATATTTTGAGAGCACCTGAGATCGAACCCGGTATCTCTGGATCTGCAACCACTTACTCTGACCACTAGACTATAGCAGCTAAAATCGTAAGTATGTTTTTAAAACCCTTTAAATTGTTTCTGAAGGTATTTAAAAACAAATCTTTGGTTATTCCTGATCCATCAATCATTTTTCAAACAATGCTTTAATTTACTTTAAAATAAGAATTATTTAAATTTTAGTCTAGAGATGGTTCAAATCCTGTATTTATCAAATCCAAATTTCGAATCCAAATCTTAAATGTTCTTTTGAATCTCAAATCCAAATTCAAATCCTCGAAACTTTATAAAAATTATACATTTTAAAGTGAAGATATTTACAATTTAATTTAAATAAAAGTTGTTTGGCTCGGTGCCACTGACAAATGATAATATTTTGTTTGTTATATCTATTAAATCATAAATAACAACGCAAAAACGTTGTATATAAATAAAGGCTACTAATACAAATTTGTCCTTTTATGTGATTTTATTATACTCTCAATTAAACAAATATATATTATTCCTTTTAACAATTGATTAAAATTGTTATTTAAAGTTAAGGTCTTCATAATAATTCGAGTTACCTTTTTAGTTCTTTACGAATCTCAATTTTTTTTTAATTTCGTAGGATTCGAGGGATTCGAGTAATTGAGGTCAAATCTTTCTGTCTCAACATTTTATACCCCTTTTGGTGGTCAACTGGTCTAAAGCGTCACTCTCTCAATAGATTCTGTGATGGGGAGGTCGGGACTTGAATCCCAGTTGGTTTACTGAGAGTGGGTTTTTTTCCTAAAGGTTTTATTTTAACCTTTACCTCCTCGCAAATGCAGGTACATTTCATATGAATATTCTAACTTACTCGTCCTTACTAGACTAGTGACCTTGATTTTGTTAGGGAGCCTGTTCTAGAAGGCCGAGTTTCGTACTAGAAGGTCTTATTTTGTACTAAAAGGCCTTATTTCGTAGTATTTTGGTAGGATAAAATGACTTCCAGCTTGAACTTAATACTACCGTTCTGGAAGACTTTTTACTCTACCAAAATACTATTAT
Source organism: Timema podura (assembly GCA_033556935.1). NCBI lineage: Eukaryota > Metazoa > Arthropoda > Insecta > Phasmatodea > Timematidae > Timema > Timema podura. The sequence continues at coordinate 32,754,676 of JAVRXN010000009.1, forward strand.
ACAGTTGGATTATGGTACGAAATAAGGCCTTCCAGAACGGGCCTCCTACAAAAATCAGGATGTAGATATGTAGATAATACGGACAGGTGGTCGGTCCCCTCACCCCCTTTTGAAATAATTATCACCCATTAAAAAACACTTTGTGTGTGCATCGTGTCCTACTTCCCACCCAGGGTATCGGAATATTTTCACTTGTGGGGTAGATATAAGGAATGAGGTAGTTTAGATTAGACTACCCACGTTTGCGTGGAAGGGTGGAAAGGGAAGTAGATTTTTTAGCACCTCGTCTTACTACCGGTTCGAGCTATACGCCTGTTTAATAACTACACTAATGTGCTAGGGACTAGGAATGTTGTATTTAGAGGAAGTGTAACCAACCGCATTTGCGTGGAGAGATAGTGGAAAAACTATTTAGGAAAATCACCCTCAGTACACCCGACTGGTATCGAATCCCGATCTCCCCACCTTCGGCAGTCTAGTCTATTGGAAGAGTAGCACCTTAGACCATGTGCCCACAGAAGCGAGTGGTTGAAAATTGTTAGAAGAAAACACCACCCTCAATAAACCCGGCTGGTATTCGAACCTTGACCTCCACATCACCGACAAACCAGACCGGATGAAGTAGGTATATCCCTCGTTCCCACCGATGCGAGTAACCACAACAGATAATTGCTATATAGTTTGTATTTCAAGTTGAGTATTTCTTACCTAGTATTGTAACATCTTCGTCTATTTTGTAGCTCTCTACGTATTTACTAAAATAGTAACAAAATAAACACGTATAAAGAGCTATTCCTATCGCCCCCATCACAACATAGAACTGAACCTCATAAAGAGAAGTGAAGTATTTATATACGGAGCCAATCTTTGGCTACGTCAACTCCCACAAGGTTTAGGTGGAAGCAACATATAATCAAATGATACCTTAATAATTATGACAAGGAAGTAAATTATAGCCCAGCATCTGTGGAAGTGATTTAAATAATGATATTGTGGTTACGCTATGAAGTAAACACGCTGGTCTAAAAAATGTTTTAAAAAAATTAAAGGGAATTTCTTCAAAATGTTAAATGACATCACAAAGATAGGGTTTTCCCGCCAATTGAGATACGCCCATGATTCACTGTACATAATACTAGCTTCCAAAATACTTTCAAGGAAATACATAAACTCTCTTTGTATTAGCACGATTCATTGTACATTATACTAGCCTCCAAAATACTTTTAAAGAAATACATATTTAAAATATATACAAACAAAGAAATAATAAATAAAAAACAAAAATAAAGAAATGTATAGACTCCTTTGTACTAGCTTGATTCATTGTACAGCATACTAGCGTCCAAAATACTTCAAGAACTCCGCACAGATTTTCTCGCTCCATTGTTTAAAAATTTTGATATTTACTCAAAACTCGTAATAGAAGTGAAACTAAATAATATAATTATTAGCAAACCCGAGCTAAAATTTCACTATTCTTACGTAAAACATTTTTTGACTCCCGGTTTTAAATTTTATAATTTTTTTTAAGAATTAAAGTCCTCATTTGTATATTTAGACAAAAAAAAAATCAATATTGGTTCCACAAGGATCAACACTTCGTATTAAAATTTAGACTTCCGGTTTAAATTTTCGACATTTTATTAGGGGTTGCACATATTATGGTTATTGCATTGCTATTGGATTCCTTATATATAGATTTTGACCAATAAACTATGTAAATATTGACTATTGAGTTTAAAATGATAGAGATAGATCATTGCAGTACAAACATTTCCTCTAAGAGGTTAAAGGAAAAAGAACATAAACTTTTTGAGAGATTTAATTATTTACTTTTTCTATGGCATTAAATAATTATTGCGTTAAAACTTAAGCAGTATTTCTGTACAGTTAAAGTTCACAAAATTGTATTAATATTTTTGCTAATATCTCATAAACTTTTGGTTTTATAAAAATATATTTCGAATAATATTTTAATTTTTAATAGTACTACAATTTTGCAATGATAAGTTATTTAGTATTTCAAATAGTTGCAGAGATATGGAAATTTCCACTTCTGTAAAGTACCTTAAAATTAATTTTCATGGGAAAATAAAAATAGCCATTTTATTTATAATTTTAATAAACTCTTAGATAGGAATTGTAATCAAAATCGTTAGAGCCGATTTTGAAAAAAAAAAAAAATCTCTTTTCACTCTTTATTAAACTACTCTTAATTTTAAGGTTAGATAGACACACAGACAGACAGCAATGCAAAAACCACTTATTAGGGTTCGGGGGTCATGAAACGTTGACATCCATCAATATCTCGGGTTAGAGTTTTTTTTATGTTCGCAATACTCTACCTTTCTACCTTTAATGTTCGAAATGTTAAAAAAAATAGGCATATATATATATATATATACATGCGTATAGCTTGAAAATAATTGGTTTATAAACGTATATTTCAAATAAAAGATTTTTATTATGTAACGTACTAAATACCCGTTAGCACTTACACTCAAAATACCTTATATATGATTTTCACAATAAATCCAAGAACTAATACATTCTAGTAATCCAAGAACTAACAACTTCTAATAATATGTGACAGATATAAACTCTCTGTGAAATTGTGTCACTGGAAACGCCCAAACTTGAGGAAAATGCCCCAGCTGACTGTTCAACACTTCTTGGAGGAAGTTTAACATACGAATATCTTGTTGTCATTAGCAGCCGTCTCCTAGCGCTAGTTGGCTTTTTGCTCATTTTTAGGAAATAACCACTCCCCCCTTGTTCATGTCACTTTCCTAACTTTCCTAATACGTCAGTGCATCTTGTATAAAACCGTCACCTCTCGCTTAACATTTTGAGGAGCTTTAGCGGCAGCTGCCCTTCCACCTAGCTAAGGTTGTACAATCTTATCTGTCCCACCGGACCTTCTCCACTACCTTTGGGAACGCCACTTGCCGAGTCAGAAGCATCCGGGCTGGAGTACCGCAGAGTCCCCTCGTGGGCCCGGTGCTCTTTAGTCTGTATGTGAACGATATTAATAAATCCCCAGACACCAAGTTGGCACTGTATGCTAACGACACGGCTCTAATAGCGGAGTCGTGGCGAGGGCAGCTGGTGGAGAGACGACTCCATACGCACCTGACACAGTTGGAGGGGTGGTTGACCACCTGGAGGACAAGTATTAATGTGGAGAAGAACAAAGTGCTCTTCACATGGAAAAGAAAGTTCTACAGGCCGGCCCCACTACGGTTGTTCGGAGAACAGATCAGATGGACAAACAGTGTTAAGTACTTGGGACTTACGCTGGACACCAGACTGACCTGGCGACTACACTGTACTGAAAGACTCAACAAGGCGAGGCAAAGGCTGGGAATCCTAGGCCCCCTGCTTAACAGGCGTAGCGCCCTGTCTACAAGGGACGGTCTGACACTGTACAAGCAGTTGTTCAGACTGATCCTCGACTATGCGTGTCCCACTTGGGTCCACCTGGTGGACACGTATATGAGGAGGATGCAGGCGTTCCAGAGCGTGTGTCTGAGGTTCATTGTGGACGCACCTTGGTATGTTCGTAATGTGATTCTGCATCGTGACCTGGATATGCCTACCATCAAGGACCACTTCTGGAAGCTGGTGCAATCCTTCTACGACAGACTTCACGGTGCCACCAATCCTCTTATCCAGGGGCTTGGGAATTACGTCATCGACCCTGGAGAGTGCCATCGACGTCCCAAAGCCCTGCTCGGATAAGCAAGAAGTGTCAAACAGTGGTTTGGGAGGCTCTCACCCAGGCCCCACTAAGAGCAGTGTTTCCGCACGTAGCTCTAAGAGCAGTGTTTCCGCACTTAGCTCTAAAAACCCTTATTTGGTTTACCAATATACTTTTTTCCACCCACTAATATTAATAATAATATGTCTTCTCTTTGTTTCAGAACATTCGCGAAATGTGACAATCCGTTTGTTTAGTATCCTAAAACCACACGGTGTGACCAATTGTTCGGTACGTGTTGGAATTTGCTCTCGTGCTCCCCTTCAGGATGCATTAGAGAATGCCTATGCGTCTGTGTCCGCGAAGTGTGGAGGATAGACGCATGTGCTGAACAGTGAGGCACAACTATCCCCCATATTGGCTTGCGCACTTGTACATGTGTGACTCCTGGTTTACAAAAACGTATTTCTACATCATATTATGCAAAGCTTATCCTAGTAATCATATAATATTTCTTAGTTATAGATTAAAAAATTATTTAAATATGCATTCTTAGAGCTAGTTTAATTATAGTTTTGACATATCTTTATTGAAATAGTTCTATTAACACCATCTATCACAAACAGACAGACAAACACACAAACAAACAAAATAAACATACGGCAGATACATTTTTTTGAATACGGCCTTTTTAGGGCAACAAATACATCACAGAAAACGGACCTTTTCAAGACCACCAATATACAACAAAATTAAAAGAAAGAAAATGGCCTTTTCTAGGGCCATAAATATACAACATATAATCGGCCCTTTTCAGAGCCACACTTCGACAGTGTTTTACTGAGTGGGTGTAGCCACGCATGGTATGGTTTTCGCTACGCACTGGGTTCGTATAACCGCTTACCGTGATGTTTGCGTCAAGCACTAGGTTGGTGTAACCACGCAATGTGTTGTTTGCTTCACGCACTGGGTTGGCGTAACCACGCACTGGGTTGGCGTAACCACGCACTGTGTTATTTGCGTCTCGCACTGGGTTGGTGATGGCCACGTACTGTGAGGTTTGCGTCACGCACTGGGTTTGGGTAGCCACGCCACGCACTGTGATGTACGCATCATGCATTGGGTTAGGGTAGCCACGCACTTTGTCGTTTGCGTCACGCTCTGGGTTGGTGTAACCACGCACTGCGTTGTTTGTTTCCCGCACTGTGTTTGTGTGACCATGCATTGTGATTTTTGCGTCACGCACCAAGGGGGGTAACTGCACACTGTGATCTTTGGTCTCACAATGTTTTGGCAGGATTGGAAGTCGTCGAGGTCAAGGTCAGATATTTCATTCTGCACCGCTTGATAGGGGAGGGTCTGGCCCTTTTGTGGCTTCAGATGTAGTGTGTTCGGGGTCCTCTGTTATGGGTCGTTCTCGTAGCTGTCGTTCCCTGATGTTCTAGCCGGGGGGTTGCAGAACGTAGTTGTCCCCTATGTATCTTCTTGATCGCCTATTTGGGTAGGTAATCCAGTAGACCCCTCCTCTTTGTTTGTTCACCGGGTAAGGTCCTTCCCATTTGGAAATAAAACCGGCGTAGTAGGCTTCTATTGCGTTATAGAGGGGATAGGTTCAAACTAGCAATAAATCGCCGTTCTGGAAGGATTTGGCGTGCCGTGATGGAGGTTGGGTGTACCTTTGTTGATAGGCCGCTTGATTTCCTCGCTCCCGTTCTTCTCTTTGGATGGCTCCTTGGCTGGGGCTCTCGTTGTCTGGATTGAATTTGATGGTTGATACTGCGTGTTCTACGTAGAGGTCGCTGAGTGCTGAGAACTTCTTGATGTTGGTCCAGTAGCCCAAGGAGCTGTTCTTGATATTATATTGAGGCGTGTTGCCTGATTTGGTCTTGAGGAACAGTAGGGGGATCTCCATTAAGTATTGGCGTCCAGTACAGAGTATGGGGCACATGGTTACCATATAGTACTCGGCTGTTCTCGTAGTGCAGGCTTACTTTCTGTTCCACGAACCATGGCTGTCCCAAAATCAGAGGTTCTTGGAGCTCATCGACACCAGGAACGTGACGTTGATTTCTAGCGTTTGCATGGTTAGGGATAAAGTTATCTGGCCTCGGATGGTGAGGTCACTCCCAACCTTGGCCAGGTGGATGGGTGTGGGGAAGGAAATTAAATTCTTCAGGTTTTTAGGGGTAAGATGTTGGTATTGGATGACATTTTCAATAACCGCAGTATTCAATAAGGCTAGTAGAGGACCATGAGGAGTTTCACACATAGCTCTGGGAAATGGTTGGGATGTAGAAGGATTGACGCTGTTTATTACTTGTGTTGGCCCTGGTTCCTGTCTCTCAGATGCCCTGTTGTCCTCTGATTGGGCGTTTCCCGGTCTCTCCTTCTCTTGGTGGCGTCAGTCACGGTGAAAATGCTACGCTGAGCAGTGGTAGCATCTTGGGGGTTGCGGTTCATTTGTAGTTGCTGGGGTATTGATGGAGCGTGTCGTCATTGTTGCAAGATTTTTAGCCAGGTTTCATTCCACGGAAACTGCTCTAGTGATAAAATTTTTTAAGAAGAAGAAAAGTTTTTAGTCCCAGCCGGACTAGTTTAATTAACAGGGAGATTATCTCCGTCGATGGTACTGTGGGGAGCCAAGCATTGATACAGCCGTACCTTGTGTTGTAGGAATATCTCGACGGGCTTGGTCTGTGTTTGGTCCCCGTAGAGTTTCCACTACTGGGAGGTGTTGTCCTTAAGTTGACTTTGTATGGTAGAAACCCACTCTATCGAGTCTACTCGAGTGGTTTTGGCTGGACCTCCTACCGTTGAGTGAAGGTAGTAGTGTCTTCATGCCCTCGACCGTGAAAGTCTGGTAGAGTTGGTAGGGGATAGAAGCTTGGACATGGACGTTGGTAGGTGGCAGTCAGGTGGGGGTGGTATGGTGGTGTGCTGGCGGTGGACCGTTGGCATGGTGGAATCGGAAGAAGAGGCTACTGAGGTCTCTAGGCTCATCTTTCCAACCCAGGCACTGGTAATGGTAGTATTGTCGACAGTCCTCGCAGATAATCTCTCAGCCGTCTTCACCGGTACAGGCTAGTCCAGGGCAAAAGTCATATTTCCACTGGTGATTCAACGCAGGTAGTGCAATGGTAGGCTGGTTCGTTGTTGTCACGTGGCTCGTCTGCCCAGCCTATGCATAGGTGATGATAGGGCTTTTGGCAGCTAGTGCAGGTTACAAGTGTCGGTCCCCTCCTGGGGTACACGAGGGATTTGTAGACTTTTGACTTCTGTTCATTACCATCTTGTCTTTTTGGTGAGGTTGTTTGGACGCCACCGGGTTTTGTTAACGCCTGGAAGTGTTGCGTGGTGTTTTGTAGTCGTTAAGTTGGTCCGTTGGAAATCCATCTTGTGTCTTGAGTCGTCCCACGTTTAGGCGCCAGAACTGTTATCCCTCGTTTGTGGCTTCGGGGGTAGCTGGTTGATGTCGCAACTAAGTCTCGTCTCTGGGTGACGTTAGGTTCAGACACGTGTGAGTAGGGGTAGGAGAAATGTCAGCGATAATGTTCCGGCAATGTTAGTCGCGGTGGGACAGAAGGATGTCCCGGCAACATGAGTCATGGTGGAATATGAGGAAGTCCCGGCAACTGAGTCACGGTGGAATATGAGGAAGTCCCGGCAACATGAGTCACGGTGGAATATGAGGAAGTCCCGGCAACGTGAGTCGCGGTGGAACATGAGGCAGTCCCAACCAACCAACATAACAACTAATATATCTGGCATGTTGTAGTTCATTTGAACTTGAAGTTGAATATTCTTCTAAAACGTTTTCTGATGAAACCTTTCCTGTCTGATTCACAGTGTCACCTCGCTCTTAAACACCATGTTTTTACTAACATGCTTTCATTAATTTTAAACCTTTTTAGAAAACGTCATAAGGGTAAGTTGTTTCTCTGCTCATCTTTTATCCATAACTATAAGCTTGTAATTAATTATACAAAGAGCTACAACAGTCTCTCTTAATAAATGTACACAAACATGGCACAGAATAATGCTAATATGCACCTTGTAAAACATCCCAGTGCAAAATTAACTCTAAACATTTCTAATACTTTTTGTTTCCTACATTAAATATGTTATTGGAAAACAAAGGATGTTTCTTGGGATGAGCCGAGTAATCGGGGGAAGGGGGGGCGAGAAAAGGAGGCAAGGTGATAAGGGGGTAAAACCAGTAGCCAACAGTGGCGGTATCCAGAGGAGGGGGGGGGATTGCCCCAATCCCCCAATCTCAAGTTGCAGTTTTTTTTAGCACTGTATACTAGTGTTAAAACTAGTGACTGGTTCCAAATCACAAAAGTGGTGTCAGGGCCCAAGGGCTTTCATCTGTTTTTATTGATATTGAGCTAATTAGATTATATATTGCAACGTGAAATAACTTAAAATGGTAAGTTGAAATTTTATTGCTGTCTATATACGATGCTATTACTAATTTTTAAAAATAACTAAACATGTGAATTAATATTTTGCTTGCCAATAACCGTTAGAGCTGTTACCCATATCAAATTTGGATGTTAGACTAACTATTGAAATGAATCCGGTTTATTAAAAAAAATATTAAATTAATTTTAATTAATGATATTTACTTCACCATACCCACTGTCAAGTCTTGTCTTATTATATATACACCGTGATATTCCAATAGAAGTAAGCAAGGTTTTAAACCATTGTGGCAAAAGTGGTAATCGCAGATTTGAATTTGTGGTTTAAATATAAAATTTTGTAGTAGTTAAATTACTAATTTTAGTATGACAAAAATTATTATTTTATGATAAAATATATAATATTTCTATTAATATAAAAAATTAGGCCTATGTACGATACATATTTATTCATTTTCAGTGACTTTTGTTTTGTGTTTTGTGTAAAAATTACAAATTTGGTAGTAAAGATTGGGTTTTTTCTTAAAAGTATTTTTTTATTACTTCAATTAATTAAAATTATTTTATAAACTAATAATGTTATTATTAATAATTATAATTCTTATTTTCTTATTGATTAAAGCTATTGATGTATACTTAAGAAACCTTATGACCCGCTTCGGTTGCCACGTGGTCTAACTGGTTGGGTGAACTAAGGGGTTTTTTTTACTCTCCTTTCACGCAAATACGGGTGCACTTCATATCCCTTGAACCTTTATAATTCCTAAACTATTAGTGTAATTAGCATATAGGCTTATAGCCCAAACGGGTAGTAGGACGCTGTTTTAAAAAAAAAGTCATATGAAAACGAATTGCCGCCCCCCCAGACAAGAGGCCCTGGATCTGCCCTTGAGGTAACGGTACTTTTGAAGGTGAGTGCGTGCGTGGCTGACAGTCGGCTCGATAGAGCGGCATGAACAGAGCAGTGGTCCAAGCAAGGTGTGTGTGAAGATCCAGAAATTACATTATATTATATAACATTGTTGTTCATGATTATTAATTTGATTAGTGACTATCACGTGCCTATTTTCGTAATATAAAATATATCATGGAGCAACAACCTTTTCCTTTTAGTTATTAATTAATTTGCAATGCAACAATGTGACACTTAAACCTAATGTATAGAGATAGGGTAAAATAGCATTAATTTTCAGTTTTTTTAGCATTAATTATTGGAAATTTAGCGTTTTGTGGCATAATTTAGCATTTTGTAGCAAAATAGGTAAAAATGTCTTTCGTCAATGTTTTTAGGGCCTATACAAAGGATTTATGATAAAATTTATGTATGCATTAATACGAAGGGTATTTTAACCTTCGTTTGCAATTATTTTCATGTGAGAGATTATAATTATAAATAATTAATATTGAATTAATAAGGAAGGAAACTAGAAGGTTGTGTCAAACACAAACAGAAGAATGCAGAATGACTTCAATTGGCATAATTTATTTTACACCTATGTGTAACGTCAAAAAAAATCATTGTAGCCTACAGTACAAAAATAAAAATAGTATAGTAAATAGCTGGTATCGTAAATAGTTGGTGTCGTTGAATCAGTTCAAACAAATGTGCAAGTCAAAGATAGTAAATGTTGGCAAATAAAATAGTGTGGTAACAAAAATGACATAAGTGTGCATATTTTAAATACAAGTGTATCAGTTCACACAAACGTGAAAGTCAAAAATAGTTAATATATACACAAAATGTGGTGATTAGCCGGATGGGCTGTGGAAGGCACAGGATGCAAGTAAAACCCAAGCTGAAGCACACAGACGAGTGAAACTCAATGATTTTTAATCACTTATTTCCGCTGAAAAACATCGTTTTATAGAAATTCTCGTCATTTTATTTAAATGCACAGCATTTTCAGGGAATTCGCGTCTATTTCGCTAAATATAATAATTTAGCTAAAATACTCTCAAAATCACGTTTTTCGCGTTAATTCGCGAAATAAAAATCGCTTTAAACACTTTAAAATGTCATGAAACGCGAAGAAAACTTATAAATACCCTATTTTCGACCCCCTTTTTTTCTCGCGTTTTTCGCAAAAGCGAATATACCCTATCTCTACTAATATGACTCATGAACACAGCAAAACTCTAAATCACTTTAAATAAACAGAACATACGAGACACTACCAACCTATGTGACGTCTAGAATTAGATAAAAGATCATGTCAGCATCAGTGTTGCCAACTGGAGTCAGTTGAAAATAGCTAAGCCACAGTACAAAAATAGTTAAAATCCCATTTTTAATTTTATCATTAGCAAAAAGGAATTTAAACAATTTGTGTGTATTTTCTGAAAAACTACATAGATGGCTCTGTGCCCCGGTGCCCCTACCTTGAATCCGCCACTGTACGATTGCACGCAGTAGCACAAGACATACAAGTTGCCTCAGGTTTTCAAATTGATAGTTCAGGAAACCTCTTTAGGAATACATCTAGCCAATCCAGCCCATTACATCTTGCTGTGTTTCAGTCCATTTCTGAGGCATTTTCAAACTATGTTTTGATGCAAGTTAAAATGCTAGTTTTCTTGCTTCTTTTCTAGTAAGTCCTTAATGCATTAGACTTTCCGTGATTAAATAGTCCTTCAAATGTATTTCAAGTTCATTCGAAAACACTTTGTTGACATCATATAAAGACCTAAAAATAACCTTGTCCTTCAATTTATCTAGTGTTGATTTACAGTAGGTATTTTACATATATAATCAAGGTAGTAACAGCAATACAAGCTTCTTTTGATACACTTCTCAAGCTCATGCCATCTTTAACTTCTTTTAAAACACATGCTTTCATTACATTTTCTGGTACAAGTCCAATTTTGGATTTTCTTTGATGTTTTAGACCCATTTTAACACCAAGAAATCTGTTAAATAAATTAAAAAATAATTAAAGAATATGAATAGCCTACTAAATATTACAGTAGGTCTACATGCATTATCTTAAATAAATCATGCATATTTAATATTTACTATTAATAATATCTTGAAAATTTACAAAGGAATAGGTTTCACTGTTTTCACTGTTTCCCACTTGCAAATGTACCATTTTTTTCCATCCTGTGTTTTAACGATGAAAATGTATGTTAAAACTATATATATATAAGGTTATGTTACAGCAACAAAATATTTCTTTTTGAATGTAGAATCTTTGGTATAATAGTCTAATCAGCAAGTTATAAAGACAAATCCAAGAAAAATAAAATACATAAGAGTCCATTATTTACCTTGAGGTATAAAAACTACACTTTTACTATCTGGAAGTGTTAGCTCTGACATTTAAAAATATAAAACACATGGGAAGAAATATAACAGAATAAGCATCCTTGGCTTAAGAAAGAAAAAAAATCCTTTTTACACATGGGATTGACTATCGCTGTACTACTGTATCATGTGTACCATTGTACCCCATCTTCCCCTACATGATCAACAATCTTTAGTTCATTATTATTTCTAAACTTCCTGAGATCCTCCAGACCACTTGATGTTCCACCGCGGACCACACTTTGAGAAACATTATCTTAAGATCTATGCTCCAACTTATTTTAATACGTTCTAGTCTCAAACTTCGCGTATAGTAATCAAAAACACTTGATTCTTAACACCATATTAACGGAAGAAACGGACACGAGGAGGTTACATGTTAAGTGACATTAGCATTTGCAAGGACAAAATTTAGAAAATCACCCCACATTAAACAAATCTCTGTACCGTTATATTTTCTCCAAACTCATAGGAGAAAAAAAAATTGAGATTTTTATGGATCTCGACGTTTTATGACCCCCTGAACTAGATTTTTAAAAAAAATGCCTGTCTGTCTCTTTATCCTAGTTTAGTCTAAACGTTGTTACGAGTGTAGCAAATTGAAGGGAAATATCTTCACACAGCTATATTTACTATGGCAATGACAGTTTTGAAGCTTTAAAACTACTAATACAATCCTCATTTACTCGCTTCTGTGGCTGAAAGGTCTAAGGCGTCACTCTCATGTTAGACTGGCCTGCTGATGGTGGTGAGAATGGGGTTTGAATCCTGGTCGGCTCTACTGAGGGTAATTTTTTCATAAATGGTTTCCTACCCTCCTTCCACGCAATTGCGAGTAGATTACCTCTAAAATGCTTCCTTCCCCACCCTACCCCAGTACAGTAATGATCATATATGCGTATAACGTGAACAGGTAGTAAGGCGCGGTGATAAAAAGAAAGTAGCTAAGTCAACTAATACTACGGGAATGAACAGCTACAAAGGAAACTAATAATAATAATATTTAGCACCGCGTCTTACTACCCATTCGGGTTATACGCTTAAGTATTAATTACGATAATGGATAAGGAATTGGGAGGTTGAATTTAGAGAAAGTGAACCCGCATTTGAGTGGAGGGAGATTGGGAAACCATTTAAGAAAAATCACCCCCCCGTTCACCCGACCGAGATTCGAAGCTCGATCTCCCCGTACTCGGCGGTCGAGCTCAACACGACTGGCGCGTTAGTCAAATACGCCACCGAGGCGGGTACAAAGGAAACTCTTATCAAAACAAAGATAAGTTATGAAAACTGGTGTTTAATTTGGTAACAAATTCAAACGCATGCGCAAGGAAGATACTAATATTCTTGTCTTCTTATTTTCCTGTGTGTGTCCACAGGTGCGCGTCCTGTGACGTTCCTGGAATAGTCGAGAGTGTCATCCAGGAAAATTACAGTCACTTACAAATTTTAAAACTCAAAAATAGGGCCCATAGTTTTTAAAGGTTGTGCTATATGTGTCCTGGAAGGTGAGTACCATACATGGCTGGGAACCATTTTTCCAATAGTTCAAAAGTTAATTAGGATGGCACACAGAAACACAAATAAACATAGAATATGCGGATACAATTCATCTAGACCCAACCTTCCATATTACTCATTAATATAAAATGCTATTTCCCAGACAGATATTAGATAGTGAAACACGCGTTTCACTTAAATATTTGTTTATTGTTGTTTTTGCACGGTGTCGTTCTACTCGACCGGTATTTTCGCATTCAATACATTTTATAGGGGAAAAAAAGGACTAAAGTAGAATTTTAGAGGCAATACATAATACTCACAATACTTATTTTGCCTGTTGTGTAAGAAAATGGTTATAAATAGTTTACTACAAATATTTAAAAAAAAACATACGATGGTAAAACTGATCTTCATCTAATATTTGTTTACACAACGTCTTGCTGCCCGATCAGGTTTTTCGTGTGATTAATCAAATGGGGCAGAGATTAGGAAGGAATAATTTAATGATAATGTACCCGAACTTGCATAGATGTTGAGTCTAAAGCCCCTTGGGGAGGGGAGGCTACTCACAACACACGCATCCAAGATTCGAACCCAAACCTCCAAGTTATTGGCACCTTAGTCCACGTGCCCTTCGATACAGATCACACACAATCTTGTAAATCCAACTTGTTTTTACCCGTTTATGTGGCCGCATGGTCTATGGCCCTAATATTTTAGTAGACTAGACTGCCGATGACGAAAAGATCCAAGTTCGAATCTCGATCGAGTGTAATAAGATTTTTTCCATAATGGTTTTTCAATCCTCTTTCATACAAATGCAGGTACTCCTCCTGTAAATTTAATCTTCCAAATTCCTAAGGTCACTAGCCTAATTAGTACATAAACTTATAATCCAAACGGGTAGTAAGACGCAGTTTAAGACATTTTTGTTTATTTTATAAAAAAAATTGGCACTGCGTCTTACTATACGTCCGGATTATGTGCATATGAATTATTTACTCTAATGTGTTAAGGGTTGGGAAGGTTGAGTTTAGGAAAAATGTACCCACAATTGCATGGGAGAAGTGGAAAACTATTGAGAAAACATCCTCAGTACATCTGACCGGGATTTTAACCCCGACCTCAACGTCTAGTACGAGGGTGACGCCTTAGAGTCTTAGACTCTTCTACAACCGAAAGGAGAATTTATCTAATACAAAGAGCGTTTATATTATTACTAAATTATCATTAAGGCTCCACACTTTGATATAGCTCATTATAGTGTAAATATAATTGATGTTTTCATGGAGACAAACCTCGGACCTCCCCAGTTCATATTGTTTGTCATGTATCTATAGTGCTTGTTCTCAATTAGCTTAAGCATAGGTAAAATTCCCGCTCCGATAAAAGGATCCTTAATTCGATTATATCGTTGAATGATGATGGTCCCTTCCATCGAACCCTCGAACCCCCGACCCTCGCTTCCCCTCCTTTGGGAAACGTTTCTGGAAATATTATGAGATACTTACGTCAGTAGATGGATCTTCTTTGTTTGTGTGGTTTATATCTCTAAGCAAATCTACGGCTTACCACACTGTACGTGCATTACAAAATAACATTTTCAAAAACTTTGGTCTACCATGTTACATAATTTATGTTATCTCACATTTTCAAAAACATGTGTTGTCATCTTGGTGGTGGTTATCCTTAATCTAATTTATGTGGTAGATCTCGTAAAATTTTAAAATCTGCACTCATAGCCTACCATAATCTCCATAATAGAGAATGGGATTCTAATTCTACACTGGCTACAAATTGGCTTCAACAATGCTGAAAACAGTAGTCACAAATATACGACCGTAGAACTTATTGTGGTATGAACTCTTTAACACCCCTGAACCTAATGTGGTTTGGCTTATAGCTTCCACAAAAATATAGCACTAACGATTTTTTTGTTTATTGAGCAGCACTAACGTAACACTAACGATTGCACTAAGTCCAGTCGTGAATGCTTTCATGGGCGGGGCCAAGTTTATGCACCTCAAAAAGGAAGGCCAGAAGGAAGTTCTCTCCACATGTTTACTAACGCACTCAAACAGTTAAGACGGGCACAAGCTCGTGTTGGTAAACACTAAAACAAGGACAAGACATCCGATGCCTATAAGGTAGGTCAACATATAATTTATAAAATCCAACAGATTAATGATACGGCCGCAGGGATTGCTGGGAGACTGAAATTTCACTGGACGGAGCCAGTTGTTATCAACCTTCTGTGACTGGCACTTTTGCATTTTCTCAACAGCACTAATTTATTAGTGATTTATTTTATATTAAATGTAATTAGGTCAGATCCTCTCGAAGTATTTATCCTACCGTGTGCTGCTGCTATGTGTACTAAAATCAGATAAAGGTATTGAAATTACTCCTTTGTTGTCCGTCGTTAATGCCATGATCTTTGCTTATTATCAAAAAATAATGCTTTCTCTTCCAGCATATAGCACATCCCTTTAAACTTCTGAAACGTCATGGCAGTATTCACATGATCGTAGTGCACATGTATCGAGTTGGTATCGTCCATCTTGAAAAGGATTAGAAGGTTAGCGTCATCTCTATGTATCTGTTAAGGTATTTTGGAATATGTTTGACAAAGAAAGAAACAGTCTATATCTCTATGCATCTGTTAGGGTATTCTGGAGTACGTTTGACAAAGATATAAACAGTATATATCTCTATGCATCTGTTAAGGTATTCTGGAGTACGTTTGACAAAGATAGAAACAGTCTATATCTCTATGCATCTGTTAGGGTATTCTGGAGTACGTTTGACAAAGATATAAACAGTCTATATCTCTATGCATCTGTTAAGGTATTCTGGAGTACGTTTGACAAAGATAGAAACAGTCTATATCTCTATGCATCTGTTAGGGTATTCTGGAGTACGTTTGACAAAGATATAAACAGTCTATATCTCTATGCATCTGTTGAGGTATTCTGGAGTACGTTTGACAAAGAAAGATACAGTCCATATCTCTATGCATCTGTTGAGGTATTCTGGAGTACGTTTGACAAAGATAGAAACAGTCTATATCTCTATGCATCTGTTAGGGTATTTTGGAGTACGTTTGACAAAGATATAAACAGTATATATCTCTATGCATCTGTTGAGGTATTCTGGAGTACGTTTGACAAAGATATAAACAGTATATATCTCTATGCATCTGTTAAGGTATTCTGGAGTACGTTTGACAAAGATAGAAACAGTCTATATCTCTATGCATCTGTTAGGGTATTCTGGAGTACGTTTGACAAAGATAGAAACAGTCTATATCTCTATGCATCTGTTAGGGTATTCTGGAGTACGTTTGACAAAGAAAGAGGCAGTCCATATCTCTATGCATCTGTTAGGGTATTCTGGAGTACGTTTGACAAAGATAGAAACAGTCTATATCTCTATGCATCTGTTAGGGTATTCTGGAGTACGTTTGACAAAGATATAAACAGTATATATCTCTATGCATCTGTTGAGGTATTCTGGAGTACGTTTGACAAAGAAAGATACAGTCCATATCTCTATGCATCTGTTGAGGTATTCTGGAGTACGTTTGACAAAGATAGAAACAGTCTATATCTCTATGCATCTGTTAGGGTATTTTGGAGTACGTTTGACAAAGATATAAACAGTATATATCTCTATGCATCTGTTAAGGTATTCTGGAGTACGTTTGACAAAGATATAAACAGTATATATCTCTATGCATCTGTTAAGGTATTCTGGAGTACGTTTGACAAAGATAGAAACAGTCTATATCTCTATGCATCTGTTAGGGTATTCTGGAGTACGTTTGACAAAGATATAAACAGTATATATCTCTATGCATCTGTTAAGGTATTCTGGAGTACGTTTGACAAAGAAAGAGGCAGTCCATATCTCTATGCATCTGTTAGGGTATTCTGGAGTACGTTTGACAAAGATAGAAACAGTCTATATCTCTATGCATCTGTTAGGGTATTCTGGAGTACGTTTGACAAAGATATAAACAGTATGTATCTCTATGCATCTGTTGAGGTATTCTGGAGTACGTTTGACAAAGATAGAAACAGTCTATATCTCTATGCATCTGTTAGGGTATTCTGGAGTACGTTTGACAAAGATAGAAACAGTCTATATCTCTATGCATCTGTTGAGGTATTCTGGAGTACGTTTGACAAAGATAGAAACAGTCTATATCTCTATGCATCTGTTAGGGTATTCTGGAGTACGTTTGACAAAGATATAAACAGTATATATCTCTATGCATCTGTTGAGGTATTCTGGAGTACGTTTGACAAAGATAGAAACAGTCTATATCTCTATGCATCTGTTAGGGTATTCTGGAGTACGTTTGACAAAGAAAGAGGCAGTCCATATCTCTATGCATCTGTTAGGGTATTCTGGAGTACGTTTGACAAAGATAGAAACAGTCTATATCTCTATGCATCTGTTAGGGTATTCTGGAGTACGTTTGACAAAGATATAAACAGTATATATCTCTATGCATCTGTTGAGGTATTCTGGAGTACGTTTGACAAAGATAGAAACAGTCTATATCTCTATGCATCTGTTAGGGTATTCTGGAGTACGTTTGACAAAGAAAGAGGCAGTCCATATCTCTATGCATCTGTTAGGGTATTCTGGAGTACGTTTGACAAAGATAGAAACAGTCTATATCTCTATGCATCTGTTAGGGTATTCTGGAGTACGTTTGACAAAGATATAAACAGTATATATCTCTATGCATCTGTTAAGGTATTCTGGAGTACGTTTGACAAAGATAGAAACAGTCTATATCTCTATGCATCTGTTAGGGTATTCTGGAGTACGTTTGACAAAGATATAAACAGTATATATCTCTATGCATCTGTTAAGGTATTCTGGAGTACGTTTGACAAAGAAAGAGGCAGTCCATATCTCTATGCATCTGTTAGGGTATTCTGGAGTACGTTTGACAAAGAAAGATACAGTCCATATCTCTATGCATCTGTTGAGGTATTCTGGAGTATGTTTGACAAAGAAAGAAACAGTCTATATCTCTATGCATCTGTTAGGGTATTCTGGAGTACGTTTGACAAAGATAGAAACAGTCTATATCTCTATGCATCTGTTAGGGTATTCTGGAGTACGTTTGACAAAGAAAGAAACAGTCTATATCTCTATGCATCTGTTGAGGTATTCTGGAGTATGTTTGACAAAGAAAGAAACAGTCTATATCTCTATGCATCTATTGGGGTATTTTAGAGTACGTTTGACAAAGATAGAAAGTCTATATCTCTATGCTCGTCCATGCTGAAGTAAGCTTGTATGTTAAATTGATGATTGCAGGCGACATCGTCAAAAATGAAAACAGTGTCAGGTTTTGCCTTGTTCAGAGAAAAGATTTTTTCATTGTCAGCGTATGGGAAATATCTCATTCCATTCACTAGTGCGAGGATTTGAGATAATCGTTGCTACTTTGGCTTGGTGAAATAATTTATTAATTTATAGATAATTGTATTGTAAAAGATAAATAGTGAAATACTGTAACTGACAACTTTTTAATAGCAATAAAGTTATTTTCAAAAAGTCAAGCGTCAGTAAACTAATATAATTTTTTTTAAATACATAAATTAAGCTATGTATAAACACGCCTTGAGGTATGCTAAAATGCTTCTCATATGACAGGTGAGCTTAGCGGGCTTGTATCGTGATATTAGCTAGGCGTTCTCCAGAGATGAAGCTCCCGCTCCGTTCAGCCGATTCTAATAATATTTTTCTATGAATTAAAATAAAAAAGTTAGTGCTTTAATTTCTCATTTTGTAACGTTAACTTACAGTTAGTTACAATTGGATCCACCCCATTATAATGTTGACACGTAACTATCAATTCTTACCACCCGCTCTGTTGTTCCGACACAAATAGAATTCCTACAATAGTACTTTTCTCTGTTGTAGTCCCTGTAGGCTAATACGGCAAGATAATACGGCACAGTATATTTCATACAGTACAATCCTCTGTAATATTACACTTAGAATTGTTCATGAACTTACCTATGAAATCTTCCATCACTAGCCGCCACTAAAGCTGACCTACACCGTGCAGCCAATGTGGAGAATGGGCCGAGCTAACGAAAGTCTACTGTCAACACGTGATCACTCTCCGTCTGGTCAGATTGAAACTGAGGCGTGGCAACATGGGGTACGTTTGAAGACAATTATCCGACTGCCCTCTGATGGCTGTCAGAAGAACTTCCCCAAACAAAACAAACATCGAATGATCGCCGACTTGTTCTAATTTTCTGATGGAACAACCCTACAAAGTGCCTACGTGACCGAAGACAGCTAGCAACTACGTGCTAGAATTACCTCCCCTTTTTCCGTGCGACGAAACTCACTATATAACAGGCTGGATTTGTCTACAAAAGATGACTATCTAAAATCTACGAACGAGGACGGATCGTTGTCATGGACCTGGACAATGATCGAATAAACACTTATATATTAATTGGAACGTAACTATGTATTTCACTTATCATAGACTCTACTCGTATTCGACTTGTAATATTTTTGTGTTAGAATCTTTATTTTGTTTTTGGCTTAATATGTAACTTCTCTCTTTATCATCTCAGTCGCTTAAATGTAACTTTTGTGTGGCCACTTGGGCGCGGTAACCAGTTGGTTATTTTGTTTTGAAATCCACCATTGGTAATTTTGTTTTGAGGAAATTAAATGTAATATGTTGAAATGTGTGGATTAGTATGTCGTACTATTTCTCGCGACTGTAGAAGTAAAATCATACTTGTTATTTTTTTTATACTTTAAATTTATTCTAAATTTCAATCTTTAACTTTGTCTAAGAGTTAGATAGTCCCGGGAGATTTTGACTTGTGTCTGGTAGTCAAACTCTCGCGTTATGTTTTGTTATTATCGTCTTGTAAACTTGTAACTGTTTGAGGAGCCCATCAGGCTCTAATATTTAATGTTTGTTTCATTTTTGGTTAAACGTAATTAACTTCACTGTTGATGTTAATTTGCAACGTAATTTTGTGTCTCTTAAAGACTCCCTTTAATAAATATAAACATGGGAGGTTTATATACTGCGCTTCACGTTGTTATTTTCAGCATTATTCAGAAGGATATAATGAGACCACTGTACTTTGCTCTATCTATGTTTATAATGAATAAACCGTCTTATTGTGATATTTTAATACTGCATATATTTTCCCTTATGTTAGATTCACCCTCTCCCTTTTATTTAATTTGGTCGTTAAGTAGAAGGACACGGAGACAGTGTAACAATTTTCCCACAGAATCATCTCTCATCTTCTCTCCATTCTTCCACCCTCTTCCCTCCTCCTTACGTTTGATATTCTCTTGAATGAGGAGAGATTTTATACCCTTTATTTTAGGAAAAGGTCAGATTACTGTTCAATATTTTTTTATAATGTGAGATATCAAATGTATATTTTTACAGTCAAATGGCCAATCTGTTTAGTGATTTTACAATGGGCAGTTGAAAAAATACGTAGCCTTACCACCTTCATACAACTGACTAACTAAAATTTATTTTTCTAAGGCTATCTTGTTATAATATTGAATTTAGAATACTTTAATTCGTTTAATCTTTGTTATTCCGTTATGTTGATGAAGACACGCAGGAGAAAAGCTAAGATCTATACAGTAAATCCTTAAGGCCGGATATTTTTTTCTTCAAGTTTTATCTTGTCTCAGGTTTCTCGCAAATATATCTCTGATATTTTCACATAGTAGCCGTTTGAATTGTTTGCACCGATTCTGTTGTTTTTTCCTCATAATATTCCCAGCAACGTTTCCCACAGGAAGGGAAGCGAGGGTCGGGGGTCCGAGGGTCCGATGGAAGGGACCATCATCATTCGACGATATAATCGAATTAAGGATCCTTTTATCGGAGCGGGAATTTTACCTATGCTTAAGCTAATTGAGAACAAGCACTATAGATACACGACAAACAATATGAACTGGGGAGGTCTGAGGTTTGTCTCCATGAAAACATCAATTATATTTACACTATAATGAGCTATATCAAAGTGTGGAGATAATTTAGTAATAATATAAACGCTCTTTGTATTAGATAAATACCCCTCTCGGTTGTAGAATAGTCTAAGACTCTAAGGCGTCACCCTCGTACTAGACGTTGAGGTCGGGGTCAAAGTCCCGGTCAGGTGTACTGAGGGTATTTTCTCCTAAATGGTTTTCAACTTTCCTCCATGAAATCACGGGTACACTTCCTCTAAATTCAAACTTCCTAATCCCTAGTGCATTAGGGTAAATCACTCAATAATTCATATGCAGATAATCCGGACGCAGTGCTAAATTTTGTCAAAATAAACAAGTTTTCTTCTAGCACCTCATCTTAGTATCCGTTTGGTTTATATGCTTATGTACTAAATCCGCTAGTGGTTTTTGGGATTACGAAGGTTATATTTACAGGAAGAATACCCGGGTTTGCATGGAGTGGAAAATTATTTTGGAAAAACACTCTTAGAACACCCGGTCGAATTTATAAGCTTGAGTACCCCGTTGTCGGCAGTCTAGTCTACTGCAATATTAGCGCCTTAGACCATGCAGCCATCGAAGTGGGTTAAAACAAGTGTTGATTTATAAGGCTATGTGTGATCTGTATCGAAGAGCACGTTGACTAAGGTGCCGATGACCTGGAGGTTTGGGTTCGAATCTTGGCTGCGTGTAGTGTGAGTATTCTCCCACCCCGCCTCCCCCAATTGGCTTTTTATTCTCCACCC
Organism: Timema podura; assembly: GCA_033556935.1. Lineage (NCBI taxonomy): Eukaryota > Metazoa > Arthropoda > Insecta > Phasmatodea > Timematidae > Timema > Timema podura. The sequence continues at coordinate 32,776,381 of JAVRXN010000009.1, forward strand.
ATGCAAATTTGGGTACATTATAATTTAATTATTCCTTAATAATCCCTGTCCCATTAATTTAAATACGCGAGCAGCCTAAACGGGCAGCAAGACGTTGTGCAAAAAACAACAAACAAATGTTTAAATGAAAGGCGTGTTTCACTATCTAATATCTACCTGGAAAATATGTTTCTCCACAAGTTTGGGTCAAATTGCTTGGATCTGTAGGGTCTAGGCCTATTCACACATATATGGTTTGATAGAGTATTGATTTTACTATCAGGGCCCCGCTTTGTGCTCTTGACACAAATTCTGGTTTGGGCCATGTAGCGCCTTAAAAATGTTTGTAAAGCATGATTTTTCTTTTAAAAAAAAGGTATGTTTCATCCCTATGTTTTGTTCAAATTGTTCGGATCTGTAGGGTCTAGGCCTATGCACACTTATATGGTTGGATAGAGAATTGATTCTACTATCAGAACCCTGCATTGTTTTCTTGACACAAATTTTGGTTTGGCGTCTGGAGTACCTTAAAAATGTGTTTAATGCAGGATTTTTCTTTAAAAAAGATATGTTTCATCCCTATGTTTTGTTCAAATTGTTCTAATCTGTAGGGTCTAGGCCTAAGCACACTTATATGGTTGGATAGATAATTGATGTTGCTATCTGGGCCCCACTTTGTGCTTTGTCATAAATTTTTGTTTGGGCCCTGAAGCACCTTAAAAATGTGTTTGGTACAGGATTTTAGTTTTAAAAATATGTACTTCACGCTGTTTAGGCTAAATTACTCAGATTTTTTTAGAAGCCCGATTGAACATAATGTTAGAGATTTTTGGAACCATCTTGTTTTGAATTTTAAATATATTAAAAAAACATAGTTGTTCTGATCGTCCTCTAATTTTTTTCTGAACTAATTTTGTGTTATTGTTTGTTTGTTTGTTTGTTTGTGCTATTTTGTTTTTCTTGTATTGGTTATAGACGTGTAGTTTATCGTGGATGTGGAATAGTTCAGCCCAATAATAAAATGGCGTTGTTAAAATAGCTAATGCTGTAAATTTGCCATAATATAGTATTTAAATACAGCGTTGCCAACAAGATGATACTAGGGCTATTTATATATAAATATATATAAAAAATATCTATATCTTTGTGCATAAAACAAACACCCTATACACAGGTAAATTATGTAATGTTTATAAAAATAAGTCTAATACATTAAAATACATGTTTAGATTTTAAAGTAATAAGACAAAAAGTAAAAAAAAATCTTTTTTATATTAACATAGAGATGGGGCTGCTCTCTAGTAAGCACGGAATGAGTTAAGGAAAGTTTCTGCTGCTGACATCTATCAGACATGTGGCACAGCAATTAAATGGATACAATTAAGGATTTTGTGGATATTACGAGAGTGGATACAAATAATACTTTTTATTTGTGGTGCTTGTTTAAGAAAATATCAGAATTGAGATCATTCAGAATTAATACAATTCAGGATTTTGTGGATGTGATTTAAATAATTAGTGGATATAAATCAGTATTTTTGTTAAAGTCGTTTATTTGAAAACTGTCTGAATGGAAACCATTCAGAATGGATAGAGTTCAGGATTTTGTAGATATTATGAGAATGGATACCAATCATACTTTTTATTTGTGGTGCTTGTTTAAGAAATGTCCAAATGGATACCATTCAGAATTGATACAATTCAGTCGTCTCCGCAGAATCACAGTAAGTTTAGTAATAATAATAATTAAATAAAGAATGTTGATCACATATTATACAAACATTTGAATTGCAATAGAATAAACATGAAGTATTTATATTTTATATTATAATACTATATTTCTTTCTATGGTAGACACAAGTAACTATAGGTATGGCTACCAAAGAAAGAATTAGATCATAATATGAAATATGAATACCCATAGCTAACTATGCAGCGGGCACTTGGACCTTGGATGTAAGAGAAATAAGGAAAATGGAGGCCATGGGAATTAAGTTTTTGAGGAACATGCTAGCTGTCACCAGAGTCAAGAGTTAGCGGTACAGGGGGTACATGAGATAGTGGAGGAAGCTAGGATGAGATTGTATGGGCACATAATGAAGATGGAAGGGGAGAGGATTTCAAGAAGATCAATGGATATGAAGTATGTAGGGAAGAGATCACAAGGGAGACCAAGGAAGAGATGGGAGGAACAGATAGCAGTAAGTGTGCAAGTGAGAGGAGGAAAGTGGAAGAGAGTGCAGGAGTAAGAAGGGTGGATGGACAGAGGGAGATGAAGGCATTTTACTAAATGGACCCGTCCACAGGCTGGAAACAGTTAATGATGATGATGGTAGACACAAGTAAAATATAAAATGAAGCCTGTACCAATCAACATATCTAAAAAGCTATTCTTTTAATTATAAGGTTTAGAATGTTAAAAATAGTTTAAAAACTATTAATTACTAATTTAATGTAATTATATGAATTTGTATTCAACGTTTATTGTATTCAATTAATTTTGGTCTACTATTTATACTCGTAAAATTAAATTACCTGAAAATAATATTTTCATACGTAACTTTGGACCGCCTCCCCTTCTCCCAGGCCTCCTGGAGTCTCCCAGGGTGCATAGGCTCCATTTGGTAAGCCTTCACTTTGAGAAATGTATTTATATTTTATTCATTCATTGTCTTTATTTTTATACATTTTGGCGAAGTTAAGTCTAGTTTTCCTTATCTTACACATAGCCAATACATAAACTAAACCAACAACAATAACAATAATACGTATAGTAGATACTTTTTGAATGTAATAATGTTAGATTACCTCCATTCATTCCTTTATTCATCCCTACATTCATACAATTATTTCAATATTTGTGTATGAACAGTTTTATTTATTATGTTTACAAAAGCATGAACCACTTGATTTGCCTAGAAATAATATCTCGGTTGAGTGAAGTTTTGAAGGCAGCGAACCCAGTCATGTACTGTACATATTATGTCCTACTGTGGGGGACAGAAGCCCGTGATGCCACAACTGAGAATGAACGGGAATATGATTCAGATTTGTTAATTGGGATGCTTATAAGGGTGGAGTTTTTAGCTTACGCTGATTTTTTAGTAGAAAAAATTTATTTCTAACTACTGTGGTAATGAATTTCGTGAATTTTTGTGTAGAAAACTGGGGAGTGTAATGTCCGCCGTTGGTTTAATCATAACCACTTCAATTTGTTACAGCAGTTAAGAGATGAGCTCATGGTACTCAAGATTGTAAATAAGTAGAATGCGTGCATTCTGTAGTCACAGTAGTCTTTGGGCAAGCTCTTCAGTAAGTTCGGTATAAACAATGTCACAGTAGTCGAAGTATGGAGATATCAAACTTTAGACAAGTATAGCTTTGAGAGTAAAAGGAAGAAAGATTTTTGCCCTTTTGAGGGTCTAGAGAGCAGCGTAAGTTTTGTGACAGGCTAAAATCCTTTGACCCTTAAAAATAATAGATAATACATGTCTTCACTATTCCTAAATATCTTTCTTATAAACCATCAAAAAACCATCAACAATATGTTTCAACTTACTATATTCTTTGCTGATGTGAACTACAGTTTTGTTACATGCTCCAACTTACTACGACTCCCGAGTCGATGACGTGATCAACTTGCCGATCCAATAGAGCCTCTACACCTTCCAAGTTTGCTTTAGGCTGAGAGAGAGAAAAATAAGATCCAACGCAAGTGCTTTGAGCTATCCACCAGTCAGTCGCTGGGGCCACGAGATGTGAACGTCACGAGATCGACTCCCTCTTATCAACTAAAAGGCAACGACGCAAGGGCAGAAGAGATTTCCCCTTCCTCGTCCCTCCTTCTTCTGTATATTTGATAGCATCAATTTTGTTGTTTAGCCCAAAAAATTTATACTTATTATTCACTCAACGACCGAATAGGTAACTCTGATAAAAGTGATCTGCTGCTAAACATTTGATGGATGTCCGTGAGGATGGTATTGATGGTCTTACCGTCAAGACGAAAAGAATCCATTTGGATTTTATAAACTATCTTTCTGAGAAAGCTTTTATAGCTTACATCAACTCTATCTTTTAAAGCATGATTTAAGTTTTGTTCTGTTGATTGGTATGCTCACAGCCTGTATATTTATATATATTAATATGATAGTTTAATGATAATATTTGTTTAGGAGAAGCTTACTCACCCAGGATATTGCTTCATGTTGCTGGAACATAGCACGTATAAGTGTTTTATTTTGTTGTAGAGAACTCTACTTAATTATGTGCACAGAGGTGTGTATAATGTTAATTTAAGGTAATCACAGTTTGACGTACTTAAGAGCCATTATGTGTGTTTTTCTAGCATTTAATTTTATGGACATTAGTGTCCTAAGGCCTTAAGTAGCTCTCAGAGGTTGTTGAGGTCTATGGAACATTACTTTTATTACCGAATGGTTCTACCATTAATATTATTACAATAGAATTGACTTAAGACTGTGGAAATTTCTCCTAAAGAGCTATTACTGATTGGTGAACCCTTCTTTCTACTGTTTCGTGCCCTCAGCACTGAGACTAGTTTTAAGGGGGATCTGTCCCCCATGTGTTTTCGTGGCCTTTCTACTTTTGTATGTCCTTCCTAGGCTTTAATTCTTCTTAAATTATTAGCATTGTTGAGGCATTCCTAATTGGGAGCATGCTACTCAATTTCCACTTTGAATAAACTTAATGACCTGAGTGTACCATCTGTGTAGGACCTTTCAAAATTTATTTGCAGATCTCCTTAACCTTTAAAAAGCGCATAGATAACACAAATATATATTTCTACTACTGGCCCATTAAGGGTATTTAGACCTATTTTTTGAAACTATTAGCTTGGGACGTTCTTAAGAGCTTTGCATTTTTACTAAACTACTAACTGCTTGTCTTAAAGATTTAACAATTGTGTTTTCAATGGTATCACTCAGTAGTCCCATTAAGGGGACGCATGCAGCTAGATCTATGTTTTGTTATACATACGAAGATAATCTTAAGGCTTGGACATAAACTCACATGATCATTTTAAACTTTGTTTTAAATAAAATAATATAAATTTAATTAATTTTTTTATGTATCTCCCTATTTCCTTGCCCAGGGTCTAAACGGTGCCGCTAGGGGGCGAAAAGTTGCCATAGTTTTTTTATACATATTTTGGTCATTTGATTTGTTAGGTCAAATTTGCATTCGTTTGTATGCCTAGCTTCTCAATTTGTGAGCAAAATGGCATAACACTGTTACTAAGTAAAATGCTAGGAAGGGTAGAGCTATAGTCCCCTCAGAGTTTCTTTGGTGCTGACTGACAGCTGACATCTGACAGCTGACAGCTTTGAAAAGTTACCAGACCAAATTATGTATCCCTACGCCGAAACACATATCTGCAAAAATATGTGTGTAGCAGCTGTCACTTCTGACAGCCAAAATTGGGGTCTATACAAGAAATATATTGACTGTTTTATTTATTTTTTATTTATATATATTTATATTTATTTATTATTTATTGTTGACCTTGATATGTTGATGTTAGGTCTAATATTAATTATTAATTTTTTGTACATTTTAATATTTTTTAAATTTTACATTTAATCCCAAATTAGTTTTTTATTATTATAATAAAAAGATTAATAAATTATTTTGTTATTTCACAAATAATTATTTGTTAATAGTATTAGTAATAACATTATAAATGTGAAAAATCTGAATGTGTAGTATTACACATAGAAAAAACCACTGTCATAAACCTTTTAAACAATATTACAACATTTTAGAAAACATTCTAAAGTAGTTAAAGTAAGGAGTGGTAATAATAAAAGTTAAGACTGCATCGTTGCTTCTCCTATCACGTAGAAAAAGAAAAGATTGCTTTTACATAATTAAAAGGATAGGGCAGAAAATATATCAAAGAAATATATAAGTTTAACAAACAAGCTTATTAAAAGGTAAAAAAAAAGATATAACATTACATGTAAGTGACAAGATTTAAATTCAATTAATTAATGATAACTGTATTCCGTTATCGAGGTAGAAAAGATTGGGTCGGACGAATAAGTATTATTACTTTGCACACAAGGAACCGGCAGTATATTGATATAACATTTAGTTTAGTTAAATAACTCTAGAAATTGGGATATTCGCTCTCACTCGAACGAATAAGTGTCTGCCACAACTCAGCAACAGTAAAAAGGGGAATTAAGTTTTAGGCAATATACAAAAAGACAATCTAGCCAGAATAGTTGCAGACTAATACCTGAGAGGTCTAATCATGAAAAATAGTGAAACAATTGAAAATAGAAACATACCATCAAATACAATATTTTTAGAGTTACTTAAAAGGATATACTTTAAGCTAGTTAGCTTGTATTAACCCTCAAGGAGAGTCACGAGTTGTAGCATGTCATTTATATAAAATGACAGCTGCAAGACTTAGATAGAAAACTCAGGAATAGTTATAACTAAATATATAGATTTTCAATTTAATTAATTAGATAGTTTTAAAATTAGTAGATGAATTAAGTGACTTTTAATATTCAAAATATTGATTATATTTTGCTTTTAATGAGTAACAAAATGTCATATATAAAAAAAATTCCAAGGATAACATGCTCACACACCGAAATAATATTCACAAAAGAACACACAGATTACTAAGTAGCCGAATTAATATTCAAAAAAGACACTGTATTATTCAAAGTTGTAATAAAATTACTAACGGTAGCATAGACACGCCTAAATACTCAACTATAAAATATTTTGTTCGCTTCAAATGGGTGACTCACGCACGTGGTTTTATTAACTGTATTTTATAGGATAATTCACTGTTATAATGTCTATTTAAAATTGTTAGATTTTGTTTATGAAAATAGCCGTTTGGTTGGCTGTTTAGTTTTGAAGTTTTATTTTGCTGTTTAATTCAAATTAATTATATAAAGCAAGAAAACGTTAAAAGTGGCCTTATATGCTGAAAACAAATATGGCCATTGGATAGAAGCTATGCTGCCAGTTGGTGACGTAGAGGAACTTGTTGTAGGTTGGACGGCAAATTGTATTAATACTCGTGTTTACAAAATTTAAATTTTATATTATTTCACAAACATTTTGTATCTTTTTTCCTCTTTATTATCACAAACCATTTATTTATGTTAAATATATGTGAGGCCAGCTATAAAAATATTAATAACTGAATATAATACCATTAAATGTAAAATTTCACGCTCTATTTAACCTGTAATTGCCACAAGAGTTAAAAGAAAAACTAGAATGAATTTACTAGACTTTTTTTTTCTTAAATTTGATTATGGAAAATAAAATTATACTGTAATCCTTGGGGAAGTATTGTTAAAAGTGATTTATAATATTTTTAGTGATAATAATAGTAATACTTAGCAAATAATAATTATTTCCAAATATGTTGACAAAAGTAACTTTCAAACAATGTTGGCATAAGCATTGCTTGTTATTGAAACACTTCCTTAAGATAACTTACAATAGAGTAGTCTAATTTGAAAACCAACATTATTATTATTATTATTATTATTATTATTATTATTATTATTATTATTATTATATATGGTGATATTTGGCCGTCTGACTGTCTCATTGAACCTTACTATGGGAAGTTGCTGCCAGAGCAGATGATCTGTGAGGAGTCCCCCTGTGTGTCTGCCCCAGTAAACTCTGCTGTTGCATCTGACCTAGGCTCTCAAGAGGATTCTATTCGAACCCCACTCGTGACCATCGATTGAGGTCTGAAGGCTACCTCCCAACCCATCTCCCAGTTAATAATAGTGATATATTATTATATTATCAAAATGTTCGGGGTCTACGAACCAAAGCAAGGGAATTATTTTCTAATGTTTGTTCGAATGAATTCTCTATTATTTGTTTGGTTGAAACTTTGATCTCTAGTGAGTTTGTTAATGGAAATTACTCTCCCCCTAACTAAAATGTTTATAGAGCAGATAATTTATATGATGAAGCTACTATCTCAAGGGGTGGTGGTGTTCTCATTTCTGTCATTGATACTATTTCTGGTGTGGTCAGGAGAACTGGCCTAGAGAATAATATGGAATGTGTCTGGATTGAGATCCCAACATTTGATCGCCAAAATTTGTTAATTGGGAACATATAGCTTGCTCCCCAAATAACAGTCGAAGCATTTAACAATTACTTTACATTTCTTGAAGCTGTTTTGGCTAACTACCCTTATAGAATAATACTACTCGGTGATTTTAACTGCCCCAAAATTGATTGGAAATATCATCATGCTCAGAGCATTTCGCATTTCTACATTAAATTAAAAGTTACTCAACTTCTTGCTTCGACTAACATATTACGGTTAGAACAACTTAATGAAGCTGATGATGACACTAACCTACTTGACCTTTTTTTGCTAATTTTCACCAACCCTTATTAACTTAAAGCTCTCATTCCTTAGTGAATATTGATTGAGCTATCCGCCCTTATTGATTTCACTTGATGTACCTATTGCTACTAAAATTAATGACAGTTCTAATACATATATTCACTATGCACGTGGTGATTACCTTAATCTTCACAATGACCTGGCCACTGCTGATTGGTCTTGTGTTTATTTTACTACGGATGTTAATTTGGCTGTAGATAATTTTACCAATTTAGTCCAAAGGAAAATCAAAACGCATATTTCTCAGATTACTATTCTTAAATTCATCCAAATATCCGAATTGGTTTTCTTCTACTCTTAAATATTATATTAGGAATTTTTTTTTTTCAAAAAGTTTAAACTAACAAATAATAGTGTATTCTATTCACATTTTTCTCACTTTCGTAAATTAGTTAAAACTACTTTGATTATAGACAGAGCCAATAGGATGAACTCAATAGAAAATAGTATTAAATGAAAACCCAAAGAACTTGGAAAATTTGTTAAAAATATTTGTGTGAATAAAGTTTTCCCGTCTAGCCTAGAAATTAATGGCAAGATTATAGCGGATCCTTTATTAATTGCTAATGAGTTTGGGACCTACTTTCATTCCGTTTATAATTCAGCCTTTCCTGTCTTACCCTGCCCCGTTATTGAAACAAGTGCGCCCTTGTATCCATGGCACATTACACCCTTGGATGTTTGCTATAAAAAATTGAGTTCTTTTAGATGTGCCGGGACAGATGGAATTCCAAGTTTTATTGTTAAAGGCTGTGCCAGCATTTTTAGTCCTTTGTTAGCCTATATCTTTAACATTAGCCTGTCAAATGAAACTTTTTTTCTTACATGGAAACAATCTGTTGTCATACCTAATTTTAATAAAAAAGGGGTAAAAACAAATGTTTGTAGTTATAAACCAATTTCTCTCTTAAACACTTTATCCAAATATTCTAGAAAATCATACATGAGCATACTTTCCACCACCTTAAAAATAAACTTTCAGATAATCAACATGGCTTTATAAAAAATAAATCTACTATCACTAATTTAGTAGAATTTATTTGGCATGTTGCCCTTCAAGTCTCAGGTTGATGCTATTTATTTTGACCAAAGTAAGGCATTTGACTTATGTCAGCATAGTATTATTCTCTCTAAACTTGGTAGTTTTGACTTTCTCACTCATATGTAAATTGGTTCAGAAGTTATTTGCATGAATGATCATTCAATTCACTATTTCAATTGATTCTCACACCTCAAATACATTTTTAGCATCCTGTAGCATACCACAGGGTTCTAATTTAGGTCCTCTTCTCTTTAATGTGTTTATTGATGACATTGGTAAATATTTGAACTCATCTAGTTATTTACTCTTTGCTGATGATGTAAAATTATTTAAAACTATCAAATCAATTGCAGATTGTATAGATTTACAAAATGATGTGAATGGTATTCTACATGGTCTTTGGGTAATGGAATGTCTATTAATAAATCTAAGACCAAATCTATATTTTTTATTAGGAAAACCAATCCTTTCTTTTTTACTTTCTTTTTTACTTATAAATGTCTGTACTACGCCCTGGTTAGATCTAAGTTAGAATATGCTATTGTTGCTTGGAATTCCATTAACTTAACTGACTCTCTTAGGTTGGAAAACTGTTCAAAGAAAATTTGTCGCTGCATACTGTGATAAATTCTTTAGTAACTGGATTTATTATGATTATGACAGAACTCGAAACCTCTTAGTGCTCCAAACTCTCTTCTCGGTAGACTTTATCGTGATGCCCTTTTTGTTTTTAATATTTTCAATAACAAAATTTCTTGCAAATTTGCCCTTGATCGTGTAGGCGTTCATATCCCTTCTCAGGACTTCTCGTAATCAAAAATTATTTTTTCTCAATAGCTCTTATAAGGTAAGCCCTATAGGTCGTTGTATCCATAGCGCCAATTCTAGATTTGTCGAATTCGACTTCTATCATAAAAGAAAAGCTAAACTCGAGAGTATTTAAGGAAATCCCATATCAATAATTTATCATGTAGAGGTTCTGCCTATAATATTTAAATTTACAATATTCTGATCTATTTTTTGCATATTGTTACTCTTTTGAACCACTCTTAGTTATTTGTTATTAATTCTATTTTTTATTCTTATCATTATTAATTTCTTTTTTCGTAAACTATTCATCAGTATGTGCCATTATTTATCAATTTTTGTTTATCATATTTTCTCGTGTAAATTATGTATATGTATGGTACTTGTGTACTTTTCAGTGCTGGCCTGTTATAGGTCATACGACTGTTGGCCAGCACTATAATAAAGGAAATTGAAATTGAATTATATTATTTATTATTATTATTATTACTAGAGTAATGCCTTATGTGGCTACCTTCATATGGAGGTATGCAAATGCTCGTGCAATTAATGTACATAAATAGGAAGCTTATAAGATGGAAATAAAATTTTAGCTCCGTGTGTAGCTGTTTCCAATATCATACTCGTAGATATGTAAAATGACACCTGGGCATGTGAATCAAACCCGTAACCCTTGGCTTAGCCGTCACTACTTCATCACCTGCGCTAAACCAAGAGTCACGGGTTCGATTTCCGTGTCTTGGTATCCTTTTTACAATTTACGAAACTACCTTCATTAACTTTACCCAAGTCATAGAACATAGTGCTTACATCTATTGTTTGAATAAGCAAGCTATTAAAAGAAATATTGAACTTGGCAGTTATAGTAAACATTTAAATAAAAGCACATTTAGTGACTTATGTGAAAGTATTGATACATTTGAGTGTATCAAAAATAAGTTAGTTAAAATATGCATCCGCTACAACTTATTTCAAACATTGAATTTAGGAATATATATAAATCTAAAATGACGTAATGACCAAAGTATAGGCCAACTACATGGTTGTAACAACACTAACCCGTCAAATAAAACAATAACACTAGAATAAAGTTGATATACATAACACTACATTTTTATTTTGTTTATTTATTACATATTTAAATAGCAATATTTTGTTAATGATACATTTTAAAACACAGTTTTACATATTAAGCCCAAACCAGTAGCGAAACGCGTTTTAACACTTCTAACTTCTTAGCTGGCACTTCATATTCATCGAGGGGAGATCAGCTGTGAGAAAACAAGAGATAAGTTGTATCGGTCAAATAAGTTTTGTACTAAACTATAATTTTGTTAACTAATTGATTAGGAGTGATTGTTTTCAAATTTCACAGTTGCTTGGACATATACGGTAACTTATTGTGATAAGACAGCAAGAAAAGAACTGCTGAAGGCTTGAAAAAATCATAAACAATAAATGCCTATCAAAGCTGTTTGAATTGTGCAACTTATGGCTGAGATTTAAACATTGTTCATTCTATATATTTTTCAATAGTTTAGACATTACATATCACACTCTCCCTTAAAGTAGGAAATTTTATGTTGAGCACTTGTTAAGTTTAGATATGTCTAGTTTGGGTGATTTTACAGCTGATTTTGTTTCCCCCCAATAGAGCCGGAGGTTTAAAAATTAATGGCTGGGAAAAAAGGTAGGATCACCCAAGCCTACATAATCAAAATGTGTACATCATTCACTTTATAAAAAATGCATTTTCCACCTGACTAATTATATTGATGACCGAGTATTATATCTATGATGTACAGAGATTGTAAATTGAAAAGGTTAGCCAATGGCCTTAAGGGCTTAACGGGGGGAGGGGGGGGAAACCGGGGGTTGTTTGTACCCTCAGTAGTGGCTCAGATCTTATTACGACCCTGTATCGTGTCAGATTCAAATATTAAGACACTTTTTTTTACGGTTACTAAAGTTACTAAAACTATTTTCATAAATTCATACGTCAAATCATATGATCTTTATATCTCACGTTTGATAAATACTATCAATATCAATAAAATAATAATAGTAATAATAGAGTGAAAATTATCCATTGTAACCACAGCAAAATATGTTCGTGTTTGCTAAAAAAGTGTTTTCTTCCAAAAACAAATGTAGACTAGATGGTTTTGTTTGGCCATTGGAATTCATATTGACTGCTTATAAATCCAAATTTATCATTGGCATCCATCATTTATCACCATTCTATACTACAGAATAAACCAACAAAACTTTTTATTTACCCTTCACATTGTTTATATCATGCACTTATCTCCATTTTCGCTATTCTCTAACTGTCGCTGTTTATATTTTCTCAAACCGCAAGTGGGAGGTTGATATCTAGAACCATCCTCCTCCCCTACTTCTAGATCCTCCCTTTAATTCCCCTTTCTTTGCAGACTCATTTGACATATGTATTCGGAACTTGATTCATATAGCTTCAAGTTGAAAAGTTTTGTTGTTTCCTGATCTCAAAGACCACTCGCTAATACTTCCTATTTCTTCTGTCAAAATGTCGTCTTACTATACCCAGCTAGTTGCCTGGCCAATGCACATTAAGACAAAATGTTTGTAAACATTTATTTTAACATAAGAATGGTGGCAGGGACTAATTTTACATCTTTTCTTATACTTTTATTTTGATATTGTTTGAATAATACTTAACACCGCGTCTTACTACCCGTTTGGATTATCCGCTTAAGTACTAATTACGCTAATGGGTTAGGAATAGAGAAGGTTGAATATAAAGGAAGTGAACCCGCATTTGCGTGGAGGGAGAGTGGAAAACAATTTAGAGAAAACCACCCCAGTTCACCCAAGCGATATTCGAACCTCGGTCTCCCCATCCTCTGCAGTCTAACTCAACACGAAACTAGCGCGTTAGCTAACTACGCCAACAAGGCGGGTGATTTTGTTTAAAACTTAAATATTATTTTTTTAAATCAACTTTTGAGATGGGGGAGGGAAGTGCTTGAAACCTCCCCACCCGCCTGGGCTCTAACCTTTCCAGTAGGCTGTCTTTTAATCTTGTTTTAAAAGTGAGGCTTGATTTAATTATTTTTATAAGACTCAATAGACAATTACTTAGCCAGTTGTTGCATTGTTTTAACGTAGGGCATGCTCCAAGGTTGATGTTGGTGTCCGCTGATAGACTCGTGACGACCGAGATGAGGGAACCATCTAGTCATAATACCTCTGTAAGTATAGACAAACATAGAACTGATCTTAATATCTCTGTAAGTAAAGACAAGCATAGAACTGTTCTTAATACCTCTGTAAGCATAGACAAACATAGAACATGATCCAAGGTTGATGTTGGAGTCCGCTGATAGATTCGTGACGACCAGGATGAGGGAACCATCTAGTCATAATACCTCTGTAAGTATAGACAAACATAGAACTGGTCTTAATACCTCTGTAAGTATAGACAAGCATAGAACTGGTCTTAATACCTCTGTAAGCATAGACAAACATATAACGGTGGACTCACATGAGATAGTTATACTATTTGGCGACAAATAGAAGTAGTGCTATGTTTAGTTTTAAAAAAAACTGCACTTTATGAGGAAACCATAAAATTGGGCACACAGTAAGTCCACACCCATTCTCAACGTTTAGGAAGGGGAGCCACCTGAAATCCATCCTCCCAAAAAAATGGCGGTCACATTTCACAAAATGGCCGCCATAAAATTTAAAATAATTTAATTATTTCAAAATATGAAAGTTAGGTGTTTAATTATATGTTTTTAGGGGGGTGAATTCAAAAAAAGGCTCAAAAGCGTGGTCAGAAATCCATAGGACAAGATATCCAACATGGCGACCAGAATGGCAGCTGTGTAGTAGCTATAATGTGATAGATTATTTTTTTCTGCTAAAGTATTTTACAAAAAGTATTCAATATCTTTTTATAAATTTTAATTTGTATGAAGGTAAGAGTTAGCTACTAATTAGTGGTAGTGGGTGTAGTAAATAAAATGGCGGACATTTTTAAAGAAACGTTACAAAAATGTTGAAATTACTGTTTTTATTGAAATAACATTACCACACATTTACAAACTGACAATCGTGAGGCACAATATTTGAAAAAGAATTGAAAAATATTTGTTGATATGCATTACAGTCTCCAATCAAAAATCATGTTTTTCTCATCATCTATGGCTGTATCATCTATAACCACATCATCTATAACCACATCACCTATGACCATATAATCCGGAGCTTCTTCTTCCGTGTATCTTGGCTGAGAACAAAGGGGAAAATATTGCATATTGCATATTGCATATTGCATAATTGGTATTTAAAAATTGTATCGCCACTATACACAATGGAATCACATGTACCTGGAAATCTGCGATCATTTTCTTTCATTATTTCTTCAAGAGGATGAAGTAAAACTTCCTTTCCAATTGAATGTCGAAGGTGACCAGCAGAAGACATACTTGGAGGATAGGGATTATTTTCATACTTGAAAAAATATTCCATATCAAGTTTTCGATTTATACTGAAAGTAAGACATCTCTGGAAGAGGTGTACGTCATTCTGTAGATTCTCGACAGTGTTTTTCCCAGTACTGTTACCTCTTTTCTGCCTAAACATTTTCAGTTAATGTGCCTTCATATGTGCGAAGATTTTCACAGTGGATCCTTGAACAAGTCTTTCAAAAACAAAGGATTGGTACAGCTCATTGCCTTTTCGCTCAGAAGCTCTCAGCATGTTCACGGATTCAGCATCAGAAACCATGCGATTATCTATTGATATAAGATCACCTGAGGTTTCCTCAAAATGATTACCAACACACACAAAAATTGTCTACAATATATCAATGTCATCTACGAACTTTTCTTGAAAAGAAGAGTACTGTTCATGATGCAATGGTTTGTGCTAGGAGCGTGGTTTCTTATGTCTCGTGAACTCATTGACGAGTCTCTGTATTTCAAAACCTGTCATAGCCCACCTTCGCAATGCAGCTGGATGCTGAAGAATGCTGACAGCACCACTGTAATCTTTAACCTTATTGTTGTGTTACTCATTTGCCTGGTCTACTGCAATAGCAGAAAACGGATTTGATGAATTCCGTAAGATAAAGTTTCCTGCCTTAAGCTCGGCATGAACTGATTATGAATGTAATGGAAGCTCCTCCAAGTCCTTTTCATAAACGGTCAACCTTCTCGCATAGTTAAAATGGTCTAGCAGAAAAAAATACGGCAACATTAACTTGATACACTCCTTGAATAGGTAGTATATCCCTTCGCGTATAGAACGAGCAAAACTCAGAAGAAGGATCTCTAAATTCAAAACAATAAGCCAAAACTGGAATGTTTGATTTGGTTCAGAATGCCTTTTCACCCACAGTCCCATTGTTAATTTAGAAGCTTCAGAATCATACACTTCTTTCAGAAGAATGGAAGAATGAACAGAGTGGCAGTGGTGACTTGGTGAAACTTTCTGGCTTTCGCAACGTGCTTTATAACGTTACGGATTTATTGTGATATAATTGGTATTTATAGCCCCGTGACCGAGCGCCAATTATGATGATACGGATTTATTGTGCCCCGCGATGTGGGAGCCAATTACAACGTTCTTGAATTGATTGCGAGATAATTATTACGATACAGAGTTATTATTATGTCCCATGTTTGCTTGGAGTGCCAGTTAAAGTGAACCGTTTAATCAGCTGATAATTGCCTCGTGATCAAGCACTAATTAAAGTGATATGGTATTATTATTATGTGGGATAATTTAATTAAATAAATAAAACCTTTAATATTGCACACGATTTATTTAGATCATGGTACTGGTTTACTACAACGTTCTGTAGATTTGTGTTACCGGCACTGTGTTAACGAGTTCTATAGATTTATGTCACCTGCACTGTGTGTGTTCATACGCACAAACAGCTTATATATGACCTACCCCTTGCCTCTTGGACCTCTCGTGACCAGTGTCAAAACCAAGTAATCGAAAGAGTCCTTGCGACAGGTGTCTTGAAGACTAGCTTCCTATTGGGTAGAGGGAGCTAGCGTCACTTACTTTTTTGGTAAACACTACGGAGTTACTTTATGAAAGAAAAAATAAGTTCTTATGATGCAATCCTTTGACATTATTTCTGAAAAGCGAGTGATTCTCCATGGATGAAGTATTGAAAGGATATTTTACATGCAATACTTTAAAGAAAAATGCACTTCATCCATAACTTTTTTAATATATGATCGACAGTTATAAACGGAGTCTGGCCTGGGTTTAAGAATGATGTGTTGCTGCGAATGACATCCATGCCATGACGGATCATTGATATTGATGATGATGTTGATGATGATGACTCGTAAAATAGAGGTAACGTTGCCTGTATTCCTGGAACCACCGAAGTTTTAACACGAGAAGCATGAAATGTAGCCCAGGACATATCCAAGTTCTTGTCATTGATGTCCTCCTTAGTATGGTGCATGAAGACATGATCCAACAAATCCATCTCTTTTACAAATTCAAGACTATCAAAAAAAGATTGAATATAGGTGTCTATAAGTTATTGTGTACATTTTGACTGAACTGATGTTTTGGCTGATAGGAACTTCGCCTTCACGATGCCATATGCCCCAGGAAAGTCAGGAACCATCTTACTCATCAAATCTACATCATAGATATTAGACGTAAACTGCCTTATTTCTTTCAGTTGGGTAGTACACATTTGAAATATGGACAAGCTAGTGCCATGAAAAGATTCGTTATGTAACACTAGAGGGATTGTGGTCTATATTGTCGTATGCTCCATTGGTGAACAATCCCTTTCGCAGGTTGTTTGGGCAGAGGACACCTTCCTCGTTAGCTCGCAGTACTTGAAGTTGGCAGAGAGCAGATGTGACCTTGTCCACTCTATCTGATGATACTGAAATTTCTAATTCAAGCATCTAATCGATCTTTTTTCTTTTACGAGACTTGGAGTACACAGAAAGAGCCATATGCATAGGTAGAGGAGGTTCGTGTTCTCTTCTGTATCGTACAAAGCGTGATTCAGATTTTGGGGCACGGGCTCTGTGATTTAATACAATGAGTTGGCTGATTGTAACAGCTGGCTGTGCTAATAGTGTCTCGCTACCCAGTGTGCAGCCATATAGAAGAAGGTTGGTCACTGAAAATAAACCTGGGGCTCAGAAGTCTCCTGACAGCCATCCTAAAATAATCCATTAAAAGAACAGGAAATCTCGGAAATTTCCCTCCTCAAACTTTTTATGAATTTAAAGAATGCTGCAGCATCGGCATCTGACACATCTTCAGAAGAAACATCCCGGAAAACATTGGCACCATCCCGTACAAGTAAGTACTCTCCTCCTGACTTCTGTGCTCGTAAATTAAATTTTATGGTGGCTTATTTGGTCGCCATATTGGATATCTCGTCCTATGGATTTCCGACAACGTTTTCGAGCTTTTATTTAAAAAAATCCAGCATCTCTGAAAACATATAATTTGATACTTAACTTTCATATTTTGAAATAATTAAAGTAATTTAAATTTTATGGTAGCCATTTTAGGAAATGTGACCGCCATTTTGTTGGGGAGATAGGTTTCAGGTGGCTCCCATTCCTAAACGTTGACAATGGGTGTAGACATGATGTATGCCAAATTTTGTATTCTCCTCATGAAGTGCAGTTTAAAAAAATATTATTGCTTGAATAGTCAACTAAAGGCACCTATTGAAAATGATGAGGTGGACTAAGACTACTCAATCTCTCATTTAGTTTCCAAGTCTAGAAACAGTAGCATAAGAACTCGTGTGATTGCTGGAAATTCTTTGCTGTAGTAGTGAACTGCTTGAATTAAGTTAATATATAACTACACTTAACATAAATTATAACTACTCCTATTGTATTATATTTAACTTGTAATTTACTGGACTGTCAATGACGGGGAGATCGGGGTTCGAATCTCGATGGGTGAACTGGGGGTGGTTTTTCCAAAATGGTTTACCACTCTCCTTCCACGTAAGTGCGGGTAAAGATCCTCTAAATTTAACATTCCTCATCCTTGATTCATTAGTGTAATTAGTAGATAAGCGTATAACCAAGAAATGGATAATAAGACATGGTGTTGATAAAATAAGTGTGGGAGAGGGAGTGGGTGAGTAGGATTTGATTTTTTTTTCCTGAATATGCAAGAACTTTATTTATAAAAAAATACTACTCTAAGTACTATTTCACAGATGTATTAAATGTAAATTAAAATCAAATATCAGATTCGGGCAGGTTTTTTTATTTATTTTTTTATATTGTAAAGACAGCTGACCCTCACGTAGTACATTTCAAGGAATTAGATCGCGGAAGTATCTATAACAATTCAGCACAAAACCAAATAAGACAAAAATAAACCTTAGAGAAGCTCGATTGTTGTGTAGCTTACCTGTGAAAGAATACCAACTCTGCCAAGAAGACTGCGAGTGCCGCCATGATACCATACTGCAGGATATGTAGCGCGGGGTAGAACTCTACCAAACCGACACTCACGAAGCCGCTCATCTTGTTTTCACACCTGGGTTTCTGTGCCAGCCACTTCTTCTCAAGCTGGTCCAATATACCCACCTCCCTCTGCCAGCGACCTCTGAGGCAGACAGATATAACATCACTGTGGATAGTTTGGCGATATAGCAACTAGTTTGTTTGTTTGGTTGGCTGGTTGTTAGCACCGTGTATTACTACCTATTCAGGTAGACCCATATGTACTAATCACGTTAATGAGTTAAATATGGTAAAGTTGAATTTAGAAGAAGTGAACCCGCATCTGCGTGAAGAGTCAGTTAAAACCACCCTCAGTACACCCGACCGATATTCGAAACCTGATATCCCTGACAACGGCAGTCTAGTCTAAAACAAGAGTGACGCCTTAGTCCATGCGGGCACCTAAGCAGGTAGCATCTACTTAATTTATCATGTGATGGTGAAACTATACAACTATAACCAAGACGGGCATTATTGAACTTCATGAAACTATTGTTACAGTTCAATTTTCATATTAATAGGGGAATAAAATTTGAAAAGGTGCTTAAAACACGAATCTGCTGGAGCCCCATTGCCACAAGTGGCAGCCTATTTTTCTAAAAGACCTCACCTCTATGAGTAAAAATAAATGGTACGGCGCACCGCACAGACTTTCTCTCTCTTTCTATAAACTCGTAAGATTTCTGAACGGAATAATGTACATTGTATCATCACCACTCCACATAAGAACACGCATAAAATAATATACAATGATATATAATCAATTAGAAAAGAGGCGCCTCTTTGTCCACCTAAGAACATTTCAAACAGTTTAATGTCTTCCACAAGGGTCAACACTTCGTAATAAAATTTCGATTTTTGGTTAAAAATTTTAACATTTTATAAGGTGTTGCAGATCTTCAAGTCATCGCATTGATATTTAATTATTCATTTATACATTTTGACCAATAAAAAATGTAAATATTGACTATTGAGTCTAAAATTGAGATAGATCATTGCTGTGTAAACATTTCTCCTAAGAGCTTTAAGGAAAAATAACATACTTTTTTTAGATACTTATATTTAATTACTCTATGGCATTGGAGAATTATTGCGTTAAGAATTAAGTAGTATATGTTTACAACTAAAGCTCACAAAATTGTATTAATATATTTGCAAATATCGCAGAAACTGTTGCTTTTATAAAAATATAATATGTCAAATAAAAGTTTTTTATTTCTAATAGTCCTACAATTTTGCAATGATAAGTTGTTTAGTTTCTCAAATAGTTGTGAAGATACGGAAATTAACGCTTCTGTAAAGTAACCTAAAAATCATTTTCATAGGAAAATGAAAATAGCCAGTTTATTTATAATCTTAATCAACGCTTAGATACGAATTTTAATCAAAATCGTTTGAGCAGATTTTGAGAAAACCAAATTTTTCTCTTTCCGCCCTTCAGTAAACTACCCTTAATTTTAAGTTTTTATAGACACACAGACAGACGGCATTGCAAAGACTATTTTTTAGGGTTCGGGGGGGGGGTCATGAGACGTCGACATCCATCAAAATTTCAGGTTAGTTTTTTTTTACGGTCGCAATACTTAAACTTTAATGTCCAAAAAGTTAAAAAAAATTCATATAATTGCGTATAGATTGGAAGTTATTGATTTTATAAAAATATGTTTCGGATAAAATATTTGTATTATAAATATATATACATATTTGTAATGCAAAGTAATTTCATATCTCAAATAGTTTCGGAGCTATTATAAAAAATGTTAATTAACGCGTCAGACCGGAGCCCTTAAAGCCATTTTGCCAAAATATTGAGGGTAGCCATTTTGTTTGGAATATTTATTAATGTTTATAAATGAAATTTAATCAAAATCGTTAGAGCCGATTTGAAAAAATCGCCTTTTTCTTTTTGCCCTTCAGTAAACTACCCTTAATTTTAAGTTTTAATAGACACACAGACAGACGGCATTGCAAAGACTATTTTTTAGGGTTCGGGGGGTCATGAGACATCGACATCCATCAACATTTCAGGTTAGTTTTTTTTACGATCGCAATACTTAAGCTTTAATGTCCAAAAAGTTAAAAAAAAATCATATAATTGCGTATAGATTGAAAGTTATTGATTTTATAAAAATATGTTTCGGATAAAATATTTGTATTATAAATATATATACATATTTGTAATGCTAAGTAATTTAATATCTCAAATAGTTTCGAAGCTATTATAAAAAATGTTATTTTACGCATCAGACCGGAGCCCTTAAAGCCATTTTGCCGAAATATTGAGAGTAGCCATTTTGTTTGGAATATTTATTAATGTTCATAAATGAAATTTAATCAAAATCGTTAGAGCCGATTTTGAGAAAATCGACTTTTTCTCTTTTTTTCCTTAAGTAAACTACCCTTAATTTTAGGGGTAGATATCCAATTCCAAAAACACCTCGGGGCAACCCTATGAAAACCCTAGATATCAATTTTCAGCTCAATCGGTAAAATAGTTTAGGCTCTAGTTGGAGGTACAGACAGACAGACAGACAGACAGACAGACGGAAATTCAAAAACCACTTTTTCGGATTCAGGGAGTCATGAAACGTCAAAATTCATCAAAATCTCGAGTTCGATTTTTTTGACGATCACCATACTTTCTCTACCTGTAAGATAGAGAGAAAGTAAAAGTGATACTGCTAACCTGAAAAGTAGTTGGGTTAGCCGCCATATTGTATCAGAGATGGTAGCCATGGATTTCTTATCCAAGCCATATCTCGGTTTTCTATAATTGATTTTTAATTTAGTTTTTCATATGAAAGATAATTTTGTTTTTCTTTCTTTTTTTAATTAAACATTTTAGCCTACACCCAACGGGTTTCTCGGAAAATTTTTTGCAGTCCATGTGAGGAAAGCATTTCATAGTATTTCTTGTACACCTTTCAAGCTGACTTGTGGTTTTGGAAGCGTTCCTTTAATTTCACTATTTCATTGTCTAAAAATGGTATTAATATTGCCCTCCTATCGTATTTCTCTAGACCTGATGATGGAACATTTTCCCTGTGAAGCTGAGGCACAGTTGATCTTGGTATTGTGATAGTTCCGCCAACTTCTGTCACCAGTCTTGATGCTGTTTCATACAGTGTCTTAAATTCTTCTTCATAATTTCTGTCATGCAGTTCTTAAGCTTCCAAAACTGTATTGGGATGAGAACAGGATTCATAAAGATTGATCTATAATTTTTGAAGTGCCTTTGAATATACACGACTATACACGATTATATTTAAAGATATGGTTAATATTGCCATTATTTTGGGGTGTTCAAACCCCTTGAACCGCCCCTCCCACCGTACGCCCATGGGTTCACTGCTTTAACTGCCTTTTTAATAAGATGAAGATCAATACCTTGCTGCCTTATTAGAGGATTGGTTTTACACCCTTATCTTTATTTAAGCTCTTATTAAGTTTCTTATTAGAAATCTTATAAGTATTCGGTTTCTTAGCAGGTAGGGGTGTCAAAATATAGACCCACCTCGGGCATCAAATGCCCTTGCCACGTCACTGTTAGGGGTCTGTCATTAAATGGTGTCATTCAAATTATTATTGACCCATGCAGATGATGTGGATTTTCTGGGGGACTATCAGGCAATAGTTAAAGATTTTAGATAAGCCATTGATACCCTACTCCTCCCAACACACTGAATCTACGCCTGAATATAGCCTCTGATTATATCCAGTACTGTTAATGCGCTTGTATTAACCGTAAAGTCAAAATATATTACTTTTGGGATCAATGTGAATGGCAAGGTAGTTTACAAATGAGAAGGAACATTCTAAGCTCGAAAGGTATAAATATTGGCAGGAAATCGATACAATTCTGAGGAACATATTAAGAATACGTCATGAGGACATACCTTACTGCAAAAACTTCTCTAAGGGGCGAGTCCTTGCCCACGGCAATTGTTAAAACTGGCAGGGGAAACATTTCCAGCTGCATGAGCCCACACTTCTCCCTGTCAGCAAATGTATCGCTGATCTCCTTGTAGCCCATATTCTTGTCCACCTGGAAGGCAAACATTCCCTCACGGATCCTCTGGACGCCCTTGGACACGTTCTTGTAGAATGCAGACTCGCCTTGATGGGACAGTTTCACTCGGTATAGGCTGCGGATCACAGGGTCTGTGCTTTCCTGATGGAACAGCAAAATACAATATCACCCGTTACATTGTGCCTTGCAGTTTACTCTGAATAGCTAGCTAACCTCGCTTGGTTCTACTATGGAGTAACTTATAAGGGTCATGATGTAATGTATCAAGTTAAGTTCACAGGAACGATTTAGAGAGATTTCTAACAATGCGGGAATTTGATAAGTAAGGGAATTCAGGTTGAGAAATAGGTACTTTTTGAGCGTAAGTTACCATAGTTTGCCGGCTAGACATTCCTGGTCTTCTACTGGCAGTGGAAGATTTATAATAGTTTTCTAGATGCGGTTACTTCATCCCGATTAGATTATGTGATGATGATGATAATGAATGCTGACCACTAGAGCAAGAGGCCGGCGGCGGTATGGGGTTGTGCAAGGGAAGAAAAGTGACGGGAGGGGAGGGAGATCACAGCTGTCATTCACACCTCTAGCAACGCTGAAAAAATAATAATTTTGAATTTGGTTGGATGAACAAGTCCATACAGAATTATTCTTGACGTCTTAGGCCAAAAAAATAACCAGCTTCACCTCAAAGGACAATATAACTCAGAAGACCACTTATGTTGCACGTGGAAGAGATTTCAATAATTCACAGATACTTTTGGTTTAGACTACAAAATAGTATATCTTTATTTTTTGTTTTATGTTTTGAAAACTATTATTCTAATTTTATTTAAATGCCATTGTTATTTGAAAGGATGATAGGGGGTTCGAACCCTCATGAACTTGTCCTGTGCTACATGCCTGCAATCTGCTACCGTTCAGGATAAACTGAGTGTACCCATCTTCTTGTTTGCGGTATTCCGATGATACGAGCAATATATGGTCTAAATGTTTGTTTATAAACGTACCAAACAATGTGACCCACCGTGAGGTAAATACGGTTGTACATGACGTCCTGGATACCAAGACTCAGGGGGCTGGTCAAAAGATCCGCTACGTTCTTTATTGACGTGCTTGGGGTTTGAAGAAGAGCCACGATGTTGGCAGCAAACGAGGTGAAGAAGAACAAACTGGCAAGAAACATCACGAATACCGTCGTTCTGCTCGAAAGAGACGTTGGACTCATATGGTAGCCTGGAAAAATATTATTATTAAAGTAGCGATTAGTTGTAAGAGTGTAAATAAAGGCTTATTACATATTGCAAATATCTATCAAAATATACAAAAGGTATAAAATTTGAAAACATTTCTCTTGATACACGTACACTTATTATAGTAAATTAATTAATTACGGACCCTTGTTCCGTTATTACTCAACTCAGCCTAATAACCTAAATAAGATGTAGTTGCTTGGACCACCAAATTAATAGCAATCGATCTCGGTAGTCTTGGGATAAAGTGCTCGCCTCAGCACCCGATGTTCGTGGGTTCAAACCCAATCGGGGTTGAAGGATTTATCTTGAGAGATAAAAATCCTTAGCACAACTTCCTTCGGAGGGGAAGTAAAGCCGTCGGTCCCATATCGATTATGGCGTGTAAAAGAACTCTGTAAGGTAAACACCTTTCCCAGCTAAATTAGTAGGCCCTTTCTCGCTCGCTCATAGAAATTCTCGTGTGCTGATATAATCAGTAGGTTTAGAAACGTGCACGTTAAAAACCTCAAATAAATTAAAATAATAATACGGGCTATTATGGTATTTGTACTACTGACATAGTACTATATATTTACACTATATATCTAGTTACAGCTGTTCCCTGTCCCATCGGCGTCACCTCTTTCAATGTCATATTTTCTGCTAGCCTATGTTAGGCTCTAAAGAGTGGGGATGGGGGTTGAGGGCTTCCATTATTGTTAGTTAATTTTTCACCCCTCCTTAATCCTCAGACCACAAGCTTATTGGATTCTTTTTAAAATTCAAAGACCTACAACCTCAGTTATCTCTTAAAACGTTTCAAATTGCTTCAAGAGATACTTGTTACTACATACAAACGGTTAGATATTTTGTATGATGAGAATCCCGAATGTGATTCCGCAGGTATGAGCCCCCATCCCCAACCCTCTAAAAAAAAATTACTCTCTACTATATGTGTACACTTGCGGTTCGATATACCTGATGATGAAGGTAAGGATTCCTCTTCGTATCGACAAAGAAAGATTTTAATTAATAGATCCTTCAGTATATTTGTAGCTAATTAATTGTAGAATTGTGCTTTCCAGAAGCCGGTAGTGACGTCTTGAGGTACATTTACACCGGAGCGAATGGTAGCGAATACGAGCGAACGAGCATTGGGCGAACATTAACTTCAATTCGCTTCTGTTCCATTCGGAGATGTCCGGAGATGTTCGAATGACGTTTACACCGAGAGAACAACTTAGATTCGGTGATGTTTCGCAAAAGATCCACCCATCCGCAGCTACCCCAGTAGTGTGAAGACTCGTATACCATGGAAGGTAGTGATTGTGAAGACCATTTAGCAGTATCTTGTTTGGCGGGTGCCCTTGTAGTTCTTGGAAAAATTGCGCAGAAAAGAAGGAGAAGGAGGAAAATTTGGGTTAAAACTAATGTGCTTTCATCAGACCACTCCATTATGCACTACTACACCAGAAAATAACAGCAATCCCCACAACAATCACTACAAAAATCACCAAAAACTAACAACGCCAATCACTAAAGAATAAATAATGTATAACAGTTCGCTAACGTTCGCAAAGTCCAAATGGCGAGACTGTTTACAGCGAAACGAACAGCGAATAGGGGATAGCACGAATTTTCTTTGATGATTTGCTCAAAGACCAACAATGGACGGATCATCAGCAATGCGAACAGAACATGAACGAACACTAGAATTCTTCATTCGCTGATGTTCGTTCGCACGTGTTCGCTAATGTTCGCTCCAGTGTATACTGGCGTGAGTAACATTTAAAAGCTTCGCTCCAAATCTAAAGTTTGATCTCTTTAAGATCTGTTGTTTAACAGCACAGCCTTGACGTCAAACTGGCGGACAAGCTGGATGGAAGGCCTGTGCTGGAAGACGAGGGTAACGTACAGCAGAGCAATGCTTGGCTCTCTGGCTCAACCACGTTGTACACTATATTGCACCAGCTATTAGTATTATTTAGAACGACACTGAGGAACACTACATATATTAGTGAGTGGCCTTATTTTATTTTCAAGTAAAACCTTTTACTTAAAGTAAGCCAACTGAACACATTAAGGTGGGGTGCTAGTGAGCACCAGTTTAGTGCATTAATTTTGCAGTTTTTATAGCATAAACATTTTTTGGCCAAAATAAATCAAATATTTCTTCTATAGAAACATAGAGTTTAGCTTTCTGCACATGCTAATCTCAAGAGTTCCAAGAATATCTCTCATGAGCATAGCGGCATTTGGTGACAAACTTTTTAAA
The DNA here is from genome assembly GCA_033556935.1 of Timema podura. Classification (NCBI taxonomy): domain Eukaryota; kingdom Metazoa; phylum Arthropoda; class Insecta; order Phasmatodea; family Timematidae; genus Timema; species Timema podura. The sequence continues at coordinate 32,802,708 of JAVRXN010000009.1, forward strand.
TGCAGAGAAAAAGTTGTCACTAAATTCCAGGACACCCTTGACAGATATTAAAAAACTGTTGAGATTAGCATGTGCGGAAAACTAAACTTTATGTTTCTATAGAAGAAATATTTGATTTATTTTGGCCAAATAAATGTTTATGCTATAAAACTTCGAAAATACTGCCCTAAACTCACGCTCACTAGCACCCCATCTTAAACAAATCCTCATTCGAGTAAACGGCACCTTTTTACCTCTTTCGATTGAGAACTCTGTACAGTTCAGTTTATTCGACTGAGATTGCGAGTAGTGGTTTGGTATTGACAGGTTATAACTACACAACATACATGTTATAAAAATAATTAGGTTAGATATTAAACATACCACGTTTCTAACTCTACATTTCTAATAGTTATTTTGTTGAAGTATTTAACGTGCGCCTTCTGAAAGGACTGATTATAAGAGCACACGAGAATTTCTAGATTGAGATTTAAAGGGCACACCAATTTTATGAAGAAATATACTTTCACATACCTTCCAGGGTTCTTTTACATGCCACAATCGACATCGAACCGATGGCTTTACTTACCCACCGAAGAAAGTTGTGCTACGGATTTTTATTGCTCAAGAGAAATCCGTCAACCCTAGCTGGGTTTGAACCCACGAACATTGGGCTCTGAGGCCAGCGATTTACCCCAAGACCACTGAGGTTGATCTTATTATTAACATAATAATGATAATAAATGTTACCTTGCTGGCACACGGCGCACACCATGAACGTCGCTATATCTGCACTTGTGACGTGTTTCATCTCCCTCTCCAAGAAGTGCCTGTTTGTCAACTTGAGCTGTATTCCTAAGGTCACCGTTGCGATGACAAACAATCCCGCACAACTGATCCACACCTGGCGATTGAATGGTAGCACAAAGATGTTCGCAACAGTTGACAGAGAGGGCTGGCGAAAGATTACTAGGGGACTGGAAACAAATATATCAACAACAGAATGAGTTTGACTCAAAACAAAGAAGCAATAATAATTTTAAATTACCCATTATTGTGTTAGAATGGGCAAAAATAAATGTACATGTTTTATTTATGGTTGTTATTACATGGATAAACAATCTAGATTAACCCAATCAACGCATATTAATGTACTGAGCTCTAAATACGTTAGTACAGTCATATCAAAATATCAAACTAGCAGCCCGTGAGCCACATCCGGCCCAATCCATGATTTAATAAGACCCTCAGAGCTTACAATGAACCAACATACGATTATTATTATTATTAGGTGTTCTGACTTACGACAGGTCCATTAATTTTGTCAGTGAACTTAGACCACCAATTACTATTTTTATAAAAGTTTTAGAAATAACACATCTGGGAATGTCATGCCTTGGCACATTTAATTGTATCAAATTCAAAATCTTTCACATATGAGCAATTCATTAAAATAATGCTTGATTGAAAGTGAAAATAATCCTGCGAAAAAATAGAAGGTTAGGCCCCTTTTACACGAGCACACCGTGAGCTGGAGATATCAATAGGACTTTGTTTTATGGAGTCTTTCATAGGAACACTTTTGTCCTGGAGCTATCAACATGACATTGTGTCCTATGGCGTCTTTCAGACGAGCACCCTGTGAGCTGGATCTTAGTATGGAAATAGCCTGGTTTCAAGTTGCACTTTATGGATAAAAACGTAGCAGTCTCAGTGCAAAACAAAGTATTAAATAAAATCTTATTACGGTCAATACCGTAAACTGCAATGACCTTAGTAATGGCATTAAAAACCTTTATATGGTTGGAAATGCTAGTATCTCGCTTCTGGAGCGGACAATTTAGAATTATATATAGTTCATCAAAAGATGTTATTGACATACGGCAATTATTAAAAAAACTTTAACCGTATTTTCTATGTTTATTAAACAGTGTCTAGAAACAGTCATTTTCAATAGTTCTTAAAATTATTATAGGGTCCACCCCCTATTTTCTATTTATTTTTATTTTCTAATTTGAACAGAAAGCGTTTAAATGCTAACCTCTTCTGGTTCTTACATTGTATAGTACATACAAGCAGCTGTGTTTTCTTATACGCTCTAATGAGCTACATCGTGGCTTAATGAGCTGCATCTAGGCTCTAGTTAGCTGCATTGCGACTCTAGAGAGCTGCATATCAGCTCTAGTGAGCTACCCGCCTCGGTGGCGTAGTTGGCTAACGCGCTAGTCGTGTTGAGCTCGACCGCCGAGGACGGGAGATCGAGGTTCGAATCTCGGTCGGTGAACTGGGGTGGTTTTTCCTAAATGGTTTTCCACTCTCCCTCCACGCAAATGCGGGTTCACTTCCTCTAAATTCAACCCTCCCAATTCCTAATCCATTAGAGTAATTAGTACTTAAGCGTATAACCCGAACGGGTAGTAAGACGCGGTGCTAAATCTAGTGAGCTGCATCGTGACTATAGTGACTTGCATCATGGCTCTAATTAGCTGTGTCGCGCCTCTAGTAAGCTGCATCGCGACTCTTATTAGCTGCCTAGTGGATCTAGTAAGCTTCATTGTGGCTCTAGTAAGCTTCATTGTGGCTCTAGTGAGCTGCATCACGATTCTAGTGAGCTACATTGAGGCTCTAGTAAGCTGCAATTTGATTCTAGTTAGCTGCATTGCGACTCTAGTAAGCTGGATCGTGACTATAGTGAGCTACATAGTGGCTCTAGTGAGCTACATATGGCTCTAGTGAGCTGTATCATGATTCTAGTAAGCTCTTAGCAGCTCTAGTGAGCTGCATTGTGACTCTAGTAAGCTCTTAGCGGCCCTAGTAAGCTGCATCGTGACTCAAGTAAGCTCTTAGAGGCCCTAGTAAGCTGCATCGCGACTCTAGTAAGCTTCTTAGCGGCTCCAAGCATCAGCTATTGTGAATCAGTGCAAGAATGATCATCTGAAAGTTGTCTTAGTTTTTTATTTCAAACAATCTTTAGGTTTTCTTTTTTAATAAAAAGGTTCTAAGTTTGAGGTATTTTTATTTGAAAATATTACTTTTTTTTTTAATGAGGTCCTCACAGTATATTACATTTTAACTGTGGATTTTTAGGTCATTTAGGGATGCCATACGTCACTAGTCTGACACCTAACATAAGTGAGAGAATTTTCAAGGTTGAAACTCAACTTTCAAATCAGGGAACAAACACCTCTTGCGAGGCTCCTCTAACCCATCGTGACTATGACAGACAATTATAAACATAAACTATCAAGGATCCCTTTAGGAAACTTGCAAATGTCCTATACGACCAGGTATTGGGTTTGGCCAAAACTCTCAACCAGGGGGCTGGGAACGATTTGATTGACCGAGAGAATTCCACAAACATCCCAAACCTTATATGATAACAGAGACTCTTATCTTCCGTGGTTCATTGGTGGCTCTTCGAAGAGTAATATGTCTGCACACACCTCTAAACCCATCGTGAATTTTGTACACTTATCCACACTCTCTTTCTCTCTCTCTCTCTCTCGGGTACATTTCGCACAATGCTATAACCCGTCACTTTAATGTTATGTAAAAAGCATAGTGTGAAATAACCTGTCAGTCTTTTGCTTAGTTATAGAACCATCAGACCATGCATTGGCAATTTGAACTAGAATATTAATCCAAAATATTAATTTGTAGAAGAAATATTACTGTTTATTCCCATGGCAAGTGCCCTTAGGGATATGAATTGTATTTTTAAAATCCTTGAAATCATAGAAAAATACAATCGGGAAACATTGTAACCTTCGAAAAATTTTGGCCCATAAATTTTCAGTTAAATTCATCAGTAGAAAGGCAATATGAAACAATAATTATACTGTTGGCTTTGTATTTAGAAAGTTGAATATTAAATTTAATATTGACATATTTTATCGTCATTTCAGAATCAAGGTAAATAGAATTCATTATTTTTTGGGTAAAATAGAAAGATATTTAAAACGACATGGTTTGTTTATTTTTAAATATGCTCGAGAGAAAAAAAAACCTGACACTTGGCTTAGTACGCCATTGTTTTCAGTATCCCAAATACTTTCTTAGTAAAATATAGTTAATTAACCAGCATCGCTGGACATCCCTACCCCATTAGTGTGAATATGCGGATAGCCCGGACGGTTAGTAAGATGCAGTACGTACTCACTAATGGTATATTAAGAAATGGTCTTCCCTACCTGAGACTGAAAGTCTCCGCCGCGAAGTTTAACAGGACCATCCTGTCTGCCCTGATGAACACTGCAGAGGCCAGGATCTCAATCTCTCCTCGTTGTACGAGGCCCACCAAACCGTCAAATGAACCGTTGACCTGCCATCCGTAGCTGTCGACGTGGGTCACATTCATGCTTGGAGGGAACAACCAGTATCAAACACAAACATATTGACGTATTGTATGTAACCAGGTGTATGCCAACTTTTGGTCCGCCGATGCGCTGGCTACCTTCGGTTCCTGGGTAATGTGTGGTCACAAATTGTGCGGTGGAAAACGGTTTGAACTTACGGACAGTTGGCGAGTTCCCATTTTAAACGCAAAATAGTCAAAATAATACAATTTTGGTAGGAAGCAAGGGAACGAGGGTTAAACTAGGTAAAGTGATATTCATTTGTTAATTAATTAATTAATTAATTTGTATAATGTTTCAAGAAAATACAACTTTGGTGGGAACGTCAACCGTTGTAGCCAATAATTTTGTTACAGGAACCGGACATATTTTTCATAAGACCTCGTTGTAGTTATTTGCAGTTATTGGTCATATTATCTTAATTTCATCTATTACATTCTTACCAAAGACTTTTAGTGTAAATTATAACATTGCTGTTTATAAATATTTGTGTACGTACCTAAAGTTCATATCTTGGGCGAGGTTCTGGAATACCGGATAGGTGATCTTGGTCCAGGTGTCAATATGTCTCTTTGTAGGATCTTCCATGTCCTCCATTCTTTGAAATGTTCAGGATATAAAATCTAGAAAAATGAGACTTACAAGGACATAGCTATTTTAATTTTCAGGCTTATGAATAGTTTAGACCAAAGTATATCTATAGATCTGTTCATGCGAACCACATTTCTCTAATGGCCATTCACTTGAAAAACATATATGGAGGCACAAGAAAGTTATTATATAGATCTAGGACCGTAGGAATTACACCCTCCACCTACTACCTAATTTACTGTTCAAGCTAAATTAAAATTAAGGTAAAAAAAAGGGATTATTTAACTAATATACACCATCCTGATGTTTGGGTAAGTTATTGTGTTTGAGACCCTCAAATCAAGATGAGATTTAACATATATAAAATTAATAGCCCTCGTATCACATGTTTGATTTGCACCAGATTAAAGGAATAAGTAACCTTTGACCTGACGGAGTTCGAATTGGGAACACGACTTATTATAAATAGTATTTACTAAGACGATACATACTTACTAAAAGCCATTAATTTCTTTTAAATTTAGTTGGCCTTATATACACTTGAAAACTTTAATTAAAATAATACCCGCATGGTCTAAACTTAAAGTCTAAAGCATCACTCTCGCAATAGACTTAGACTGTCAATGACAGTGAGATTGGGATTTGAATCTCGGTCGAGTGTACTGAGGGTGGTTTTTCCTGGGCGGGTTTCCACTTTTCATACATGCAAATGCGGGTACACTTCCTTTGAATTCAACCTTTCTTATTCCTAAAACATTAATATAATTAGTACCAATATGCGTGTAGCCCGAAATGGTAGTAGGCGAGGTGTTAAAAAATAAATAATATTTAAATAAAAAATGTCAAATAAAACATTTTATCCATTTCCTTATATAAACTTTATATTTACGAATTAAAGATCAGCGTATAAATTAGACCTATTTGAGTGATTATTAATTTTAGCTACTATACAGGAGGGAAATAATCTTTTATATCACTAATTATATTATTTGGACCTTTCATTCTATTAAAGAAACTTCAAACAGATTTTAAATGCATTAAATATTCGAGCAATTTATTAGCCTTCAGTGGCTAGGGTGTTGCTATCACCCAAACTCCCTCTTGTCTCAAATTGGTTTATGACTCGTAACTAAAATAATGTAAAATAACTTAAAACCAATAAACTAATTTAAATCCGCAAGTATTCTTTCAAAATTATAATATTAATAACACATAAACACCATGAAGTTCACAAACCTGTTGGCGGAAACAATGGTTTGTTTTATGTATATAAAAGTCCATATGCAAATGTTTGAGACTGAAGGCGTTCTAAAATGGCTTTGAAATTTACACTCCACTCTATTTTGATCATCGGGTTAAGCAATCTAGTTTACAATATTTACAAAGTCAGTCTTAGATAACAAGGACATTGAATGTAATAGAGACAAGGAAAGTGGAGGCCATTAGAATGAAGTTTGTAAGGAGAAGTTTTGCTGTCATGAGGAGAAACAAGATTTAGAATGAAGCTATCTGGGAAAGAGTGGGGTACAGGGAGTAGATGAGCTTTTAGAGGAAGCAAGACTGAGATGGTATGGGCATGTAATGAGGATTGAAAAAGAGAGGATGTCAATTAAGAAGAAGATGGGAGGAGCAGATAACAGAAAGTTTACAATTTAGAGGGGAATGATGGAAGTAATTAAAGGAGGAAGAGTGGTAGAAAGATAGAGGAAATTGAGGCATTTCATATACTGATTCAGCCACAGGCTGGAGACAGTTGATGAAGATGAACAAAGTCAGTTACCTATAAAGGTAGAAAACCACACGTTGCCTAGAGTAAATATATACATTCTGCCAGAATTTACACTAATAATTACAATCCCAGTAAATATGGCGTCTATAAGGAGTGATGAAACTCGCGACCTCATAGGCTCCCTGGAAGTAGAATAGAAGGAGCATCAATGTTGGTCAGATGAAAACGGGCACGACAAAGAACATTCCTTGTTACTGCTTCACACCCACCACAAAATTTTGTTTCTGTTGGGTGAAATGAAACCAGTAATAAGATCCTTAACATTTCCTGTAATCCAACTCTTACTCACTCTCAGTTTGGTGGTTATGTTAGAGTTTATCTTTGTCTGCTGGTCTCCCTCTACTCTACCTAGAGTCGTATCTTCTCTCAGTTTGATGGTTATGTAGGTTTAGATTACTCTAATGAGGTCCCAGTTTGTTCACCTAGGCTACCTAAGGTGTACACTAGACATTTTTTGCTAGATTTACTCTAGCTAGAGCTCTCTAGTTGAAGTCTAGTTGAAGTCTAGTAATGTAAACATAACGATAGAGCACTCTATCTAGACTCAGTCTACACTATCGCGAGAGTTGTCAAGGTCTAGTAAGCCTGCAGTGTAAACAGGGACCCGGCACACTACGTAGACTGCTCTAAATCTATTTAGCAATCCAAATAGACCTCGTGCTGTAGCAGTTTTGTGATAACTTGTGGCGTATACTGTGAGAGAAAAAAGTCGGATAAAAGTCAAATTAATTGGGACAGAAAAAATACATTAAAGTTAATTGAATATTTTGAATCGTTCCCTGTTACCTAAAACAAAAATAAATAAATAATTTTGTTCAACTTTTTAATATAATATTATTTATGTGAAAAGTGCGTTTGTTTTAATTGAAAAATAAATTATATATATTTAAACATGTTAATATTTTTATCCAATAATTTACCAATGGCTAGAAACCGTAATGCCAGTGTAAGTCTTACCGAAAGCAAAATAGCTTTTCTGAGATGTGTGTCTTGTCTTTTTATTTTCGGAGAAATCTAATCCAGTAAAAATTCAAAATCTTGGCAAGACATACGTATAAAATTATTGTGTGAGCTCACATCTTCAGCAAGAGGTTCTTTGAGTAACTTTGTATGAGCCCCCTCTTGTTCTCTTCTTGAAAACAAATTTTTTACCCATAACCTCTTTTTACTTTCTCTCTATCTTACAGGTAGAGAAAGTATTGTGATCGTCAAAAAAATTGAACTCGAGATTTTGATGAATTTTGACGTTTCATGACTTCCTGAATCCGAAAAAGTGGTTTTTGAATTTCCGTCTGTCTGTCTGTCTGTCTGTCTGTCTGTCTGTACCTCCAACTAGAGCCTAAACTATTTTACCGATTGAGCTGAAACTTGATATCTAGGGTTTTCATAGGGTTGCCCCGAGGGGTTTTTGGAATTGGATATCTACCCCTAAAATTAAGGGTAGTTTACTTAAGGAAAAAAAGAGAAAAAGTCGATTTTCTCAAAATCGGCTCTAACGATTTTGATTAAATTTAATTTATGAACATAAATAAATATTCCAAACAAAATGGCTACTCTCAATATTTCGGCAAAATCGTTTTAAGGGCTCCGGTCTGATGCGTAAATTAACATTTTTTATAATAGCTCCGAAACTATTTGAGATATGAAATTACTTAGCATTAACAAATATGTATATATATTTATAATACAAATATTTTATTCGAAACATATTTTTATAAAATCAATAACTTTCAATATATACGCAATTATAAATATATTTTTAACTTTTTGGGCATTAAAGCTTAAGTATTGCGACCGTAAGAAAAACTAACCTGAAATGTTGATGGATGTCGACGTCTCATGACCCCCCGAACCCTTAAAAATAGTATTTGCAATGCCGTCTGTCTGTGTGTCTATTAAAACTTAAAATTAAGGGTAGTTTACTGAAGGGCAAAAAGAGAAAAAGTCGATTTTCTCAAAATCGGCTCTAACGATTTTGATTAAATTTCATTTATGAAGATAAATAAATATTCCAAACAAAATGGCTACTCTCAATATTTCGGCAAAATCGTTTTAAGGGCTCCGGTCTGATGCGTAAATTAACATTTTTTATAATAGCTCCGAAACTATTTGAGATATGAAATTACTTAGCATTACAAATATGTATATATATTTATAATACAAATATTTTATTCGAAACATATTTTTATAAAATCAATAACTTTCAATATATACGCAATTATATATATATTTTTAACTTTTTGGGCATTAAAGCTTAAGTATTGCGATCGTAAGAAAAACTAACCTGAAATGTTGATGGATGTCGACGTCTCATGACCCCCCGAACCCTTAAAAATAGTCTTTGCAATGCCGTCTGTCTGTGTGTCTATTAAAACTTAAAATTAAGGGTAGTTTACTGAATGGCAAAAAGAGAAAAAGTCCATTTTCTCAAAATCGGCTCCAACGATTTTGATTAAATTTCATTTATAAACATTAATAAATATTCCAAACAAAATGGCTACCCTCAATATTTCGGCAAAATGGCTTTAAGGGCTCCGGTCTGATGCGTAAATTAACATTTTTTTAAATAGCTCCGAAACTATTTGAGATATGAAATTACTTAGCATTACAAATATGTATATATATTTATAATACAGATATTTTATTCGAAACATATTTTTATAAAATCAATAACTTTCAATATATACGCAATTATATGAATTTTTTTTAACTTTTTGGACATTAAAGTTTAAGTATTGCGACCGTAAAAAAAAAACTAACCTGAAATGTTGATGGATGTCGACGTCTCATGACCCCCCGAACCCTAAAAAATAGTCTTTGCAATGCCGTCTCTCTGTGTGTCTATAAAAACTTAAAATTAAGGGTAGTTTACTGAAGGACGAAAAGAGAAAAATTTGGTTTTCTCAAAATCTGCTTAAACGATTTTGATTAAAATTCTTATCTAGGCGTTGATTAAGATTATAAATAAACTGGTTATTTTCATTTTCCTATGAAAATGATTTTTAGGGTACATTACAGAAGCGTTAATTTCCGTATCTCCACAACTATTGGAGAAACTAAACAACTTATCATTGCAAAATTGTAGGACTATTAGAAATAAAAAACTTTTATTTGACATATATTTTTATAAAAACAGCAGTTTCTGAGATATTTGCAAATATATTAATACAATTTTGTGAGCTTTAGTTGTAAACATATACTACTTAAGTCTTAACGCAATAATATTCAAATGCCATAGAGTAATTAAATATAAGTAAGTATCTAAAAAAAGTATGTTATTTTTCCTTAAATCTCTTAGGAGAAATGTTTGCATAGCAATGATCTATCTCCATTTTAGACTCAATAGTCAATATTTACATTTTTTATTAGTCAAAATGTATAAATGAATAATTAAATATCAATGCGATGACTTGAAGATCTGCAACACCTTATAAAATGTTAAAATTTTAACCAGAAATCAAAATTTTAATACGAAGTGTTGACCCTTGTGGAAGACATTAAACTGTTTGAAATGTTCTTAGGTGGACAAAGATGCGCCTCTTTTCTCATTGATTCTATATCATTGTATATTATTTTATGCGTGTTCTTATGTGGAGTGGTGATGATACAATGTACATTATTCCGTTCAGAAATCTTACGAGTTTATAGAAAGAGAGAGAAAGTCTGTGCGGTGTGCCGTACCATTTATTTGAATGCTGTTTCTTCTTTTTCAACAAACAAATAACTACAACAGCTGCAACAAAGCGTCTTGCTTGTGACATGGCTAAATATCGTGACTAGTGCTAGACTGAGAGTGATATACAGTGTAAACGGAACCTAGATTGATCTAGCATATTTACTCTACGAGGAGTCTAGCTTCACTCTACGTAGAACAAATTTTGATCCAGTGTAAACGCATCAGTAGAGCAGTCTCGCTAGAATGAAACAAGTCTACCTAGACTTTACTCTATAGTGTACACGGAACTTTACTCTATCATGTACTCTCTACCCTCAGAATCATTTGACCTCCTGTTGAAGACGTGTCTACGTAAGACTTTCTAAATGATATATTGAAAAAATAGTTTAAAAAAACCTACTGGTAATTTGATAGGGAGAAACTATGCAAACCTTTTTGCATACGTTATTTGCAAAACTTTTCCAGAGTCTTTAAATGTTCAACTTTGGTATTAGGTACTAGTGAGAGCATTTTAAACGGGCACAATGAGATTCCTTGCAGCGATATTTTAGGATATCACTTTTGATCGAAATGGTTCTTTCATCTCTTTCACTCTTCCGTCTGACTCCATGGTTCTCTTTTGGCATTTATCCAGTAAATTGAAATGTTTTGGCCAATTACCTTAAGCTGGTTATTTTTGTAAGAGTTGTAGCACACACAGTAGGATGCTCACCACTTTCAGTGTGTATGTAATAGACAATGGAAATATACTGTTCATGGTTTGTCAGCCACATAATTAGCTGGGTTGCTAGCCTAAATAATGGTTTAGTAGAAACATATCCTTTTTAACTTTGCTCTCACTAATATAAAGCTTTGAATGAAATTCAAGAATGTCTTCTAAAGTTATTGTGGATAATTGTCAGATTTTACAAAATTTAATAGTCAATGGCAACAGTCTAAATTTGACCCGCTGCCTGCTTCTTTTGAATACCTCACTTTTTTTTTTTTACGTTTAGGGCTGTTTTCATCTCTTCTTCTCCTTTTGCATCCACGATCTAATTCTTGAACATATAATATATATTATCCAGCCTCAAACTTGGATGTGCATTCATATTGCAAACAAAATAAATATAATTATTCGAATAGTACTTAAAAACAAATCTCATTAATTACAAATACATCCTACTATAAATACCACAAATTCAGCTAGAGCTGATATTAAATCAGTAAAAATAATTTGTTTTCCAGCTGTACAAGCTCAATAATATTCTATGTATAACTAATTTTTGGAAATGATGAAGTTATTGAGTTTAGAATAACTTTAGTCACTTCCTGTTCACTGAAACATCTTTCTGATCACTCAACGCACGTAGAATATGATATAGTTGTGAGCCTACCACCATCCCTGTCATCTTGAGCTCCCCGTTGAGATTCTTGCGTCGTCTGGAAGGTATCTCCATCTCTCTCCACCACATATTAACTTCTCGTCCTGGAGCGAGGGATGCCACCGCCGTGAGGGTCACATTGAGAGGTTGTCTGATGGAGGGCTTGTACAGATCTAGTAGGAAGAATGCGGTATGCTTCGAGGTGACCCAGGTCATCTGACTGTCCAGGAGGACTTCAAGGTCACCGATCAAGACCCAACCATTTTGTGGGAGTAGTGAAGTAGCATCAATTTGTTCCCAGACCACACCTGCATCGCTGAAATACAAATAACTCTCCTCTATTTCTTATAGACTCTGATGTGAACTTAAAGCACAACCCACATGTAAACCGTTTCCTAGCTGGTATGCTACCAAACCCCGGTCCCCCCTTTCAGTTTCCCAAATATTCAGTTCACATTCAAATAGTATATACGCAAACTTTGTTTACCCTGGAATATATTTGATACCTTCCACTGTGGTGTGGGCTATAATACATGACCATGATATAGTCAGTCGTGGTAAGATTTCCACCTTTAAGCTCATTCTACAATAAGAATTACTAAGAATATTTGAGTCCATAGGATTTTGGCAGGTGTAACCTGAAGGCAGGAGGGATTATCTTGTCAAATATAGCACGTAACAATACTTCAGTTCATTCCAGCAACACCAACTAGATAAAAGGAAGCTATCATCCGCTTTATCTGGGTGTGGTCGGGCATATTATGTTCTGCTAGTTGATGTGCGTCTCTACAATTGGTATGGTCAAAACAAGAAATTTCAATAAATATAAATTTCAAATATAATATATTTTCAATGCTCCTTTCGGACACATTAATAAAATTAACGGGTGGAGTTAGGTTTTAAAAAAAAAATCTAAATAACGACAATGAATGCTAAAAAATGAGATTAAAACAAATAATCGGGATATAAAAAGAAACATATTTATATACGAGTAAAACAAATTACGTAATTTTACCAATTTTAAACTGCTTATACATTAAAAATAATTTGTATTTAACATATTATAAATATTTCAATGTGTACTCTTCATATGAGTGTTTATTTATACTCAATCTCAGCCTCATACACGAGTTAATTTACCTTAATTATGGTACGTAAAAAGCCTAGACTATCAAGTTTGACCCCTTATAACTCGTCAACTGTAATAATTTGAAATCATTGAATCATTATTTATATCTTATAATTTATTATACACTTGTTTAAATTGTGCAAAAAAAATTTAACTGTCAAATGACCTTAAGGTTAAATAAAAAGTGTATCACATTAAAATCTCTTTTGTGGTATTAATTATTGATTCTTGATAACTATGCACGTTAAATGAAGTAAAAAGGAATATTTTTATTTTTAAAATAAAATTTGAGCTTAGGAAGTAAAGAAAATCTAGATAAAAAAATATTTCTTACAAATAAATATAAAATTAAAGATTAAATTAATATTTATTTTGTTCATTTAAAACACTTTAGAAATATGTTCACAATACTAGCATCAATTTAAACATTATTACTTACCCTATAAAAATTATATTTGAATGTGACTTTCATTATTCCTAAGGGGTGACCTGGTGGTCTAGGGGTAAGGTGTCGGACTTCTGAGCTGGCGTCCGGGGTTCAATCCTCGGTCCCGGCACAGATTTATCTGATTACCAAACCCTTCCTTCACCTCTGACAAGACGTGTATTAATCACAACTTGTGAATGTGAGGAATGCCAGGCCTCCACCGTGGTTCGGATTCCACGTTAAACTGTAGGTCCTCCATTTCACCTCACAATCACCCTACCATTACACATTAGCGTAAGTGCGTATAACCCGAACGGGTAGTAAGACGCGGTGCTAATAATAATAATTATTCCTAGGCTTATCACATATCCATCTTTAAGCGTGACAGTTTTTTTTTGTAAGAGTTAAAACTACGTCCTTCAAGTTTAAGTCAGATATATAAATGTCTGCTTTCGAAGTTGATAAGGAATCAATAAATTTGGTTCTAGTTTATTCCTATTGTTACTCATTGATGACTGCATTTATGCATAGTGTCACAGTGTAGACATTTTTATATACCTCTGTGATTTACGGGAGTGAGTTTGTGGTGTGAAGGACTAATTCCCTTCACCACAACATAATTGTTTATTATTATCTTATATTACACACATAAATAAACATATTTTCCCCTGACGTTTCAATTAGACAGGGTGACAGATTGATGGTGACACTGGTGCCGTAATGTTACGACGACCTTCTTTTTGAATTTTAAATGATGAAAACTTTGGGTTTTCGAAACCAAGGTACTTAGGAAGATATTTGGTTCAAAAAAGGGATGAGTCTACTGGGGAATGAAGGAGGATTACATAATGATGAGTTATTTACCCTGTACTCATCACAATAAATTTTAAGAATAATCAAGTTTCTTATATTACGCTGGGCAGGACATGCAGAGCGAGTGGGAGATTCTAGAACCTTGTTTAGTGTATTGACTGGCGAACAATGGGAAGATACCATTGGGAAGACCTAGATGCAGATGGAGATTAACATTAGAATGGACCTAAAAGAGATAGGCTGTAGTGAGGTAGACTGGATAGAACTAGCTCAAGATAGAGATAAAGTGACGTGGTGAATTGGATAGGTCTATCTCAAGATAGCGATAGGGTGTAATGAGGTGAACTGGATAGAACTAGCTCAAGATAGAGATAAAGTGATGTGAATTGGATAGGTCTATCTCAAGATAGCGATAGGGTGTAATGCGGTGAACTGGATAGAGCTAGTTCAAGATAGGGATAGGTGTCGTACTTTTGTAAGTTCAGCAAATAACTTTCGAGTTACTAATACGATAGAATAAGTAAGGCACCCGTTACTAATAGTTGTGTATCCCTACTAAGAAATTGTTAAATTTGGAATGCATTTTAAAATAAACTTCAAACCACTATAATCATATAAGTTTTAGACTATAAACCAAACTTAATATTATTAAATTTAAATATACTTTGCAATACCTTTTATTAACAAATAATTGTTCCTCGATAAGTTTCTTCTTGGCTACAATTTCCGTTGACACATCATTTTTACTATAATAATTACTGTTTTGAGAAACAGTAAACGCATTTTCATCTAACATCAGCCAAAAATGCATATTATTAAAAAGTTTTTCTTCTGATGCCTGAAAAAAATAATCATAGGAGTAAACTCTTTATTTGATAAGCTCTTACTTAATGTTAAACCAACTTAAAATACGTTGATGTATTTTAATTCGTTCTTAAAAACCTTTAGGTTACTATGATGAAAATGACGTGTCTGTCAAGATAATCTAGTTTCCTTTCAGGAACATTGGTGAATTAAAATAAAGCTTATTCAATTAAGTAAATAATGAAAAAGTAAACACTGGGACCGAATCCGGGACTTTTGTTTTTGCGCGCGTGGATGTTGATGGCTCTCTCTGATTGACCGATACTTTCACCATTTACCACATATTATAGACACATTACACTAACAACTGGTGAAGGATGGCCTTGGATACAATACGAACCAGGATGATTCAATGGTAGAGCATTAGTGTACAAAGGTCCAGGTTTCGATTCCCATGTCCAGGTTGCCATTATTCACTTAAATGAATTTCATTCAGCTATCAGGTAATCCTGTGGATATCCATCACATATCAGATTGTGATACGCATGAATTAATTTTTATTTATTTATATTATTTATTATTTAGCACCACGTCTTACTGCCCATTCGAGTTACAAGCTTAAATACTAATTACTCTAATGGTTTAGGAATTGGAAAGGTTGAAATTAGAGGAATTGAACCCAAACTTGCGTGGAGGGAGAGTGGAAAACCATTTAGGGAAAACCACCACCCCCTTCACCCGACTGAGATTCAAACATTGATCTCCCCAGCCTCAGCAGTCTAGCTCAACAAGAAATAAGCGCGTTAGCTAACTACGCCACTGAGGCTGGTGTGAATTAATTAAATAAATCTAATTTTTTTCCCCTCAAAATAAAACAAAATTTTATTTTGTTGGCAATGCTGCAGATAAGAGTCTTCTACACACATTTATAACCACTATTCCATGTGATGCTATGATTCAAGAAGATATTTTTCACGAAAGTTTAAATATCTTTCTCTAAGTTTGCCACATAAGGAAAACATATAAGAATGAATTTAGGAATGTACGGAAGAACGGCAAGGGAAGGATATCCACCACGTCCCAAATAGGTGCACTGATAAAGACAGTATAGGTGGGGCAAGCGTCCCCTATTGGTCTAAGCTATCCACCACTTCCTAATAGGTGCACTGATAAAGACAGTAAAGGTGAGGCAGGCATCCCCTATTGTTCTAAGATATCCACCACGTCCTAATAGGTGCACTGATAAAGACAGTAAAGGTGAGGCAGGCATCCCCTATTGTTCTAAGATATCCACCACGTCCTAATAGGTGCACTGATAAAGACAGTAAAGGTGAGGCAGGCATCCCCTATTGTTCTAAGATATCCACCACGTCCTAATAGGTGCACTGATAAAGACAGTAAAGGTGAGGCAGGCATCCCCTATTGTTCTAAGATATCCACCACGTCCCAAATAGGTGCACTGATAAAGACAGTAAAGGTGAGGCAGGCATCCCCTATTGTTCTAAGATATCCACCACGTCCTAATAGGTGCACTGATAAAGACAGTAAAGGTGAGGCAGGCATCCCCTATTGTTCTAAGATATCCACCACGTCCTAATAGGTGCACTGATAAAGACAGTAAAAGTGAGGCAGGCATCCCCTATTGTTCTAAGATATCCACCACGTCCTAATAGGTGCACTGATAAAGACAGTAAAGGTGAGGCAGGCATCCCCTATTGTTCTAAGATATCCACCACGTCCTAATAGGTGCACTGATAAAGACAGTAAAGGTGAGGCAGGCATCCCCTATTGTTCTAAGATATCCACCACGTCCTAATGGGTGCACTGGTAAAGGCAGTATATAGAGGTGAGGCAAGCATCCCCTTTGGGTCTAAGATATCCACCACGTCCTAATGGGTGCACTGGTAAAGACAGTAAAGGTGAGGTAAGCGTCCCCTATTGGTCTAAGATATCCCTTTATCATTATTCTCTAAGATAATTATTAATTAAAACTAAATCTCTTCATTATTTCCCCTACGATTTGTTGATGGTTTAATCTGCTGGTGCAAATTTCATGTTCACATTTGTAATTATAGCGCCTGTATGGACGTGCATACGTAGTTTGGCAAGTGTACCCTTTGTAAAAGCTGTTGCATGCCATTGCATCTTATATCCACTACCACTCCAACCATACTGTACTGAGGATTCTCTAGTAGAAACCCCACGTCCGAGGGAGTGAGGATATTCAGTCTCATACCGAGAGTTGACAGTGCCACAGTCAGAGCAGGGTAATCTGCAAAAAACAACAAGGTGTATTAGAAAACAAATCATATACTTCACCTTTACAATTTTGCAATCCTGAAGATCCTTCATGTTGATGTCAGAGGCCGCTCACCCACTTGTGGAAACTAAATCAACATTGAACAAAATATTTTGTTTGACGAACAAGGAAAACTCTTCGACGAAGAAATTTACATTATTTTTAAATTGATGTGTCCCAACAGATCAAAAACTTTGTTTTAAGAGAGGATTTTTGTTTCTTGAACATCGAACAACAATTATCTGATGAAGTCCGGCTCTGAAAATGTTCGATAGAGACGTTTGAAGACCAAATCAAACTGTTAAGGCACAATGTACCCATTTCCTCTACGTTTGAGAATAGTCCTGCAGTACGTCACAACCTTGAGTTTCAATATATTTGTGATTTATATAATCATGACCAAAGAGAGTGGGGTATACCACACATCACAGCCTCTCCTTCTTATTCAAGTAAAATAAGACAAAGGGTAGAAGAGATAACTAGATTCAGATCTTTCTCTACTGCCGCCATATTGGTTACTGGAGGAAATTTGGTTTTGTTTCATAAATTTTTTGTTTTGTCTTATGATGATATCCCACACCATCAAACACTTGTTCAAGGCAGTTGTCTGACATAATTGATACCAAAATAATTGTTTCGATCAGTGGGTAAGCGGCCTAAGGGAATGAGGTACTTAGTCTTATCAGAAAACGTTGGCAGTGTCATAGTGAGGTCATGTCAATCTGCAAGGGACAGTAAAGTTAGTCAAAACCACATCACCACGATCATTGTAAATATAACATGTGGTAGCATTTAAATCTTGCCTTAATTCAAGCTTTACATTCCTTTTCAAATCTCACGTCGCGAGAATTTGTTTGAGAACGTACTAGGATTGTATTATTTCAAATCTCACGTCACCAGAAGTTGTTTGAGAACGTACAATAGCTGTGTCATTTCAAATCTCACGTCACCAGAAGCTGTTTGAGAACGTACAATAGCTGTGTCATTTCAAATCTCACGTCACCAGAAGCTGTTTGAGAACGTACAATAGCTGTGTCATTTCAAATCTCACGTCACCAGAAGCTGTTTGAGAACGTACAATAGCTGTGTCATTTCAAATCTCACGTCACCAGAAGCTGTTTGTGAACTTATCAGGATGCGTCATTTCAAATCTCACGTCGCGAGAATTTGTTTGAGAACGTACCAGGATTGTATCATTTCAAATCTCACGTCACCAGAAGTTGTTTGAGAACGTACAATAACTGTGTCATTTCAAGTCTCACTCACCAGAATTTGTTTGAGAACGTACCAGGAATGTGTCATTACAAATCTCACATCACCAGACGTTGTTTGAGAACGTACAATGACTGTGTCATTTCAAATCTCACGTCGCCAGAAGTTGTTTGAGAACGTACCAGGATTGTGTCATTACAAATCTCACGCCATCAGAAGTTGTTTGAGAACGCACTAAGATTTTAGAATGTCAAATTTCGCACGAACCCAAGATGGCTTGAATTAACAAGTATTCCGTCAGTTCAAGTATCCCGCCACCGGAAGTGACAACCGTAAGCGAAGTAGATTGAGTGAGAGCTAGACTGGAAGGGTTTATGAGACTCCAACTCCTATCTACAATACTGGTTAAGTGGAAGAGAAGGCTAACTAACGCCTTAACTTCACCAGATAAATAAAAGTAATTGTTATTATCATAATTATTATTATTATCTACTTATTGCAAACCATACTCTGATACTGATGCTATTTCATTTCTTGTTATTAATACAATATCCAATTCAATACTCTTCTTTCAATAACCCATATTTTATTATTCGCGCGGAATTATTGTTCTACCTTGTCGTTGCTTCCTACGTTACACGATATTTAATTGTAATGTTTGGAAGATGACGAATGCATTTATAACTAAATATTCATGATTTAATACGCCAAAAACTAATATTTATGAGTAATATCTAGTTTTTATACTCGTTTCCACACCATCATGAGGTAGAGTATATGGCGAATTTTTGTTTTTTAGCGTCGTCTCCCCTGTAGGTCTAATCCATTACTGATAGTGTTCTGACAAAATGGATCATCACAATGCCTATTCTTATGGAGGTATCAGAAAAAATTTAAGAAATTGGCCAAGTTTCATTTGCTACTACAGAACAACAAAAGCGCTCGTGTTCCTACAAAGCCCAAACTATGGGTTGCCTAGGTTTTGGAACATCATATTTAGAAATATTTTGTATTAATTTTGGGAAAGACTTAAATTTATGTTGGAGGGTACTCTAGCCCCCCCCCCCTTATAAAGACTTAGCGATAGTACTGATAATTAGAAGAATAATCCAAGCTAAATGTTGAAATTTACGTTTTGTGTAAATAGGTCTCGTGTTTAAAGTAACGAATACGTACATTTTTCCCAACAGATGAACGCTGTCACAAATGAAACCTTTTCTTTATTGAAGAATTCGGCGATTAAACTTATAACATGAAAGTAAGGCATTTCTTGACTCAGGTTCAGTTTAATTGTAAAAACAATTACAAGCAAATCACTGCGTGCGTTAAGTGCATAAAATTACAATAAACATAAATAATCTCACGTGTTACTTTATACCACCAATATCTTAAATAATAATTGTAGTTGGTAAAATAACAATATTAGCACACAATGTTGCGGAAAAATCCTTATTATTTTTAATTTAAATGAATGAAAATGTTTGATCAATTAATAATGTCATTAATTTAAACGAAAAACCATATTAATAATAAATATTTAATAATGAGTCGCCTAGCAATAAGTGACGTGACTTATGCTGCTAAACACTGGCATCACAATGTTCGATAATACAACTACTAGACGAAGTTGAACAGATATCTAGGCAAGGATGCACAGTTTTGAAAAGGGAATGGTATTAATGCTCTACCTATAAGTGGCGTCTTTTACCCACATAATGATTTTAAATTGCCATTTAGAGAATAAGCTCCCATTATTTAAAATGATATCCTAAACAAACCAAAGCTATGTGCTCAGTGGTTTATAGATCGTTTTACTGAGGTAATTCGATTGTGTACTTACTAACTTATTGTTGATCGAAGATGGCATGTGATGTCAGCTGTACTATTTGGAGAACCATTAAGGTTGACCAGTCAACAATCTATTTGCTCACAATTACTTTTTGAAAGTATATAAAACGTGATTTTTTACATTAAATTAGATCCTACAAACTTTAAGGAGTATTAGACCCTTAGAAATTCTCAGGATTTAAATTTAATGAACAATGTCTACTAAATACGCATCACGTAATAAAATATATTCTGAAAAATAATAACGTTTAAAATAGGATATTAAACCCATATTTAAATAAATGGTATGGCGCACCGCACAGACTTTCTCTCTTTCTATAAACTCGTAAGATTTCTGAACGGAATAATGTTCATTGTATCATCACCACTCCACATAAGAACACGCATAAAATAATATACAATGATATATAATCAATGAGAAAAGAGGCGCATCTTTGTCCACCTAAGAGCATTTCAAACAGTTTAATGTCTTCCACAAGGGTCAACACTTCGTAATAAAATTTCTATTTTGGTTAAAATCTTAACTTTTATTATAAGGTGTTATACTTTTTGACCAATAAAAAATGTAAATATTGACTATTAAGTCTAAAATGGAGATAGATCATTGCTATGCAAACATTTCTCCTAAGAGCTTTAAGGAAAAATAACATACTTTTTTAGATACTTATATTTAATTACTCTATGGCATTGGAGAATTATTGCGTTAAGACTTAAGTTGTATATGTTTACAACTAAAGCTCACAAAATTGTATTAATATATTTGCAAATATCTCAGAAACTGTTGCTTTTATAAAAATATATGTCAAATAAAAGTTTTTTATTTCTAATAGTCCTACAATTTTGCAATGATAAGTTGTTTAGTTTCTCAAATAGTTGTGGAGATACGGAAATTAACGCTTCTGTAAAGTACCCTAAAAATCATTTTCATAGGAAAATGAAAATAGCCAGTTTATTTATAATCTTAATCAACGCCTAGATACGAATTTTAATCAAAATCGTTTGAGCAGATTTTGAGAAAACCAAATTTTTCTCTTTTCGCCCTTCAGTAAACTACCCTTAATTTTAAGTTTTTATAGACACACAGACAGACGGCATTGCAAAGACTATTTTTTAGGGTTCGGGAGGTCATGAGACGTCGACATCCATCAACATTTCAGGTTAGTTTTTTTTACGGTCGCAATACTTAAACTTTAATGCCCAAAAAGTTAAAAAAAAATCATATAATTGCGTATAGATTGAAAGTTATTGATTTTATAAAAATATGTTTCGAATAAAATATTTGTATTATAAATATATACACATATTTGTAATGCTAAGTAATTTCAAATCTCAAATAGTTTCGGAGCTATTATAAAAAATGTTAATTTACGCATCAGACCGGAGCCCTTAAAGCCATTTTGCCGAAATATTGAGGGTAACCATTTTGTTTGGAATATTTATTAATGTTTATAAATGAAATTTAATCAAAATCGTTAGAGCCGATTTTGAGAAAATCGACTTTTTCTCTTTTTGCCCTTCAGTAAACTACCCTTAATTTTAAGTTTTAATAGACACACAGACAGACGGCATTGCAAAGACTATTTTTTAGGGTTCGGGGGGGTCATGAGACGTCGAAATCCATCAACATTTCAGGTTAGTTTTTTTTACGATCGCAATACTTAAGCTTTAATGTCCAAAAAGATAAAACTATATATATAATTGCGTATAGATTGAAAATTATTGATTTTATAAAAATATGTTTCGAATAAAATATTTGTATTATAAATATATATACATATTTGTAATGTTAAGTAATTTCATATCTCAAATAGTTTCGGAGATATTATAAAAAATGTTAATTTACGCATCAGAAGGAGCCCTTAAAGCCATTTTGCCGAAATATTGAGAGTAGCCATTTTGTTTGGAATATTTATTGATGTTCATAAATAAAATTTAATCAAAATCGTTAGAGCCGATTTTGAGAAAATCGACTTTTTCTCTTTTTTTTCTTAAGTAAACTACCCTTAATTTTAGGGGTAGATATCCAATTCCAAAAACACCTCGGGGCAACCCTATGAAAACCCTAGATATCAAGTTTCAGCTCAATCGGTAAAATAGTTTAGGCTCTAGTTGGAGGTACAGACAGACAGACAGACGGAAATTCAAAAACCACTTTTTCGGATTCAGGGAGTCATGAAACGTCAAAATTCATCAAAATCTCGATTTCGATTTTTTTGACGATCACCATACTTTCTCTACCTGTAAGATAGAGAGAAAGTAAAAATAAAGTCTATAAAAGTTAACCAAGGAAAATTGCACTAAAATTGAACGCTAAGCATGAAAATATGCACATACAGTGCTATTGTTTACTAATAATCTTAGGCCTTATTTGTTGAATTGGGCACACTAGCTCTTCATCTAAAGGGTTTAAGTTCAACACTGATACTTACGTCACCCACCATGAGAGGAAAAATAAAACGAGCACGATTCTAAAGAGGGGAAGACCACATTTCCCCTACACATCTATACACCTCTCCATAGATCCCTCTCCATCTATAGACCCCTCCAGCGACTCATGCAACATTTCCTTACCTTCAAGAATAATTGACAATTTAGAGAATAAATACGACAATAGTAAAATAACTTCGCACATTTAAAATCATAACTAACACACAAATTTGACAAGTTTGTACAAAATTGGGAAAACATAGGGCAAATATCAACCTGTATTCTGAATATCATGCCATTTTTTTGCAAACTTGCCAAAAATATACAACATATATTTTATAAAATTGCGGAAATCCACAAAATATTTGCAAGTGGTTTCAAATTCTTGTTCCCACCCTACTTAGCTATACTATAATATAGTGGAGAAGTTCGGTTGTTCAAAATCTGAATAAATCCATCCATTTTGTCTAATTGATTGAATAGCTAATAAACTATTTATATAATAGTTGTTTTAATGTTTAAACTTATCTCCCTCTTAATAATAACTATTTGTTGATGTTCTTATTATTTGTTTTTAATAAATTTCAATACTAATTGCAAATGTCAAGCTATACCCTTAATTTGAGGATTATTCTCAAGTCTAGCGTTTCAATGAAAAATTACTTTAAGATTTACTCTCAAATTTTGAAGTATTTTTCTGTCAAAATTTCTTGAAGGTAGCCTCCCCCGACCCGACCCCGTGAGAGCACCCCCCCCCCCCCCTACGATCCTGGATCCGCTCCTGTTCACGAGTACGATCTCACTTGTTACTTACATATATCTACCATCACGTGCTATTTGCATATTTACATTAATGAGATTAAGATGAGCAATGTAAAATTTATTATAAGCTAGCAATCCCGAACGGCGTTGCCCCTGACCCACTGTGGTATAAGAATTTTATAAGCCCCTCCCCATCCCCCCCCCCCCCCCCCCCATGGTGCTCAATTTACCATGACAATTTAATTATCAGATTAACAATATTTTCTTCAAAAATTGGTAAAAATAGCCTAATTATAAAGTTAATTTTAAATTTTAAAATCCGGATTCAAGATGCATTCCTTCCATCCACTTATGTTAAAAATTTGAGATTTCTGCGTGCCGTAGATTTGGCTGGGCATCGCACACAAACAAACATACACAGACAAACACTTCCTTTTATTACTATAGATATACCAGCATTTGTGACAAGAAAGTGTGTTAAACCATTTTGAAAAATAGCTTGGTACACTTAGCCAGAATTAGTATCACAAATATTCTGGTGTCAGACCATAAGAAACTGAACATAGAGCTTATGTGCATAAACATTATAATTAGTCAGGCTCAAGCATAAGCCCCTCGGGAGGAGTCAGGCTTATTATTAGTTCTTAAAGTTAGGCTTGTTATTAGTTTTTATTGTCAGGCTCGTTATTAGTTCTTATAGTCAGGATCGTTGTTAGTTCTTATAATTAGGCTTGTTATTAGTTCTTATAGTCTGGCTCGTTATTAGTTCTTATAATCAAGCTCATTATTAGTTCTCATAGTCAGGCTCGTTATAAGTTCTTATAATCAAGCTCATTATTAGTTCTCATAGTCAGGCTCGTTATTAGTTCTTATGGTCAGACTCGTTATTAGTTCTTATAATCAGGCTTGTTATTAGTTCTTATAGTCAGGATCGTTGTTAGTTCTTATAAACAGTCTTGTTATTAGTTCTTATAGTCTGGCTCGTTATTAGTTCTTATAATCAAGCTCATTATTAGTTCTCATAGTCAGGCTCGTTATTAGTTCTTATGGTCAGACTCGTTATTAGTTCTTATAGCTAGGCTCGTTATTAGTTTTCATAGTTAGGTTTATTGTTAGTTCTTATAGTCATGCTATTTATTAGTTCTTCTAGTTTGAATTGTTGTTAGTTTTTTTAGTTAGGCTAATTAATAGTTCTTATAGCTAGGCTCGTTATTAGTTTTCATAGTTAGGTTTATTGTTAGTTTTTATAGTCAGAGTGTAGCCACAGTTTCCTTGCTATGAATCAGGCTCGATATTAGTTCTTATAGTCAAGCTAGTTACTAGTTCTTAAAGTCAGGGTTGAAACACAGTTTCCTTGCTAGGAGTCAAGTTATGTATTAGTTCTTATAGGGAGGCTCGTTATTAGTTCTTGTAGTCTGGCTAGTTATTAGTTCTTACAGTCAGCCTTGTTGTTAGTTTTTATAGTCAAGATAGTTATTAGTTATTATAATCAGCTCGTTATTAGTTCTAATAGTTAGGCTTGTTGTTAGTTCTATAGTCAGGCTCTTTGTTAGTTCTTATAATCAGGCTTGTTGTTAGTTCTTATAGTTTGGCTAGTTATTAGTTTTTATAGTCAGAGTGTAGCCACAATTTCCTTGCTAGGAATCAGGCTCGATATTAGTTTTTATAGTCAGGCTAGTTACTAGTTCTTAAAGTCGGGGTTGAACCACAGTTTCTTTGCTAGGAGTCAGGCTTGTTATTAGTTCTTATAGTCAGGCTAGTTATTAGTTCTTAAGGTCGGGGTGACCACAGTTTCTTTGCTAGGAATCAGGCTCGTTATTAGTTTTTATAGTCAGGCTAGTTATTAGTTCTTATGTCGGGGTTGAACCACAGTTTCTTTGCTAGGAGTCAGGCTCGTTATTAGTTCTATAGTCAGGCTAGTTATTAGTTCTTATAGTCAGGCTAGTTATTAGTTCTTATGGTCGGGGTTGAGCCACAGTTTCTTTGCTAAGTGTCAGGTTTGTTTTTAGTGGCTCGTGCGGGTCCGACTTCTTAGCTTAGTCAGTAGCGTGTCTATCTGCTGAGCTAAGGGCCCCGGGCTCGATTCCTGGTATTGTCAAAAAAATTATCACCTATAAAATGGGGGTTTCCTTTTTTACAGTGATAAATTAATGTCCGGAGGCTGGATGTTGTGTCTGTGTTATAGATTTAAGAGGCGGTCAATTTGCCAGCATTAATCCAACTACCGAGTCAAATATGGCTGCGTTATCTGATAGCTCGTGATCTTAATAAAATTCACACATTTGTAGCCGACGATTTCCACACGTCCATCATAGGCTCTGCCTTAAAATATGAGTGAAGAATGACCCTGAGCACGGGACGATTCCTGGATAGCTCAGTGGATAGAGCATTGACGTAATAAGTCAAAGGTCCAGGGTTCGATTCCCATGTCCAGGTGTCATTTTTCAATTTTAAAAATATATCTAGATGGAGTAAATCCTCACTAAAAAGCATAATTAATATCTTTGGCTATTTGATTCTTAAATATGCAATCTCTTACAATTATAATAATTGTACATGTGTCAGCATTAAGCCAACTACCGAGTCGAAAATGACTGCGTTATCTGATAGCTCGTGATCTTAATAAAAATCACACATTTGTAGCCGACGATTTCCGCACGTCCATCATAGACTCTGCCTTAAAACATAAGTGAAGACTGATCCTGTGCACGGGACGATTCTTGGATAGCTCAGTGGTTAGAGCATTGGCATACTAAGCCAAAGGTCCCGGGTTCAATTCCCGTGTCAAGGTGTCATTTTTCAATCTTCAAAATATTTACATTAAAGGATATACAATTCATTTTATAGGTAATAGGCCTACTGTATAAATATGCATAAAATCTTTAAAATATTTAAATATGTAGCTATTATCAATGTTGTTTACAGTCTGCCAAGACTACACTTATATTTAAAGTTGGTACTATATTGTATATTGGTTTCAGAAACCATAGGCTACTATATTGAAAGTTCGATAAATATAATGAATAAGATATCTTAAAACTTGATTACATTTGTTTGAATGACAAACTTTGTGTAGTTGCCATACATTCAACCCATCACTTAGGTTATAGTCTTGTAGAAAGTATTATTATATTACACTTTTTAAAAAAGTTGGCTCATATCTTGTATATTGCTTTCAGAAAACCTATTATGTTGGAAGTTTGATAACTATAATGAAACAAGCAAGCTTAAAACTGTGTTACATTTGTTTGAATGACAAACTTTGTGTAGAAGTCCTTACGTTCAAATGATAATTTAGGTTATAGGCTTATATGAAGTAGCGTATCTACTAAACCCTGAATATAGTAATAATCCCAATCTAAGGCTTTATTTCGTACCAGAATACTAAAATATATTTTTTGGTAGGATAAACGTCCATTTAGAACAGAATTAAAAAATTTACTTCTGGAAGGTCTTTTATCCTAACTAAACACAACTATAGGATAAAATTCTGGTACGAAATAAATCCTTACAAGCAAGCTTCCTTCAAAAATCATCGTATATATTAGGCTACTTATTCAAAGAAAAAACTAACCAGTTTCGAATATTGATATGCTCTTCAAAGCTTTTTACTAACATATTTATTTCATTTAACTAATCACACTTTGACGTATCTCATATATCCAATCAAATTAATGAACGATGTCAAAATGCCACATTGCCTTGTATGGATGTAAGAGAGAAAGAGATACCTGAATATTTCTTTCTCTCTTACACAATGGTGCAGATGACAGCTTTAAAATTTCAGCCACAGATGTCCATCCAGTTATATTATAGAGATCAATGGCTAATATCCAACCAGGCAAGAGATAAAAGAAAAACGAAAACAATGAACCACCATTTTGAGGGTGTACAAGATTTGGCTCATCTCGGTTCGGCTCTGTTGGTCTACTTTTTCCAAGATTGTTTTGCAGTTTAATTATATTCATTAATTTCCTGAGTTTTTTATATTTAAATTTAATTCCTGAATTATTTTATACTTAACTTTTTGTATTTAAATTTAATTCATTACCGAATCAAAATGCCACACATTTCTAGTGCGGTGATAGTGCAAAATATTTGTTCTGCACTTTTACTATGTTCATTTATGCCTGAGTCATTTTATATTTATATTTTAATTTAATGTGAGCTCTGCGTACTTAACAGTGTTTAAAGCTATTTAAATTTAATTTATTACTGAAGCAGAATGTCACAAATATGTAGTGTTGTAAAATGCAGTAACACAACAGAAAATTGTAAAGTAAAAAGATATCCAGCTGATCCCAAAAGGAGTATCATTTGGAAATCCAACCTAAAGCGGGTGCATTAGCAAAGGAAAGAACACCACAGGATTTGTGAGGTTAGCCTGATCTCTTTTTTTTTAATATAATTTTTTTTAGGAAATTTTGAAAAAGAAACATAAGCATAACCAAGATATCTTGACAGTTATTAAGGTTGGATTTGATGAATACAGTAGGCCTATCTGAGGTTAATTAACGTAAAGTATAAGTCATTAGAAAATGTACATGACCCAGGTCTATTCAAACAAATCAGCATAAACTACTGATAAGTCCTACCCTAATTATGAGCCCTATTAACTTAGATAACTTACAACATCTGTTAAATTCATATTTTTAATAGCATACACATCTCAGAATGAGTGCTCATCATAGCATAATATGCAACACCAATACAATGACGAGTAGGGCTCTTACTTAGTGTTCTTGCTTTTAAGTTATACTTCATAGATGGCAGGAGTGGTATGAATAAAACTAGGCCCTTTTATTCAATATATTTTAAGTAAAGATTTTTTTCTATGATTAGCAGGTGCTTACTTTAGCTGCAAGGATATAAAATGGCCTTAATTAGTAGACGATTTGCTCGCGAAGTTTCGCGAGCCTCAACGCCGTTGTGTCAGGGTTTACCAGTGTCCTAAAGTAAAATAACTCTTACATCGAAGGTGTGTCCAACCATAAAAATGTTAGCGAATAAATTAAATATCAATTATTTTTAAGTGAGAAGTTGTGACCGGGGAGGTATAAATCGTCAAAGTTTAATTCTTCCATACAACAATTATCTATAGAAAGTTTGTTCAATCAAACAATTTTAGTGAAGAAATCCCATCTCCATTATTTTTAGATGAGGAGTAGTTCCTTGGGGGGGGGGGGGGATGAGCCCCCAATATTTAAATTTTCTCAGACAACACTTTTCTATTGAAAGTGTGTCCATCCCAAATTATTTTAGTGAAGAAATCTCATCTCCATCACTCTTAGATGAGGGGTTGTGCCTGGGGGACAAAGCCCCAAAAAAGTAAAATTTTCTCAGACATTAATTTTTTATTGAAAGTGTGTCCATCCCAAACGAGCAAAAGAATCCCATCTATATCATTTTTAGATGAGGAGTTGTGCCCAGGGACACATAAGCCCCAACATTTAAATTTTCTCAAATAACACTTTTATATTGAAAGTATGTCCAACCCAAACAATTTATCCAAGAAATCACATCTTTATCATTTTTAGATGTGTTGTGCCCTGGGGGTAGATGCCCCCTTTATTAAATTTAAAAAAATCTCTTAAACAAAAAAAAATTAACAGAATGACAGTTGACCCATTCAATGAATACCGGTAAAGAAATTACCTCTCTATCTTTGATAGATTGTGAAATACAGAAATATCCACATGGAGAGGAAGTGAAAGCCCCTTCTAAAAATTACGTCATGTGAGAATTTTAGGGGATAGTCCCACAATAATAATGGCACAAATTGATAATTTCTATTACCTTCCATTTGGGTCGGTCCACCCCCCAACGCCCGCTTTGGTCACAGAGCTACAGCTAAGGGAAGAAAGGAGGAGGGGAGTTCCATTAAAAAAACAAAGTCTTTAAATCCATACCATCCTTTCCCCATATACAAATAAGGTTCCCCGCCACTTCTTATATTATTTCACAAGCTACACACAGTTTATTTGCTTGCTTGATTTTTAATTAAAAACAAAAATTAATAATACATTTTGATACATGGAACATGTAATAATGTACCAATATTTATTCTTATCCAACTATTACAAAAAAAAATTTAATTACGTAAGTATTTTGATTAAAATGACAACTAAGAGTGACTAAACATTATTTTGGAAGGACTCTTAGATTTTGAATTGCCGCCAAAACTTGCCATACTTAGTTGGTAATAACTTAAAGTTGTGCAGTTTTTATGGACTTTAACTTTAATACTCGGTACATTTTAAGCTTTTAAGATTACATAAATATTCGTTATATAATGTATTTAGTTCTAAATACATGCGTAATTAACGTCTAAAATTTAGTTTTCATCAAATTAAAAACATTGTAATCTCTGATGTCATACCCCCACAATGGCATACTGCCAGTACTCGTTATATCGAGGTTATTCTAATTTATATCAAAGAATATGTAGAAAGAGATACACTGCCAATAGCTGCTGAAAAAACGATTTTATTTTGAAGTAAAAATAAATTAATCAATAGGATACATTGCCAAGATAAGGGTTCTGTATAA
The DNA here is from genome assembly GCA_033556935.1 of Timema podura. Lineage (NCBI taxonomy): Eukaryota > Metazoa > Arthropoda > Insecta > Phasmatodea > Timematidae > Timema > Timema podura. The sequence goes on from JAVRXN010000009.1 coordinate 32,832,732, forward strand.
CTACAAATTTTCAAACAAATAAGGTACAGTAAAGTCTCCCATAACGAACATCTCTGAATATTTGAATTTTCGAGTATTCACACACCTCTAGTTTACGTACAAATACACATTATATTCATATTGTTTTTACAAAATAATATAAACAAATCATATAGTGTTTATTTATATACTATATGAACAAATCACATTATATAACCAAAATATTGTGTTAATTTGTTATTATTTACAACAATTAACATACTTTTTAAAATCAAAGTTTCTCCCACAACAATAAAAATTCTACCATCTTAAAATAAGCCTAGGCTCATGGGATATATGAATTACTTAACTCAAACCAGTGGCGTAGCTAGGTCTGAAGCGCCCTGGAGCGGTTTAACTTGGGCGCTCCCCCCTCCCCATTGTTTCCATCCAAAAATTAACTGAACCATAACACCATATAAATTTAAGTAAACCTAACAAATTAAACTGACTTTAAAAGTGTGTTGGTTTTCTTATTATTCTTGTTCCATAAAGAAAAGAAATTAAAAATTTATTTTATTTTTGTGCATGGATTTACATTTACTGAAATGTATGTTATATTAAAATGCAAATCTGCTTAGTTTTTTACTTTTACACAATATAACAACTAAAGTTTTGGAGTTTGGAACTAATAAAACAAAGTATTTTAATATAGATAACATTTGTCATTTATTGTTGATCACATAGAAAAAAAATAACTAAACTAACGTAACACTTATTCACAAACGACATAGTATTTTTAAAGAAAAGTTTATCATTTACGTATTTTTGGTCCTTACTTTTTTGTCAATAGGACATTAATTTGGGAAATACATCACAAATTAAAAGTGAAATTGTTTAACAAATGGGTTATCAACACAAAAGCCTTCTAAAAAATAAAAATAAAATTTTGAAAAGACAAAATTTTGTAGTGAAATTCTTCACAAATTGTTGGAGGAACTCAAAATTGCATATTAAATTTTCTTTCGTGATTTGGCACTTGCAAATTGTGAGATGGTGTCTTCTAAGTCTATATTTCTTGCTCTGTCTCACCCGATGGAGATCGTTGCTAGAGAACTCAGACGCTCCTGCGACATGGTGCTACGAAGATAGCTTTTGATAATTTTCAGTTTTGAAAAGGATCTCTCAGCACTTGCGGATGTAACGGGCATTGTCAAAAAGATGAGGCACGCACTCACAACATCCGGGAAGCTGGCTCCAACTTGAGCACGCACGATCACAGTATCGGCAAGGTCTCTAATACTTTTAAGTTTTTCAATGTGGCTTGAAAAACCAAGTTTTAAGTCTTACAGGTGTTGGCCTAAGTTAGGAGAGATGTCATCTGGGTACTAGAGGCTTGCACGAGTCTAGAATTTCTTTGTCACCTGAGTCAGTAAAAAAGAAGGTTTCAAACATTTGAAACACGCACAAATCTCAGTTATTGACTCAAAACGCTCAGTTAGTTGCGTAGTTATGATATACAGGCTACGATTGAATACCTCAACCTGGAAACGTTTTTCTGTGTCCATGATGGGATCATCTGCCTGTACTTCGTCGAACATCCTTTTTTTATTTCTTGATCTTGAGTCAGTGAAATTTGGCGCAACTTTCCATTTCAAACAAAGCTGAGTTGCATCACTTTTAATTGTTTCCCAGTTACTTCTTAGGTTAGCGATTTTTGTTTTGAGGTTTAACAGCATCCTTGTTGCATGTTCTAAGTCTTCTTCGGTGCTTTGCAGTTTCTTGGAAATGATGTCCATTGTTTCAAGCAAAACACTTTGAACTACTATCAAAATTATTACCGTTTGAAACTGTTCGAAGTACTTCAAAAGACATTTTGCTTGATTAACTTCTTCTTGATTACTGCTCTCTTAGGTTATGACAGTTAATACTTTCATTATATCAAAGTAGCCACAACGAAGGGCGTCTATGGCTTTGTTTCTTGACGACCATCTTGTAGGGCACACTTTTTTTAATGTTTTTTTCATGGTTGATTTAGTCAAACAAAGCCCATCTTGATACGGCCTTAAAGAAAACATACTAATTTTACACATTGTCGAAAAAGTTCCTGATTTCTGGAATACTTGACTACCGAATCGTTGATGACCAGGTTGAATGCGTGTGCACAACAGTGTACATACGTGGTTGCGGGATTTTTACTTTTTATCCGGGCTTGAAGGCCGGAATAAATCCCGCTAATATTTGCGGCCCCGTCATACCCTTGGCCCCTTACTTTAGAAATGTCAGAGAATTCTTCAATTACTTTAAGCACAACGTTTTCCAAATATTCTGGTTTTTGGCTTTCCACTTCTGTAAACTCACCAAATGCTTCTTCTACTACCAACTCTACTGGCCTTTCTTCAAGGCAGCTGATAGGCTGAATGCTGTATGTAAGCGAATGACAGAGCACGTGGGGTAAGTGTGAGTCATGGGTGTGAGTGGGTATGGAAGGGGGCGGGGATTCGGTCGTGATAGATTGACGCATGTCTAGATACCATTGGCATCATGCCAAACAGAAGCAGCTTGAGCCATTGCCCCGGCAAATGTGAAAGACATCATCCGACATCGCCCACCTAACAAAAGATAAAGGAACCATGTTATGTTTTCTGTTAAGAGACCTTTCTTCACCACCTTCTCCCTTGTTACACCCTACCATATCTGACGAGTGTTTTTACTAAAATAACTTTTTCATAGACTTGAGCTTAGCCTGAAAATATACATTTTCCACTTCAAGTTCGTTCCGCCCTCCTTTGCCCATCTGAGACCATGCCACCCTGGAGCGACTTCTCCAGTCGCTCCTCTGTAGCTACGCCACTGACTCAAACCTTTAATATATTTATTGAGTCACGTGAATAAAATACATACCTCATCATCAGATACATTCTAAAAACCAATTGATACTAACTATCCACTTAGGCCGTGCCACGCGTCACCAGTAATCAAAGTTACAACTTTGGAAACATACAGTAGGTCTACATGAGAATACCATAAAATTATCTTTTAGGACTAGAAAATAATATAATAATAATAATAATAATAATAATAATAATAATAATAATAATATACTTTATTTAGACAAAGTAAGATGGCATGGCAGTCAGATGTGGTGACAATTAAGAAGAATGTATTTATTTTTATATTTCATCCAAACCAAAATACAATAATAAGAGATTTTTAAACAAAAACTAGAATCTCCTTCTGACAGACAATTAAAGCATTTAATTAATCCGCAGGTTCTTAATAGACTAATAATCCAATCTAAATCAAGAGCAGTAGAAAATATTCTAGAAGTGGTACTAGCAGATTTGTGTTGTCACAAGTGATGTAAATTTACTTTTATCAATCTAAAAGAGACTAAACGTATTTGTGAAATGGATTGATGCAGAACCAATTTTTAGTAATTATTAACTGTCAGAAAAATCAACATTTGCGTAAACCAACTACGGTATATCTGGTATCTACCCTTAGTGTTTTCCAGGAACCCCTTTATTTCTATAGCCACCCACTAGCGCTTTACCTATCTATTTAGTAGCGGAAGAGAGCAGTAAGAGATTTCTAGACTCGTTTCTCTTAAACCTAAGCTATGGAATATAAACGGAATAGTAAATAATAAATGGAATACATTCAACATTGTGGTCGACAGCCTTTAAATAACATTTGTTTAATCGTCTAATATGTGTACATTCTGATTTATAGAAAAGATTACACTGTGTACAAAGTTGGAAATGAAACGGACTACAACTAAGGTAAGCCACGTTAATTAATTATCATAGCTTTAAGGAAAATCTTTCGAAGTGGATAAAGCCTCGTCTTCAGAGTCCATATTCCATAAGCTCCGCATCCATTTACTCCTCCTTAAGGTGGGAGTTAGGGGACATCGATGAATATGTTTTTGCAGTTTTTATAACCAAACCATGTTTTGATTGGAGCGATATTTTATTTATTTAGTAATAAAAACAGCAAAATCACTGCCATTGATTCATGTTCCACACACTCCCACCATAAGTCCTTAATTGTCTATAGAAAAAATCGTGTCTACTTTAATCACTTGACTGTGGCAACCAATGAGAAGTTCGCAGACTAAGCTTAGGTCTATTATTTAAACTCGCCAAAAGAAAATTGTTTGAAGCAAGACGCAAACATACATTAGGCTTAGCTGTGAAGCATAGGTTACTAACAATACCAATAGAAAGTTAAACCTACCAAAGTGATATCACTCTCTCTGAGAGTGTAGGATTTCTCAGAAAATTATTTCCAAGAGGCCACGATTCCCGGTTTTTTTTTTTAATTTTCACAAAAATAATTTTGAATGTGCCTAGTTTTATTTTGTATTTGTTTATGTAGTAATTGATCCTTTCACTACCATTGGCGTTTTCATTTCACTGTGCACGCACATATTAAACTTTGCAGTGATGATAGTCCTTATCCTTCCGTATTGATTAGTCCTTGGAAATTTAAAGTTGATCCAACCTCTACAAAGAGGTAAGTACTAAGAACTTAGGTATTAGGACTCTGTAGACATAGCAATCTGTTAGCATGGAGTTAATCTCATATGGACCAATACGCACTGATTTTACAGACCATTACGCTTCTTACGGATACATAATTTCTAAACAGGGCTTACCTTGGTTTTTTTTAACACCACGTCTGGTTACCCTTTTGCGTAACATACACTGAGGTTGTAGGAACAAGGACGATAGAATATAGAAGAAAAAAATATATCCACATTAGCGATTGAAATGTTGTTTATTTTAAATTGCATATTCCAAAATGTAGCTTAACTTTGCTCTAAATCTAAATTGTATTCATGGTTGAAGAATGGTGTATTAGCGTATAACCCGAACGGGTAGTAAGACGCAGTGCTAAATATTATTATTATTAATGGTGTATTACAACTAATTAATTATTTTATAATATTTTTGTGGCTAAGTATATGAGGGATGCTTGTGAGGATGTGGCTGGTGTACAAATGGACAATGGGTCATTCCATGTTAAATCTACAAATTTTTATAAAATTATGTGCCACACCATTTTTGATTTTGATAAAATTTGGTATGTGATATGCACCAATCTTCTACACCCCAAAACAATTTTTGCCATATTTAAAAAAAACTCTCTTGTGCTATTGGCAAAAAGTGCCATTTCAGTGCTTTTTTTTTCCTAAAATCTGCAGAAAGTTTATTTGAATTAGGGGTTGTCTATAAACCAAGTAATGCTTTATTACCTTTTTAGACCCCCTCCCCCATGTAACACCATGTAGACACTTAACCTAGGCTCCCCTCCACCCCAGCCTGTGTTACGTAACTTTTCTCACCAAGAATGAATGTCATTATTTCATAGGGATGTTTTATGATACTAAAGAAGGGATTCAGAATTAATACTTATTAAAATCAATTTTAAATCCTGAATATAAATGATTTCAGAGAGTATTATTATCCATGGACATGGACACATACAGACCGATAAGACAGACAAGTAGAGACATAAATACGTCAAGCTCAAATTCCTCAGGTTCATGAGTAAAAACCTCTGCTATATTTATGTTATTGATGTCAGTTTTGCAATCTGAGTAAAAGAAAGATGCCGCGGCACTACTTTGTGCTGACTATTGATTTATTGTATTTATTTTGCAACATTTTGGTGAAGTTAAGGCTGGTTTGCCTTGTCTTACACTTAACCAATTAAACTAAACAAGCTTATAATAACAATAGTGAATATAAAATGATTGTCTAAATTTTTAAAAATAATCGTTAGATTACCTCCATCTATTCTTTCATTCATTCCTTCATTCATACAATTACTACAGCATTTACTTATAAACAGTAAACAGACTAGGATGGCCCTTTTCTATAGTAGCGCTCGCTACATGATGATGTTAAAGTGCCCACATCTGATATTTGACACTGGGGGTAGATATCTTTCTTAATATTGTGCACTTTTTTGATAGTAATATTATCATCATATAAGAGCTATTTAAATAATTCTAGACATATAACTTTTCTAAATTATTATTGGATTAATCTACAATTTTACTTTAATTAACTTATCATTACCGAGACTCATGTTTCTTTCCAGTATCAATCCTGGATCCTGGCTTCACTCTCAAAAAAGACTTAATGGCCAATGAAGTGGTGATCAGGGTTTGAATACCTGTCGGGTGTACTCATAGTGGCTTTTCCTATTATAGTTTTATAATCTCTTTCTGCGTTAATAAGGGTAGATGATAACCTCTAGAATTCTACCTTCCTCATTTCTACTCCATTAGATAAATTTAATAAAACATAATTAGAATAACTACAATTTGACTATACCACACTACAAAATGTATACTAAAAAGGTAGAATTTTAAAGAAAATCTACCAGCATTTGCATGGAAGGAGAGTGGGCAACCATTTAGGAAAAGCAATCCTCAGTAGACCTGATTGGTATTTGAACCCCATCTCCCCATCATCGGCCGTCTAGTCTACTGAGAGAACGACAATTTAAACAATGCAGCAACTATAGCTTAACATGCTGCTGGTACAAAGAAATAACATTATTAATGGACTCCTCAAACTTGCCTTGAGATAAATTCTGTACTTTTGCTTCTTTCCATTTTACTACAACATCTTTTTGAGACCCTTCCACTATTTTTTTCTGGCAATCGCTTTTTAAATGCAAGCACTGAACAAGTCTTCTCCTTTTAAAGAAATTATTTTTGTTTTTTATACAAACACTATTGATTATTAACGCCCTATGCAAAAGAATGTGCAGTAGGAGTCAAAATTATACTCAGACTCAACTATACTTATAAATTAATGCCGCTCTCATGCCGTGAATATAAACATGTCACTGTCATCTGCATGAAAATATGTGTTTTCGAATGTGCTTGGCATTCATAGTCTCGGGCAGACAATGCCACCTAAGTGCATTTGAAATATTGATGAACAAAAAGTAGGCCTAAGTGCTAGACTTGCATTTTCAACGCCACAGATATTCGGAAGTTATCCATAACTATGTTTATCAAAGGTGAAAACATGAACAGTAATATTATTTTTCAACATTAGAATTTGAATTTAAGACCTGTGCTGCATAACACTTTGATGTACCCACCCCACACTCCCCTCGTGTAACAGCATGTAAACTCCCCCCCCCCCCCCTCAAAGCGTTACATGGTTTATGGATGACCCCTTGGTAGAGATGTCATCTAGGCTCATTTGAAAGCTTAAATAATGAACTTTATTTTAGTTTTGTGAAATTATATTAAAGTTAAGGCTAAGCAGAGTTTTTTGGGCTTACATTTTCATTTAAAAACGGATTTTTTTCAAAATTTTGGACTTAAAAAACACAATGAAAGATTTAAAGTATCAGGCCAATATTTGTTCCTGCTACACTTATGTATGAGTAGTACGCGTAGAAAAAAAAATTGAGTCGTTACTGATAGTCCTTCAACCTAAAAAAAATTGCTTGAAGTTTGAAAATTTGAAAATGCTTAGATAGAAAGCCCTTACAGTGTACTTTAAAACAACAAATAATTAATCTTGTTACTTCAAAGGGTTGAGGTACTACACACCTTTGAAGAAACAATAAAACATCAATCAATCAATATTGAAAATGAGGCTAAGCAAACAGGATGATTTCCAATAGTACATTATTTAGTTAAAAGTACAAAGAGTTAATTAAATACTGTGTTGAAAATTTAAATTACTTAGGTAACATAAAATTTATAAATAATAATATTTAATATAAAAAGGCTTAAATTTTAAGTGTTATGACACAAATAAAATATTAAAAGTATTAAGATTAAACTGTAGGACAAAATCAAAGCTACATGGTTGTCTGGACAAGCAGTTTTCACAGAATGTAGATATTGGACACTAAACGAAAAAGTAATCAAAATCATTGCTGAAGAAACTGCAGTACAACACACAACCTATTTGGTGTGAGTCAACTCAGTAAATGAACAGAGGAACTGAGCCTGCTGAAACATGTTTGGAACCAATATCCACATTCTGTGAAAACTGCTTGTCCAGACAACCATGTAGCTTTGATTTTGTCCTACAGTTTAATCTTAATACTTTTATTATTTTATTTGTGTCAAAACACTTAAAATTTAAGCCTTTTTATATTAAATATTATTATTTATAAATTTTATGTTACCTAAGTAATTTAAATTTTCAACACAGTATTTAATTAACTCTTTGTACTTTTAATTAAATAATGTACTATTGGAAATCATCCTGTCTGCTTAGCTTCATTTTCAATATTTATTGATTGATGTTTTATTGTTTCTTCAAAGACGTGTGGTACCTCAACCCCTTGAAGTAACAAGATTAATTATTTGTTGTTTTAAAGTACACTGTAAGGGCTTTCTATATTAGCATTTTCAAATTTTTGAAAATTTTCAAACTTCAAACAATTTTTTTTAAGTTGACAGACTATCAATAACAACTCAAATTTTATTCTACACGTACTACTCATACATAAGTGTAACAAGAAAAAATATTGGCCTATTACTTTAAATCCTTCATAGTGTTTTTAAGTCCAAAATTCTGAAAAAAAAAATTGTTTTTAAATGAAAATGTAAGCCCAAAAAACTCTGCTTAGCCTTAACTTTAATCTAAATTGGGGCAAAAGAAAATAAAGTTAATTATTTTAGCTTTCAAATGACCCCTAGCTGACATCTCGGCTAATTCAAATAAACTTTCTGCAGGTTTTAGAAAAAAGCACCGAAATGGCACTTTTTGCCTGTCCCTGCTGTCAACAATAGCCTATATCCAAGGGAGTAATTTTTTTTTAATATAACAAAAGTTGTTTTGGGGTGTAGAAGATTGGTGCATATCACATACCAAAGTTTATCAAAATAAAAAATGGTATGGCAAAGAAATTATTTTACTACAGTAAATTCTTTATTTCCTACTAGTTAATATATACATTTGCCATTGCTGGAGGAGTCAGAGTTGGATAGTAGAAAAATATGAGTTGAAGGTCTAGCCTACCGACTCCATAGCCCTGGTTTCTTGCCTACCTTGAAAGAGAACAGAGTGATTATGTATGTATGTGTGTGTGTTTGTGGGTGTGGGTTAGGGTGTCCCAAGATACAAGGTAAAAAATTTTTTTTTGCAAAGTCGAATACGCATACCCTCTATTTTTTTTCTATTTCACCTCAGTAACTTAAATAAAATTTATTATTGCAATAAGATAACGGTAACCCGTGCCGACTTTACTTCAAAATTGAACGTGAGATCTTGTACGGGGAATACTATGGAAAGATTGTAAAATGTATGTTTCTTTGGTACATAAGATACCATTTTATTCAAAGCAGATATTTATTAACATATTACAGTAAAATAAACATTACTTAACATATTTTCGTTTCAATGTTTGCTTTTTACAGTCAGGATAGATCTTCGTGTGTTCTTGTACGCAACGAAACAAAAATTGTTTTTGTTCCCCCTCAACGGTTATTAATCCATGAAAGTCCTGCATTAGTTTTACCGCTTTTTCAGCTGTATCATTCACTGCTCTAAGTATTGATATCGTCTTTTTCGCGTCTAGAAAAGAAGCGTTATCCTCCCATGAAGAGGGACTCTCGTTGAGAAAACTATCATCAATTTTGAGTCTAGAAAACAATGAATGGCTTTTGACTGATATGAAATAATCGATGCTTTTTTCTGTAAAAAAAAAAATAACAGGTAACAATTGCGTGATATAAGTAAATAACTAAATAAACAATTACAAAATCAATGTATCAAACTCACCATACAATGAACCATAAAGTTCTTCCTTCGATGGAATGTATCTTTTCTCATGGGTCGAGAAATTTTCTCTATGTAAATTTGCCACCATTTTTAATTTTTTTTCTTCGTCCACATCATCATCAAAAAGTGCTAATACTGCTATTTCATCAGTCAAATACCATAAATTCTGAAGAAATTTCTGTAAAGCAGCTTTCGAGATATTTTCATTCACATTTTCGTAAGCTTTCAAAGATTTCAAAAAGAACAAATCTTTGTACGGTGCTTCAACTGCCAAAATGCATTGAAGCCATGGTTTAACATAGATGGTTACGATAAACAAGCAGACATCTAACAGTGCTTTCTTATCCTTGGTGTTTAATTTCAGATGAGAACTAAATAACGATAGTTTTAGGGTGTAAATCACTCGGGCCATCCATCTAGCTTGGTGCATGGCACCCGGAGGTCTGATTTAAATTTTTTTTTCTGCATCTCCACCTAAAAATACCATAGAAAGTTCGATAGTCCTCTCTGACCATAACATTTTTAAGTTCATCTCGGTAAAAGTCAAGCAAATTTTCAAGTTCGGGTACGGTTCTGAACAGTTCCACTGCTTCTCTATAGCACTGTATTTTAGTGTGATCGATGTTTTTCCAATTCTCTTTGAGCTTTTTAAAGAATGGAATATTGGGGCTTGTTGTCACTTGTTAAATTTTCACTTCGAATACGGCCTTTAACACCAGTTCGTATACATGATGGCGGCAAGCGAAAAAAAAGCATTTCCCTATCAAGTTTTTGCTCAAGGAGCGTACAAGCACCATTAAAACGACCTGTATTCGAAGCCGTAGTATCACAACAGAGAATTTGGACTTTGTTTTCGAGATTCCAATCTAAGATCGCCTTCCAAATAGCCTGCGCCTGTTCTTTGCCTGAAGAATTATCCAGTCTTGGCACAGCAATGAGTTGTTCTTTAAGTCCATATGAAATAACTATAGGCAAGCGTTCTTCTTTCGATTTTCGAGCACTCAAAGCAGGCAACAGTTTGCCATCCCAATGTAAGGTCACTACATCCGGTACCTCGTTTTGAAAATAAATTTTTATGTTTTCCACGCGTTCCTTCCGTTTTTCTGTTCGGATTCTTTGAATTGAAGACTTACTTATCGGAAATTCATCCATCTTAAATCCAAGAGCATCAATAGTAGCTTCAAGAATAAACACAGAATCTCGCATACTTAACTGACACCTGTCTAATGCAGCAACTAACTTTGGAGTAATAAAATCTTTCCTCAATACTGATTTACTTGTCCCAGGTTCTGAGCTTTCGATCAGTGTTGGGAAATCTTCTGAATCCATATTTTCACTAGAATTCGAAGAGGAATCTTCTTGCAATGGTTCGTATGATGCCGAGGATGTTGAAGAGGAAACATATTTCATTCGCTGATTGTCTTCTTTGACAGCTCGAAGTCGCACCCTTTCCTCTTTCTTGGACAGTTTTTTATCCACTCCACCTAAGTGACCGGGTCGGCCCGGCTCTCTTTGGCGCTGCAAGAACATCCTATATTCCTCTATTTTGATTAATTGAAGTGCATCAGCATGTGCAATGCCGAACAAATTGTCTAAATTACTTACAAATTCTTGTTGTCGCCGCTTGAATACGTCTTGTTATTTCTTTGCATTTTTTTGTCTCTCCAAACTTGATACATATTAACAAGCTTCCTCACATAATTTGGCAATGATTTGGTAGGTATGCGTGCCTTTTCCCAAAAGATAATACATTCGCGAATAGCGAGATTTGCACTTTCATTAACACTTAAATTCACTTCTCGAATATTGTAAAACAAAACTGCGAGAACTTGTCCATTAGACGGAAGTTTTGAACCCGTTATTTGATGTTTTATGTTCCCTATTAAAAATATCACTTTTTTAGAACCACGCAATTCCACTGCCATGTTCTGTTCACTGATTAAAAACTACACAAACATTTACTAATAAAACAACTTGGAATTATAAGCACATTGACATGTAGACGTGCGCTGTCCTGAGTGAACTGGTACTGACACGTTTCACGGGTTGCACAATCTCACTGTCGAAGCATTCCAAAACCTTCCTTTTTCTTTTTTGTTTTATCTTTACCATTTACAGCTGTTGGGTGCTACGCTACAGACACGTGTCGTCAGCGTTCGCTCGCTTAAGTACACATGTACTTACTGACACCTTTAGATGCAAGTCGGCACGGGTTGCCGTGGTTCAAATTACATGAAACTTTATTTACAATTGTTTTGACATAAAAGGAAAAAAATAAGAGGGTATGCGAAAAAAAATAATTAATTTCATTTTTTTGGGACACCCTAGTGTGGGTATATATGTGTGTGTGTATATATATAATTACTCACAATTACAGAGATTAACATTACCTAGGAATCCCTAATAGTAATGGCAACTGGTAGCAGCTAAAATCAAGAAATAATAGTTTTTCAACAGTAGCAGGTGCGGCTTAAGGGCCGGGCTACTTGTGGTGCCAAACAAAGCACCAACCTAACCTAATGTATCCTGAGCATGATATGAACATAATCCCCAAACCTCTAACTCCTCACCAAATGTAATCACTCTTGAAAAGTTATTTTACATCCTCCATATTGGAAAAAATAGTGCCCTAAAATAGTTGTTTGCAATTATCTTGTAAACTGTTCAATATCTCCAAGTGATCATCCTACAAAAAATAAAAACGAGAACATTGTTTACAAAATATGTTTTTGTAATTTTCTTTGTCATCCTAACCGTTTTCGTATATTCTTGCAGTGAAACGTTTTGAGACTGATTACCATTGGTGAACATTTTTTTAAAATTATTTTTCTATCACACTCCGGCTATGTTAGATTTGGATTTGTTAAGTTGGGTGATTATTTTCATGTTTTCCGACTATGCCCCACTTATATAAGGGGGCGACAAAAAGCAATCCCACCCGGGCACAAAATATACTTTGGGCCGCCCCTGAACAGGAGACATACATTCAATAAAATGTAAATGTATGGTAGGTCCATACCAGGGATTACCGACCTTTTTTGTTTAGATAAACCCTTAAAATATTTTGTAAAATCTTGGGAAACCTCCATCGGTCTAAAACATTAAGTTTGGTAGGGGTAATTATTACAAATCATACATGTGAACCAGAAGGTTTAGTAATTAATAATTAACTCATACTTTTGAATAAAAATATTTCAATAATATCTATTTATAGTTACTATTACTGTAGGTACTTGAACCTAAATTATAAATATTCTTACTAAGCTCACTTTTAACACTATTACTGGCACGATTCTTCACATCTTCTCTTAACATATTTCCACATTGTCCAAAATCTATGGTTAGACCAATGAAAATCAAACTTTTTTTAAATTCTCTCTGAACCTTAGACACAAACTCATGGAACCCTGTTTGGGAATCACTTGTTTAGACTCTGAACTCATTCTTGTCAACATCAAAATAAGTTAAACATATAATGTAAAGCATTTCACCAAATGCAACTGGATACAAAACCTGTTGGAAACTCTGGACTTTTCATATACTTATGATATGTGATAACTCCAACTAAGATGTGTGAGGTTAAGTGTGTATGTCACAAATCTAAATTGTTATAAGCCTTTAGCTCATATAAGTTTTTATGTTGTGGCAGACTGATTCACCAGACACAATAAAAACTTTTTCTCCACAGCTAGATGATATTTTATACTGTAAGTCACTGATAATTCTTTCAAAGAAGGTCACGCCTCATCCCTGCCGGGAAGATAGGCAAACTTGGCAGTAAACCCGTTTCTCTTCTATAACAATGACAGTTTACATGTTATTATTTTCCCTCCCGTCTTATTAACCATCTAACTATCTACATTTTTGTCAATGTTTATTTCAACCTGAGGTGACCTGGTGGTCTAGGGGTAAGGTGTCAAACTCCTGTACTGAGGGTCCGGGGTTCAATCCTCGGTCCCGGCACAGATTTATCTGACTGCCAAACCCTTCCTTCACCTCTGACAAGACGTGTATTAATCACAACTTGTGAATGTGAGGAATACCAGGCCTCCACCGTGGTTCGGATTCCATGTTAAACTGTAGGTCCTCCATTTCATCTCGCAATCAGCCTACCATTACACATTAGCGTAAGTGCTTATAACCCGAATGGGTAGTAAGACTATAATAATAATAATAATAATAATAATAATAATAATAATATTTTAACCTTGTTGTACACACCCTACACAAAATGGAGCTTGTTGATATTAAGGGTAAACCATATGTTGTTAAGTTAAAAATGAACGAGTTATTGAGTAGGCCTATGAATACATATGTGTGTATGGGTGTGTGTGTGTGTGTGTGTGTGTGTGTGTGTGTGTGTGTGTGTGTGTGTGTGTGTGTGTGTGTGTGTGTGTGTATATATATATATATATAAAGAGTTGATAATTTATATATATATATATATGAAAATTATCAACTTTATATATATATATATATATATATATTAAGTTGATAATTTTCATGCCTTTAAAGTGCAATAATATAATCATGATCATTAAGATATACTTAGTATAATTGGAAAACTATTAGAACAAGTGAATGATTTTGTGTAGATGGGCAAAATGTTCTGTTAAAATGGAAGGATGGATGATGAAATTGACAGATGGGTGTGGACTATCGCGAAGAATGAAGGAGTATCGAAAGAGACCAAGATAGAAGTATTTAAAAGTGTGTTAACACCAACATTGTTTTATGGATGTAAACTGTGAATTTGTCAGGAGAAACACAAGAGTAAGGTGAATGTGATATATAAGATATAAGAGATATCTTATCTTAATATATATAATTCTTCTGTACGTGTGTATGTCACTGAACTACTCCTAAACGGCTGGACCGATTTTTATGAAATTGTTTGTGTGTGTTTGAGTGGGTCCGTGGATGGTTTAGATTCACAATTGGACCCGGTAGGTGGAACTGCAATCGGGTTCTAAGATTTTTTTGATTTTTTAGGGATTTGGGGGGGGGGGGGGTTTGGGGGATCAATAAAATTAACTGTACCCGGCATAAAAATTTGTAAGCAAGATTCGCAACTTTTTTCGATACAGCTGATATTTATGGAGCTGTGGGCAAAATTCCAAAAATGAATAGATGTTTTATTTTGTATGTTGTCTTGACAAACACTGAATTTGTAATATTTGTGTAACTCACTAATTGGAGTTCATTGTGAATTTGTAATTGTGATGATCACATAGTATTTGTTTTATTATCGAAATCAACTATGCCACCCAAACGAAAAGCCAACATTCGGGCAGGACAACGTCTGTCGGGTCCGCTAGTATATATATATATATATATATATATATATATATATAAGAGATATATAAGAAATTTATGTGGAAAAACTCATATGGACAGAGTCGATAATGAATGGGTACTGAAGGAGTGCAGTTTGAAAGGGAATCCAATAGATCAGTGTGAAAGAAGTGTCTTATGTTGATTTGGGCATGTTGAAAGGATGAGTGGGGATCGAGTGACGAAGAAAACATATGAAGGTAGAGTGTGTGGATCAAAAGTAAGGGGTAGGCCATATAAGGCGGGGCTAAATGTTGTAGTTAAATATGTGAAAATGAGAAACAATAAAAGTTTTTCAAAATAAAAGAGCATGTATGACTCTTTGTATGTATGTTGTTAAAGCGAAAGGAGTATGCAAGGATAGGGAAATGTGGAGAAAGTTAGTGAGGATGGATTAAGTACAGAGTTATTTTTTGAGCTATATGAACAATTTATTTCCTACCCCATAAGGGAATGACGTGATTAGGTATGTATGTATGTATGTATTAAGATGTATTTTTGCTAATTGATATATTGCCTTGTTCCAGGTAAAGTCCTCTTCAATTGATGGTTTGAACAATCCCATAAACAATGAGACACAGCATCACTCAAGCATCTCATACGAAAATGAACTAGATAGCTGTCCTCAAATTAAGCAGGAACTTTCGGTAAAAATAATTTTTATATCTCTAAGCTAAGTAATATATCACAGAAGTGTTTAAATTGTGTTTGTCAGTTTATCAATATACATGTTTATTAAATTGGGTTTAATACCAAACAAGACCCAATAGAAGCAATTTCAATGCTTATAGAGTAAGTAAATACTGTCAGATATTGCTGCACTGCTATTTTAATGAAACTATGTCATATATAATAAAGATAAGTCTATTGTGTTGGCAAGGATATTAGTGCTGCCATAATGTGTATTCGTAAAGGATCAGGAGGAGGTAAAAAAGGTGGGAAATAACGAACTTGGAGACAAAGGAGCTGAAACTTCAATAATACATATAGGAGGCCACCAATATAAAAATGGGGAAACCACAAAGGAAGGCAAAGACAAAAGATAGGCAAGAAAACACCCCACCAACTGTTGCTAAGGCTTCAGTTTGCACTTACCAGCTAAGACTAAAATTGCTATTTTTAGGTCATGACCAACCTCAACCATTTAGTACTAAATACAAATTTGAGCTAAATTGGTTGGTTCATGGATTCAAGCAAACATTTGTGTAACTGGCAAAATGCCTATCATGCATTGTATCCTAAGGGCTTACAATCTTCACGGTTGAGCAGCGCAACAAAGTAACAGTCGAGCTCTACAAATGCTTCCAGACAGACAAAAACAGGTTTAAGAGGACCTGGTCGGGAAAATTTTTACTATACTATACTGTTTCTGAGAAAAGTAATTATCCACATTAACATTGTAGATAATTACTTTTCTCAGAAACTATGCAACATATTTTGATTAAAAATATACCATACCTTAAGTACTCTAGTATTGTAAAAGTGTACTAAAATTATCAATGTATGATTAGTGGCTTGTCTATGAAAAAAAAAATTGAATTCTTTCTAAAAAAAAAGAATTATCAAGAAATGGTTAATGGCTTGTCTATAAAAAAATAATTTTGAACTCATTATAAAAAGAATTCAAAAATTTTGTTTATAGTCAAACCAAACATTGATAATTCTAGTACACGTTAACTATAATAAAACAATGATGAAGTAGTTTTTTAATCAAAATATGTTGGTATGTTTCTGAGAAAAGTGTATAGAGCATAGGAAAGGTTCTCACGACAAAGTCCTCTTAAAGTTCTGAATAAATAAATTCCCATTGTTTGAATAATTTTGTATTAACGTCCATACAGGAAACAACCAAAGAAAGGCATGCGAAATGTCAAAATTAAATGTGTTCAATGTAATATTCTGTGTTCACTCTAGCACACTATTGGTTTAGGCATGTTGAAAGGATGAGTGTGGATCGAGTGATGAAGCAAATATATGAAAGTAGAGAGTGTGGATCAAAAGAAAGGGGTAGGCCATTAAAGACATGGCTAACTGTTAGAGATTATTGTGTGAAAAAGACTAAACATTGAGAGTTTTAAGAATAAAAAGCTTATATATGACTCGGTGTATGGATGTTGTTGAAGTGAAGGGAGTATGCAAGGATAGGGAATTGTGGAGAAAGTTAATGAGGATGGATTGGGTACAAAGTGGTTGTTTTTTAGTTAATATGCACAGTTTCTTGTCTACCCATAAGGGAACGGAGGGATTAGGTATTTATGTAGGCCTATGTGTGTATGTATGTATGTATTACTATGATTATGAGTAGAATCTGGTAAAAAAGTAGAATTTTGTCTGTTTGTGAGCCTACTCACATAAATCATGATAAGGGTGTAAAGTAACTGCACTTATAGTGTGTAACTCCAAGTATTAGTAGGAGAGGGGTGCCAGAAAGTGTTATTAAGTTTATGATTCTTTTTAGCACCGCATCTTACTACCTGTTCGGATTATATGCTTAAGTACTAATTACACTAATGGTTTTAGGAATGAGAGGTTATATTTAGAAGCGCTGTACCTGCATTTGCGTTGAGGGAAAGTAAAAATATTTTGGAAAAACCCCTGCTAGAGTGATGCCATAGACCATGTGGCGACCAAAGCAGGTTCTACGATGTTATAACTCAATCCCGGGAAGGTCCTCAACATCATACATTAATCTGATTGTTCAATGTATGATTATGGAAAACAAAATGTTTTTATTTTACATATATATATACACACACACAGGATTTTTTTTTTCAGTTGGCACAATGAGATATCTTTGAAAATTATGAATTTAAGAAAACAAGTTCCATACAAAGTTGCTTGGTTGTGAAACGCTGACAAAATGACATAATTTATTTTTTATTTAGTGGACGTCTTCAAGGTCATCTTAAGGTCAACTTTTGTTTTTCAAATTGGACCCTTTATTTTTTATTGCAGAATCGTATTCTACAGAAAAACTAGCAGCTTTTGTCTGAAACACTTTTTTATCGAAGGACTATATTTGATTGTCTCTAATGAAGTAAAGAAATACATATGATGTTTTTGGAACTGTTTTTATTTAATATTTTTGTCTACTACAGCACTTTAGAAAAGTATAAGGACAGCCCTCACAAACTAAATATCCTCCACTGTACTCATACATTAGCTTTTATGTCAATTTTGATGCAACCATTAGAAAGGCCATTTAAAATAGTCTTTTGAAGAAAAAAAAGTTGCTCTATTAATTAGTCTAGGACAAATTTAATTTAAGATTGAGAATTTTAGTTTACTACCAAAAAAGCTATGTTTTTCTAATTAAAAAATTAATTACTCAAAAACGAATAAATTCTGGCTTTTTATTTTAACTGTATTAAAAATTCTGTAGCATATATATCTGTAGCCATATACCGAATATGTGTAGAAAATTTCTCAATTAAATTCTAGTCTCTTGAATTTAAAATAAAATTCTAAAATTAACAAGAATTTTTTAAAATATATATATATATATATGTTTTTAAAATCAAATTCTCCCACTCTTTTGATAGCGCCATGGCTGTCTAGAAAGATGTTATACTGTATTCTTTTGAGAGGTTGTGATATCACCAAACACCTGATATTCATTTGCAAGGTTATTGTTTAAATAGCTTTTTTATTGTTAATTTTAGCATTTTATTTTAAATTCAAGAAACTAGAATTTAAGTGAGAAATTTTCTACACATATTTAGTATATGGCTTGGTTGTCCCCTGCTACAGAATATTTAATACAGTTAAAATAAAAAGCCAGAATTTATTCATTTTTGAGTTATTAATTTTTTAATTAGGAAAAACATAGCTTTTTTCATAGTGAACTAAAATTCTCAATCTTAAATTAAATTTGTCTTAGCCTAATCAACGAGCAACTTTTTTTTTTTTTCAAAAGACTATTTGGATGGCCTTTCTATTGGTTGCATCAGAAAACCCCATAAGAAAAAAAATCTGGTGATCTAGCAGGCCAACTAATTGGACCACCTCTGCCAATCCAGCGGCCATTGTAATTCTTATTATAATACTTGTTGTGAAGTTCTGGAATAATGGGCAGGGGCACCATCCTGCTGGAACCACATGTTCTGCCTTTTTTGTAGGTTTGTTTTTTAGCAGCAATGGAAATTATTGATCCTTGATCTAAAAAGGCTTTATGTTTGTGTCTATTAAATGGACCATAAATAAAAAAAAGGGGGCCAATAATTTTTTCTCCTATAAGTCTGTACCAAGGTTCACATTCCAATGGCACAACAACCGTGGATTTTCTGCACTTCAATAATGCATGTTGTGTCGGTTAACTTCCCAATGATTCTTAAAGCATGATTCATCGAGTGCCCATTGGCAGAGTGCTAATCAATTGAGAAAATATTTCCCATGAAGCTCTTGATGCAGCGACACTTGGTAAGGATGAAATTTATGATGCTTCAATATTTTGAACACACTATTCTTGGATATTCATAAATCACTAGAAATCACACGAGAACCTACATGAGGATTAAGAGCTACTGCGGCTAGCACTGTGATCTCACTATGTTCACCAGTGACACTTGCTTGGCGGCTACTTTTCTTCGCTTGGACACTTCCATTTTCCACAAATTATTTAACTCCACGATAAAAAGATCTACATGACGGCACATTTCTCTCAGGAAAACGATAGCGTTCAGTAGGATAGCATCATTAACTTTTCTTCTACACTCACCATATATTAAAATCATTTCAATTTTTTCAGTAACATAATAATACTCCATTGCTCACAATAAGTAGATTTCACTACACAAAAATACCTCACATTATGAAGAACCGTGTATTCTGTTTAGTGTGAGTGTTTATTCATAGGGATCGAAATTTTAAATTGGTCCGCTTAATATGCAAACATATTAGGTAGACCAATTTAACATTTCGATCCTTATGAACAAATTTTTTTTTTTATGAGAGTGTTTTGCTTGATTTTATTTATACTTTACAGATTCTAGTAGGCACAAAAATGAAATAAAAAATAGCTCCAAAAACATCATACCTATTTCTTTAATTCATTAAGTATCATAAAAAATAAATCTCGGGCATAAAGGTGTTTCAGACAAAAGTGTCTTGGACTTTTTCCTAGAATAGGATTCTGCAATAAAAATACAGGGTCCTATTTGAAAAACAATAGTTGACCCTGAAGGCATCCACTAAATCTATTATAATAAAAGGAAGTGTTTTTCTATGTGTTTGTTCATGTGCGATGTCCAGCCAAATATATGGCACGCAGAGATCTGAAATTTTTAACATAGGTGCACCTCGAAGCCGGATTTTTGAATTTTGAACTCACTTTTTAATTAGACTATTTTTTTTAAAAAATTTGAAGAATCGCGGGCAACGCCGTGCAGGATTACTAGTAAAAGATAAAATGTAATTTTGTCAGATTCTCAAAACCAAGGAACTTTTTATATATTTTTTTTCTTGAATGCATTATTTTTAAAGATATATCGCTGAGCCAACTTAAAAAAAATACCCTATATTTATTAGGGTGTCCCAAAAAAATGAAATTATTTTTTTTCGCATACCCTCTTATTTTTTTCCTTTTATGTCAAAACAATTGTAAATAAAGTTTCATGTAATTTGAACCATGGCAACCCGTGCCGACTTGCATCTAAACGTGTCAGTCAGTACATATGTACTTAAGCGAGCGAACGCTGACGACACGTGTCTGTAGAGGAGCACCCAACAGCTGTAAATGGTAAAGATAAAACAAAAAAGAAAAAGGAAGGTTTTGGAATGCTTCGACAGTGAGATTGTGCAACCCGTGAAACGTGTCAGTACCAGTTCACTCTGGACAGCGCACGTCTAAATGTCAATGTGCTTATAATTCCAAATTGTTTTATTAGTAAATGTTTGTGTAGTTTTTAATCAGTGAACAGAACGTGGCAGTGGAATTGTGTGGTTCTAAAAAAGTGATATTTTTAATAGGGAACATAAAACATCAAATAACGGGTTCAAAACTTCCGTCTAATGGACAAGTTCTCGCAGTTTTGTTTTACAATATTCGAGAAGTGAATTTAAGTGTTAATGAAAGTGCACATCTCGCTATTCGCGAATGTATTATCTTTTGGGAAAAGGCACGCATACCTACCAAATTGTTGCCAAATTGTGTGAGGAAGCTTGTTAATATGTATCAAGTTTGGAGAAACTTACAAAAAATGCAAAGAAATAACAAGACGTATTCAAGCGGCGACAACAAGAATTTGTAAGTAATTTAGACAATTTGTTTGACATTGCACATGCTAATGCACCTCAATTAATGAAAATAGAGGAAGATAGGATGTTCTTGCAGCGCCAAAGAGAGCCGGGCCGACCCGGTCACTTAGGTGGAGTGGATAAAAAACTGGCCAAGAAAGAGGAAAGGGCGCGACTTCGAACTGTCAAAGAAGACAATCGGCGAATGAAATATGTTTCCGCTTCAACATCCTCGGCATCATACAAACCATTGCAAGAAGACTCCTCTTCGAATTCTAGTGAAAATATGGATTCAGAAGATTTCCCAACACTGATCGAAAGCTCAGAACCTGGGACAAGTAAATCAGTATTGAGGAAAGATTTTACTACTCCAAAGTTAGTTGCTGCATTAGACAGGTGTCAGTTAAGTATGCGAGATTCTGTGTTTATTCTTGAAGCTACTATTGATGCACTTGGATTTAACATTGACGAATTTCCGATAAGTAAGTCTTCAATTCAAAGAATCCAAACAGAAAAACGGAAGGAACGCGCGGAAAACATAAAAATTTATTTTCAAAACGAGGTACTGGATGTAGTGACCTTACATTGGGATGGCAAACTGTTGCCTGCTTTGAGTGCTCGAAAATCGAAAGATGAACGCTTGCCTATAGTTATTTCATATGGACTTAAAGAACAACTCATTGCTGTGCCAAGACTGGATAATTCTTCAGGCAAAGAACAGGTGCAGGCTATTTGGAAGGCGATCTTAGATTGGAATCTCGAAAACAAAGTCCAAATTCTCTGTTGTGATAATCCGGCTTCGAATACACGTCGTTTTAATGGTGCTTTTATGCTCCTTGAGCAAAAATTTGATAGGGAAATGCTTTTTTTCACTTGCCACCATCATGTATACAAACTGGTGTTAAAGGCCGTATTTGAAGTGAAAATTAAACAAGTGACAACAAGCCCCAATATTCCACTCTTTAAAAAGCTCAAAGAAAATTGGAAAAACATCGATCCCACTAAAATACAGTGCTATAGAGAAACAGTGGAACTGTTCAGAACCGTACCTGAACTTGAAAATTTGCTTGACTTTTACCGAGATGAACTTAAAAATTTTATGGTCAGAGAGGACTATCGAGAGTTGATCGAACTTTCTATGGTATTTTTAGGTGGAGATGCAGAAAAAAAATTTAAATCAGACCTCCGGGTACCATGCACCAAGCTAGATGGATGGCCCGAGCGATTTACTCCCTAAAACTATCGTTATTTAGTTCTCAGCTGAAATTAAAAACCAAGGATAAGAAAGCACTGTTAGATATCTGCAGAAATTTCTCCAGAATTTATGGTATTTGACTGATGAAATAACAGTATTAGCACTTTTTGATGATGTGGACGAAGAAAAAAAATTAAAAATGGTGGCAAATTTACATAGAGAAAATTTCTCGACCCATGAGAAAAGATACATTCCATCGAAGGAAGAACTTTATGGTTCATTGTATGGTGAGTTTGATACATTGATTTTGTAATTGTTTATTTAGTTATTTATTTATATCACGCAATTGTTACCTGTTTTTTTTTGTTTACAGAAAAAAGCATCGATGATTTCATATCAGTCAAAAGCCATTCATTGTTTTCTAGACTCAAAACTGATGATAGTTTTCTCAACGAGAGTCCCTCTTCATGGGAGGATAACGCTTCTTTTCTAGACGCGAAAAAGACAATAACAATACTTAGAGCAGTGAACGATACAGCTGAAAGAGCGGTAAAACTAATGCAGGACTTTCATGGACTAATAACAGTTGAGGGGGAACAAAAACAATTTTTGTTTCGTTGCGTACAAGAACACATGAAGATCTATCCTAACTGTAAAAAGCAAACATTGAAACGAAAATATGTTCAGTAATGTTTCTTTTACTGTAATATGTTAATAAATATCTGCTTTGAATAAAATGGTATCTTATGTACCAAAGAAACATACAGTTTACAATTATTCCATAGTATTCCCCGTACAAGATCTCACGTTCAAGTTTGAAGTAAAGTCGGCACGGGTTATTGTTATCTTATTGTAATAATACATTTTATTTAAGTTACTGAGGTGAAATAGAAAAAAAATAGAGGGTATGCGTATTCGACTTTGCAAAAAAAAATTTTACCTTGTATCTTGGGACACCCTAATATATATATATATATATATATATAAAATTGCTAAACAAATGCTAGAAAAAATTAAATATAGTAAATAACTGTAATTAGGTTTAAGGAGAGGTGAATAGATACATAGCTTACATCTGAGGGCACACAATTTAAGAATCATTATTATTTATATTCCACCCCTTTTCTACGTTCCCTAAGTATTTTTTTTTTAACTTTCCCAAAACATATTTATAATTGTATTTGGCTTTTGTTCGCTCATATTTTTACATGTAATCCTAGGAGGAAGCTGACCTGGTAGAAGATGTAAATAATCAAGTTCAGTTTTATGATCCGTGCGTCGGAACAATGAGGACTATTCCTAATGTCTTCACTTCTAAGGATAAACCCAAGGTATTCAACCAATTCTGAGGACATTCAAGTGACAATACTCAAGCCAGTATTTCAACAAGTTTGTTAGAAAATTTTGAAAAAATTAAAACATATAATTGATAATTAATTTATTGCAATATTGTTTTGTGTTTAGTAAAAACTAGTGGGGGATAACGTTTACTTTTCCAAACACTAAGCATAACTTTCTTTTATTATCTGAATATCCACTGTCTATGATGAAATCTTGCTTTCTATAAACTTTGCCTCTTATATGAATAGTTTATTAATGAAAAGCTAAACAAATTTAGGCCAAATTTTACAATTTCACATTAATGTCCTCATTTAATTTGTAAAGTCTTAACATATTATGCTTTGAAGAAATCTAAAGCAGAAGGTTTCTCTAAATATCTTTTGTAAGTGACCTTTATTAGAAAGGGGTTGTTAAAACAATATAACAATAGTGTTATCTTAAACACTTTGTAAATGTTATATATTGGAACACAGTGAACTAAAACAAAAGCACATTATTGTGGCATAATGAACATCTCTCAATTAAAGTCGAGTCTTCTTTCATTATCATACCTCTCCTATGTGAAATTGGCTTCTTCACTAGAGATTGATATTAATGATTTAGGCTATTCAAGGATTAAGATTATTTTCATATATGTCACACTTGAGTTGAGATCTACTTAAATGTCAACATAAGATAGTACTTAACTGATACCTTACTGCTCAGTTTTCCACTACCTGACACCTGCTGTCGATTTCCACTTACCCAATACCATGCTGCTCAGTTTTTCTATTTAGCCCAATACCGTGCTGCTCATTTTTCTATTACCTTAAGTGCTGCTACTGCTCAGTGCAGTCCAATCAAGAGCAGTGAAGGGACAAAACAGTCAAGCATCCTTATGAAGCTATATCTGGCATTGTAAACATGAAGATAATATTTTGTATTAAATTACCACAAAGCTAAGTTGGGCTCCTTTCAATTCCCAATCATTTTGACTGATTTAGCCAGATACTTAATTATTTAGAAATTAATAAAATAAATAATATGCTATCACTAAACATAATTCAAATAAACTTGAAAACAATACAAAGTTATTGAATTGAAATTTCCTTGAGATGTTGTTTACAACTTTATTTGATTTGGTTACTTAAAATTAGGATAGAACCCCACTTTTATTATAATTAAAATATAAAGAAAGTACTATAAGAATAGACTAAGGTTAGGACCTATAAAAAAAACTATTGAAAACATGCTGAATGCTATGAATAAACAGTGGCCCAACTTTATGAACAAAATTCCCGTGGAAATAATATAATGACAATGAGAACATATTATTAATTGATAAACTTGAAATGGAGGAGGGAATTGATAAAAATGAAATATAAATTTATCCAAATCTCCTTTGCTATAAAAATTATGGCACTTACAAGCCTTCTATCCAAACAAATGCATTTAATGTTTATGGATACATTTAAAATAAACATCGGAAAATAAATATACCATATCAGTGTAACGTTATTTGCCATCCTACCATTTATTTCCCTATATTTTTCCAATCTTTGTAAATAGTTTCAAATTTATTTTCGTTTGAAACACGCTGTGACAAATAATACTATTTACATCCATTAAATAAATTAAAAGGATGGAATATAGGTCTAACACTGTTTTAATAACTTAAACAATTAATTTTGACCTAAGAAGAACACTTACCTTTTATTAAACAATTAATTTCCTTCAAGAGGTCTGTTGACTTCTCTTCTCTTTATTTGAATGTCGGCCATGATTTATTTCAACGCATGCGCAGATAAGGTAAACATGAGTGGCGGGTCTTGTGATGTAAAAGAAGGAATAAAAGAAAAAAGAAGACGAAATGTAAATACCTCTAATAGGCGCATTTCAATTTGACAGATTAAAATAAACATTTAATTCTTTTAAGAAACACTGAATATATTTAAATCTGATATTAAATTGTATTTTATTTTATATTCTTCATAGCCAACCTTTTATCTTTTATTTTAATGTATTAGTTTTCTCTTTGACTTGTAATAAATAGAACGTTTTTAAATTTGATTCTTAGAACATTTTTTGAAGAGGATGAAGGTCTGCTTCGGAGTGTCATTTTAACATGGAGCAAATCTATATACTCCTAACTAAATTTAATTTTCAAGTGGAACAATGTTCGAAAGTAAAGTGCAGTACTCAATGGAAAGTTAAGTGTCTGGAGACGAACTAGAGTGTTTATTTCTTCAAATTGTGGACGAGTTGGAATAAATAAAAGGAAACAGAGACTTCAGACATTCCGTTTCAAATGGATGAATTCATTGGTGAGGTCTAGCAAATCTTCAATTTTAAATATATTTTATTTCTCATTTTTTTATCAAGCTACAGGATTTATGCAAAAAACTTTCAGAAAGGACTAAATACATTCAGACTCATATCTATTCCAAAAAATGATTAATATTTTATTTTATGTAAAAACATTAATTCTTTGATTTCTTTTTTTCTTTTTTCCTCACAATACCATTTTTTTTTTTCTTACTCAAAACTATATATTCTATAAAAGTTTAGCCTATATATATATATTATTTTCTTTCACTCTATTATTATATATATAAAACTCCTAAATTTAATCCTGTTCAGGGATTGTTCATTTAATTGTTTAACTTTGTTTAAGAATTTATGTAATACCATATATTTTATTTTGTCATATTAGCATTATATTTATTCAGAATTCCATAGGTAGGATTGGGATATAGTAAAAGGGAAACAATAATAATAATAATAATAAAAACCCACAAAAGTTTCAATAATTGTATTTTTTTTATTGTAATCTCAATTAGTACATTTTGTTTTAATGATCCATTGTATTTAAATTGCTAATTTTTATTTTTTTATTTTAAGTACTCTCAACTCTTGTGGAAACTTACAGCACACCATTGTAAATTGACATTGTAATATCCAGGTAAACGTTCCCGAGCACACCCAGTGGTCTCGAGTTTTTAGAGTAATCGTGCATTTGTTCAAATTAGTCGAGCTAAAGTTTATTTGTATTTATTGTGTTTTTTATTATTATTATTTATCCTAGTTTCTAGGAGTGGCGCCCAACACATAAATTTTTATTCATCTCGACGTTACCCCTTTTTGTTGATAAGACACAATAGTACATTTATATTAGATCAGAAATGCTCGAGAACTGAGAGTGGAAAATCCTTAACCACTTTGCAGTGCACCACATTCAAAAACAACATTCTGTTTTAAAAATGTTCAAATTAATGTCAGTTGTAGTTATTGACAATCTTGTTTTGTGTGCAATCATTAAATAAACATGTGTCTGTTGTACTTTATTAATTCTGCTCTGTCAAAGTTGGGGTGCTTGAGCATATTAAAAGTAATTTAAATAAGCTAAGCTTTGGTCTACATTACATTATAATTATTTCATTGTGACAGACACTCTCTTTATGACACCAATCTGGGCCATAATAGGAAGAAAACATTCACAAGATTGACAGGTATATTTGGTTTTACAATTTTTATTGAAGCAAAAGATTAAAGAAAAGGAGTTGTGTTTGGAGAATAGGGAGGATCAAGGAGATATAGCGAGTCATGAGAGTCCTACTAAACCTACTGGTGTCCTAGTCACTAGTTGGTAAACTAACCCACTTGATGCAACTAAATCATCCTTATTTTAAATTTCACCGCTGCAGGATGTACGCGGCTGTCTCTTACACGGGCTTCAAGTCAGAACTCTTGAACTACAGACTCTACATCACTTACTTTCCCGTCTCTAATACTCAACAACCACCAGATGATTCCCATCTACTTCCTCCGGCCATTGTGGCCCCAGGTTCCCTCCCGTGATCCTCTTGATCATTAGAACTAGAACCAATTAAGATGCTGGACCATCACCCAAGAGGAAGAAAGTAATGCTTGGTTATTGATTATTAGTTGAATTAAGTGAGTTTAGCTACTACCCAAAGTATTTGCTGAGTGATGTTGGTTTGCCAGTAAATTGACACCTAAGTAGCTTTCTGCACATCCTGTCTAATATTATAAAGCAATAGATGTTAGATAAATTGCGAGCATTATTCTAAATGCTGAGTAGAGATCTTACATTATATATACTGTATTATCTTGATCATTTTAATCCAAAGTCAGGGAAGGCATGTAAAAATATGATGCATGTCTTTTTAAATCTAGGCTGTGTACCATTGAGCAAAAAATGTATTTATTGGCAGTTTGAAGAAAATGAAACTTTTGAATGTTGTTTTCAAAATCTAATACCAACCAAACAATAAACTAATCATATTGGCCATAATCTCCATGATGTCAACCCGCATTTGAACCATACCAACCGAGTGGCTGATGTCTGTTGGTTTTTTTTTTTCTTTCGGATAGAGGGTGTGATCACATGATGATGATTGTCACAACAAAAACTTATATTTTTGCATTTAACTTATTATTTCAAATCCTAGGAGGAAGCTGATATGGTTGAAGATGCAACTAACGAAGTCCAGTTCTACGATCCATGTGTTGGAACAATGAGGTCTATTCCAAATGTTTTCACTTCAAAAGACAAATACAAGGTACTCAATCACTTTGATCTGACACTGTTTTAATAAGTTTATATATTAAATACACCATTTAATCCTTTAGATTGTTTAAACTTAGTAAACAATTATTGTTATATTAACTATTGATTCAATTAGCTCCCTGAATTAACCGTCTCTGTGACTTGACCCTTAACTGATAATTTAATTTTGCATTTAAAGCATTTATTTTCAGATTTTGTTAAATTTGGATGAAGGTACAGGGAAGGTGGCTAGAAACATATAAAAGGAACAAATACAATATGACTTTTACAATTAAAAAAAAAGAACACAGCTCATACTTTACATTGTTGCCATTGGACAAATATTTAATGGCTGCCTCTTGAAGGTAATCGATCATTACAGCCAAATATCCCACTTAGAGGTTTCATTCTATCCAGTTTATTTTTTCTCCCTTTTTGTGTTTTTTGGTTTCCTCTTTTGGGAAGTTGCATTGCTTGTTTCACACTCCCTTTGGTGAGTTCCCATAGAATTAACTCTAGGAGGGGATTGTGCAGGAACAATTTATTTTCCTCAAGAGGCAGCTTCTTTGTCCAGTGGCAGCAATGTAAAGTGCCAACTGTGTTCTTTCTTTCAATATTCCATATTGTGTGTGTTCCTTTTATGTTTCTATCCACCTTTCCTGTACTTTCTTCAAAATATAACAAAATGTACCTGATAAAGTGAAAAGAGGTTTTCCTTATATAGGTATATTATCTTGAGATTTGTATTAAATGAATTATCTCTTGGGTTATTAACTTACAATGTTACAACACCTTGCTTCTCAGTATGTAATATTGTTTTTTTTAAACATAAATTAATGTTTGTCATTCATTAGCTCTTTAATCCTCCAACACGGCTGTAAAATTACATGGTTTGGTTTTAGTGTTCCTATTGACTATTACAACCATTCCCGTTGTATAGTGGTCAGTCAGTACAACTGGTAACAAACTTAGGGTTCCCGGGTTCATTTCCCGGCTGGTACCATGGGTAATTTTCCCGAAAGGGGAATTATCCTTAAGGTCAGCAGGATTTTGTTGATTAAACTTAGTTAAGTGTTACCAATGGTTCCACACTTTCATACTCACTATCCCTCATCAACAAAAGCTTGTTATTTATATATATATAATATATTTTTTTTGTGTAGTATAGGTTTAGGGTTATACTGGGTTACATAGTCACGTTAAATAACATGAAACTTATAATATCGATACTGTCACCTTTTAGGAAGAGTGATATGGTACATTTTAAAATTGGTATATTATTAGGTATTCTAATATTTTTTATTTTAAACAAAAATTAAATTTATAAGACAATTATTTTCAAAATGTTTATTTGATATAAATTATTGATAAAAAAAAATTAAAACCCGAACTCTAGGCTGTAAAAATATTTAGGCAGAAAATATTCATCTTTTGATAAATATTGTCATGAAAAATTGTTCATAGTTGTTTGATTGAGTGTAATTGTGGCCACAGTTGAAGGGATTTGGGAAAACCTAAAAAGGTAAATGAATATTTAGCTTTCAGAAAAATCGATGAATCTTGTAAAGATATGAAAAATAGTATTTTTTACTGTGATGGGAAAAAATTTGTTATAATCATCATCATTCATGAACAGTTCCTAGCCACGGATGGGTCTGTTTGGAACATAAGCCTCTCCAACATATCCTTTCTACCCACAACATATTTGGTAGGCCTATCCTTACCTCCTCTCATGGTTGAAAGAAGCTTTTCATAGCACCCCGTAAAATGGTTTTTTTTTAGTTAAATTTCATTTTTTAATCTCACTTTTTGGTGTTATTTCTGTTTATTCAAAATTACATGTTATTTTGAGGTGTTTACATATTGAGACAAGGTATACAAAATTAAAATTTATTATTAAAACTTGTATATTTGCTTTAAAAGTTCTTTGTCAAGTTTGTCTGCATATTTCACAATTTTGTAGCCTAAAGTTAGCTTACACTACAACAAAATACTAATCAAATTACAACATTGTCAAAAACTTCGCCTTAATTTCGTGTTTATTTAAAGATTTTTTTTTTTTTGTAAAAGCGGTGTTATTTTGTTTTATAAGAGGATTTTTTAATAAGACAATTTGTTTTATTCCTTTTTCAAAAACATTGTAAATCATATCTAAAAACTATCATAGGAAAAAGTACTTGATTCCCCATCTTTGTATGGCAATTTTCGCTTTATCATGTCTCACCATTTTTACGAGGCTCAAGCTTTTTGTTGACTTCTTTATCCTGCCCTGCACTGGTTCTTCCTTAACTATCATTAACAATAGTGCCTCATATTCAAACAGTTTTTAATTTCATGTTTAGCCATTTTTCAAGTGCATTCCAAAATTACTTTTTTATAACAAATGGTGTACATAGTTTTTTTTTTTTACACTTTAATTAAATCTTTTAGGAAATACTTGAGAAAATTAAAAAAAATTGATCAGGGTAATCTCAGGGATTTTATTTTGTGGTCATCTTAAGTGTGAATCTATACAATATTTGTGTAAGCATAGATATGGTTTATCTCTCAATTTGGTTCATAATTGTTGTTCTTGATTTTTCACTCTTATGTAGGCTGTGTGGGAATGACATTTTGACTTTGGAGAAATTTACAAGCGAGAAATAACAATTTCGTTTCCAGGGAAAGAATTAACAGTAGTTTTTCAATTAAGGCTATATTATGTCTAAGGTTTATAATATAAGTCCATACTTAGCCTTCATATTAATTTCAATTATAAAATTAAAAAAATTAATTTGATGATAAAACTAGAAGCTTAACCTATGGCATGTTGCTCATAAAGAAACTATTTGTTACGGTTTCAAATAAGTTAAATGAAGGGTAGATACAAAATAAGTGTTTGCATTGGTTTGGGAAAAGATACAAAAACTAGCATTTAATTACAGGTACGAAAAATAAATATAAAGTTAGTTATCTTATAGTATAAAGATATGGTGTTTGTGGATGACCTGATGGGCCATTGAGGGGAAACAAGTCTGGAGCATTTTGATGCATGGGATGAAGTGGTGGAATGGTATGGAATAAGGCTTAATGGAAAGAAGAGTAAGCTGGTGACTACGCCAAGGAAGAGATAGAGGTGCACAACTGATGTGTCAGTAAGATGGGAGCAGTTGAAGACAGTGGAAAGTTTTAAATACCTGGGGAGTGTGCTAGAGGAAAGTGGAAGAAACAGAAGAGAAATCAGTGAGAGAGGGAGGCAAGCAGAAGTTTTCAAAAGTGTGAGAAGTATAATTTGGAGTAGGGATGTACCAAGGAAGTGTAAAAGAGTAATCTATACAGGCATACTATGTACCAAATTGACATACGCAGCAGAAATGTGGGTATTGAAGGAAAAGGATGAAAGTAGAATTCAAGCTTGTGAAATGAAATTTTTGATAAGTACTACAGGAGTGACAAGAATAAATAGGATTAGAAATGAGAGTGTGATAGAATGTTAAGGAAGATCCAGTGCAGGCTAGGATAGAGAAGCCACGGCTAAGGTGGTACGGTCATGTGAAGAGAATGGAGGAGTAGAAGATAATAAAGAAGATGTTGGGGGGCTAGAAGGAAGACCAAGGTACAGGTGGGCTGAAGGAAGTGCAGAGGAATGTGAAGAGGTCAAGGGGTGAGGAGAAAGGATACATTGGAGAGGCTCACGTTCCAAACAGACCTGGCTAGTTGCTTGAAATTGTTCATAATAATGATGATGATGATGATGTTATCTTCTAGAAATTTCAAAAGTAAAAAAAAAAAAAATATTAGATACATCCCAAAATGTAATATTGCAGCTATTATAACCATGCATATTTTTTTATTAAGCTTTTTTGGTAACAATGTAAATAAATTCTAATGATAACTTTAATAATTGGCTAAAAATATCCAAAAAACTATCAAACACTCTTAAATAAAAAATAATTATGTATAATAATTGATTAGTGCTACACAATAAATTATTTGAAATATCTTGAATTAATTGAAGAAAGTTTGTCGATAATAAAACCAAAAATGCATTTTCTCAACTGAGCTAATGTAACTGGTTACCTCTTAAGTTTTATTGAGTAAACATCACAACAAAGTTGTTCTAATATGGCATTTAGTTGTATTTATGTAGTCTAGGCCAGAGGTTCCCAATTTTTTTTGGCCACGGAACCCTAATTGATCATAATTTTTTTGGTGGAACCCCATTTTGATAATAACAAAAGTGATTGTACCTTGTAGTGTAGTTTGAATATTTTCATGTTTGACATGAAAAGAAAAAATAATTATAAATAAAAAATTATTATCATAAGTATTATAAAACATTTATCGTACCAAAAAAAGTAACTATTTAATGTGAAGAATGAAATTTTTTCACATATTTACTTATAATAGCACTAAAATTAGGCTGTCTCGACACAGCCCCGCCACCCCGCTCCGCCCGTGCTGTTTGATACTAGATATACTTACAGCGGCGCGGCTATGTTATGACTGTTTTCTACGAACGTTTTAGTTAATTCTCAGACAGAACTCGGAACCCCTCTGACCTTTCCACGGAACCCCAGGGTTCCGCGGAACACCTTTTGGGAAACGCTGGTCTAGGCTACCCTCTGATAAATAAAATATAAGTTTAACCTAACTTTGGTAAATCAATAACATTGTTAATGAACATTGAATAAAAAAGTGACATTTATAGAAGGTATTTTAACTTATGAATATTATTTTCTTCCCAAAAATATTGGGTTATGATTTTGCTCTTACCTAAGTTATAGGAATGTATATTTTTTCTATTTTTTCTAGACTTTTGGAATCCTGCATAGTGCACATGTTTGATTACATAGTAGAAGACACACAATTTACCATCCATATTAATTTGTTACAGATACAATCAGAGCAACACCCATCTCTATTAAGAGTAGTTTCAAAGTCAAAAGTCAAGGAAAGTTTTGATAGAAATTTAGTGAGTGAGACAGTAAGGTGTGGACTCTTAAGTGTTAATATGAAATGTGGTGTAGGAGATTCTAGCAAGAAAACTGTAAGAGGAAGACGTTCGAAAAAACCCAGAAATTGTTCAAAAGAAAAACCAGAATATTGCCTTGAAAATACTAGAAAATGCTTGAAAGATAATATAAAGACTTTAGTTCATAGACAATGCAAGACAGAAGACTGTCCTAAATATCCTTTGACAGGTGGATACTGTACAACTCATGGAGGAAGAGGCAAACAATGTAAAGTAGAAGGTTGTTCTAAATATAGTAAGAAATATGGTTACTGTGTCTCACACGGAGGCGGATGTATTGGCAAAAAATGTAACTTACCAGGTTGTCTGAAGTTTAGCAAGAAAGGTGGTTATTGTATAGCTCATGGTGGAGTTGGATTAAAATGTAAAGCAGAAGGTTGTTCTAAAAATAGCAAGAAAGGTGGTTTTTGCATAGGTCATGGTGGTATTGGCCCAAAATGTAAAGCAGCGGAATGTCCTAAGTCTGCTTTGAAAGGTGGATTCTGTATGTCACACGGAGGGATTGGCAGAATATGTAAAGTGGAAGGTTGTTTAAAGAATGGTAAGACAGGTGGCTATTGTATCGCTC
Source organism: Timema podura (assembly GCA_033556935.1). Taxonomy (NCBI): domain Eukaryota; kingdom Metazoa; phylum Arthropoda; class Insecta; order Phasmatodea; family Timematidae; genus Timema; species Timema podura. The sequence goes on from JAVRXN010000009.1 coordinate 32,866,704, forward strand.
ACGGTGGAATTGGAATAATTTGTAAAGCAAATGGTTGTTTTAAGCATGGTCAAAAGGGAGGATTTTGTGTAGCGCATGGTGGTAGTCTCGCTAAATGTAAATCGGAGGATTGTCCTAAGAATGCCATGAAAGGGGGATTTTGTATAGCACATGGAGGAATTGCAAGGAAATGTAAAGCAGAGGGCTGTATAAAAAATAGTAAAACAGGGGGATACTGTGTAGCGCATGGTGGATCAACAACAAAATGTAAAGCAGGGGAATGTTTTAAAAATGCTTTGAAAGGTGGATATTGTCTATCACATGGAGGAATTCGAAGAACATGCAAAGCAGAAGGTTGTACTAAAACACCTCAAAAGGGGGGATTGTGTATTGGCCATGGAGGGATAAAACTAAGACATCAGAAGATGATTCTAGAGCTTATTTAAGAGATTATTATAAAGAAACATGATATACTAGATTGAGGCTGAATTTTGTGTTAGTGTAGGTTAAATCTTACATCTTGGTCAAATTACAATAAATTTCCCCTAATAAGCAAATTTTGTAACTAAAACTACATTAGTATTTAAAAACATTCAGCCTTGGTCTTGCAAACCGCCATGAGTATATTTTCAAACGGAAACATAAAGAATCACTGCCACTTAAGTTTTGTAAACATCAATAAATTTCATGAAATGTAGATAATAAAACCATTATTTATAAACTAAATAACAATATTGTGGTTTATACTTATTGCTTCCCACTTAAGAGTTTCTTGACACTACCATACCTCTTGTTTGTAGGTTTGAATTCAGTTCCGTTGGTGATATACAAATTTGGATTCTATGAGGGGGTGTATGTGTTCCCTAGGAACTGTATCATCTATGTTTACCAATAAGAATATAAATCAATTCATAAAAGAACTCACAAACTTAATATTTTCAATTTCATCAATTAAAAAAACAAATTATCTCACAATAATAAAAGTTAAAATTATCTTAGATTAAAATAACTCTTTTTAATATTCTTTAAAAAATGTCAATCTTTTACATATTAAGATGTAATGCAATTCATGCATAAAGTATACTAATAATTTTTAAATTGTGCTGTTTTAAATAAGATTAATTTGTTAAAATATTGGTGAAATTCATAACAATCTAAAACAAAATAAAATAAAGTAGTTAAAAGTATAATAAATTTCATATTGCAAACCACATGATTTATTGATTTTGCTATCACTGTGTATAAATCCTCCCGTATATTAAATTCTACTTATCCCTACTTTGCTAGTCCACATAGCCAAATAGCCTGAAAGGCTAGTAACACTTAGTGCACGCACACTAAAAAGAAGCTGAATGTTGATATTTTGTAAAGTCATAGAAAAGTATTGTGTAGATAAGTTTGTATAGGGTAAAAACTTTATATTGAACCTAAAGTTCTTTATTTGAATAAATGAAAAGGACACCTAAAAGTGGTAATTAAACCCGGGACCTTTGGATTAAAACCCCAATGCTCTGCCACTAAGCTTACCAAGGTATCTTTCCATGCTCATAGTCATTCTTAACTCATATTTTAAGGCAGAGTCGGTGATAGATTTGTGGACATCATCATCAATATAGCTTTATGCTGTAAATAGTATAAATACATTGTACATGTATATTCTGAAAGAAAGAAACACAAATTCTTTGTTTGTGCAGATTGATTACTATCCCCAAATTTAATACAGATACATAATATGAAACTCGAACCAATATTAGATATAACTTTTTTTGGTACTGACTGTATGTTATATAGAAAATCATCAACAAACAAAAAAGAGTCGACAGTAAACAAACTCAATCCCATGAATAAAGACTGGGAATAAAATCGAAAATGGAAAACTTTTGACTTCATAAGAAATAACTAAGATTATTAAAAAACTATTTTTTATATACAGTAATGTAATTATTAATATAATTAATAAATAATTAGTCTAAGGCTCTACTCTCTCAGTAGACTAGACTGCCAATGACTGGAAAATCGAGGTTCGAATCTCGATCTCTCAGAAATATAGACTGCCTACGACTGGGAGATCGAGGTTTGAATCTCGATCTCACAGTAGATTATAGACTGCCGATGACTGTGAGATTGAGGTTTGAATCTCGATTTCACAGTAGATTATAGACTGCTGATGCTGGGAGATCGAGGTTTGAATCTTGATCTCGCAGTAGACTAGACTGCCGGTGACTGGGAGATCAAGGTTCGAATCTCGATCTCGCAGTAGACTAGACTGCCGACTGGGAGATCAAGGTTCGAATCTCGATCTCGCAGTAGACTAGACTGCCGACTGGGAGATCAAGGTTCGAATCTCGATCTATCAATAGATTAGACTGCCAATGATGGAGATCGAGGTTTGAATCTTGGTCAGGTGTACTAAGGATGGTTTCTCCTAAATAGTTATTGATTCAACCTGCAAGCAAATGCAGGTACATTTCTTTTAAACAGAACCTTACTCATACCTAAAACCACTAGCGTAATTAGTACATAAGCATATAACCCAAACGAGTAGTAAGATGTGATGCGATATTTTAAAAAAATGCTCTATCATTAAAAATTAAAGATATTCTAGAAATGTCCTTATTGATGAATAGGTTGAATAAATTATAGTACATTATTACCATTAAAAATGTTCCAGTAGAAACACTAAATAATTATTATTTACTGCTATGGCTAAAACTTTGAGTCCAAAATACAAGCCAGTATAAAAATGACTAACTATGACAAAGTGAGCTTCTGAAATGAACACTTGTTTTTAACACCTTGCATGTACAGGTTGGAGCAATTAAACCGAACCATTTTCAAAGTGAAATTGAAAACAATCCAATAGACAACATTTTAATTGAAATAGTTGATAGGTTTTTTAAAAGCTTTGGAAACAAAAATTATCATTTACTGTTTAAAAATTAGTCATCCAAATGTGCATTGCTGTAATTGCTGATGAAAGCTGTGTACAACCCTGCAAAGCAGAGCTAGTGAAATGGCATCAACCTCTTGGCTAATTTTGACTTATAAGTCTTCAATAATTTGTAATCAATGATATTACACCTTCTCTTACAAATACCCCCATAAAAAAATTGGGGGATGTCAAGTTCGGTGACCGCGGGGCCATGGAACATCACCAAACCGGGAAATTATGCGCCCTGAGAAGAACCTGCGCAGTGTGTCCATGCTGTGACGAGATGTGTGGGCAGTGGCCCCATCTTGTTGGATCCAAATATTTTCAAGCCGACACTGACGCTGATGTAACTCAAGAACAAGGACATTTGTTATCTTTTCTGCATACCGTTCTGAGTTCTCTGTTGTTGCTCGGTCATCAGCATTTTCAAAGAAAAAAGGCCCAATGACACCCATTGCTACAACCCCACACCACACTACAACCTTTTCACTTTAAACTGGTCTTTCATGAATTTCTTGTTGATTTTCAGATGCCCAGTATCGAAAATTTTGTTTTTCCCCAAAACCTTTAAGGAAGAAATTAGCCTTATCATTCATTAGAAGAGTGTTTAGAAATTTCAGATTCAGATTTGTTTAATCCAATAAAGTTTCACAACACTTCAATCTGACGTCCTTGTCATGTTGGCTCAGTTCTTGCCCTAACTGAATTTTGTAAGGGTGAAATTGTAGGTCAACGTGTAAAATTCTAGAAAGACTCCTTCAAGACAGTTGCAGTGTACGGGCGTGTCGCTGTGCTGAATAACGTGGACTCTGCTCCATGGCTAATCTAACACGCTCTACATTTTCAGGTGTTCTGTTTTTAAATGTTTATGGGGTTTATTCTGCACTGATCCACTTGCACACCACTGACTTACCCACAAACAAATTGTTTTGCATGATAGCACTGGTCTCAGGCCAGGCTCGTCACAAAACTTCAGTCTAAATGTGTGTTGAACTTGAACAATGGAGTTTTTTTTATAAAATGTTCCACAGCAAATTGTGTTGTTACACCGACCAACTATCTAGTGTATACCGGATCCAAGATCACATAGCACCTATCGCCATCACTCTCGATATGAGCACTCGTATCATTAAACAGTATTGCCATCCTAAAACTGAGTCGCTTTAATTGCTCCATCCTATATATTATGAGGAAATAATTGTATACATCTTACATATCTGTGTGCACATAGCCACATACAGAATAATATCTGCCTTTTGGAGAAACTACTCATATTTAAAATAAATATTTTATTTAAATTTAATGCTTGACTGCTATACATAGTGACAGTAATTGAAAAATCAATTCTACACATTCAACTTAATGTCAAACATAAATGGTATTTTCTTTATCATAATCTGTGCTAGTATTGTTTCTATTTATGAAACTTTTATTCACAAGTTTAAAATGTTTGTGAAACTGAGATAGTTAGCAAGGGATTTTAAATCCCTCTGTTTGCAGATAAAGCAGATGAATCCATTGCATGTTGTCTCTGCATGCTCCTTTAAGGCAGCGGTTCCCAACCTTTTTCAGTTTGCGTACCCCCGAACCCAAATCCTCCAGGCACCCCCACCTCCCCAATCTGTTTCACCCATTACAGATTCCGAAAACTTCTTTAAAAAAAGGTATATGTTGAATTAAAATATATGGTCTATTTTTCCATTATATAATTTTTTATTTTTGAAGTAAGCAAACAAATTAACACAAAGATTGGAAAAAAGAAAAATTAATGTGATATTTGGGACTGTATTAAATTACAAAGTTTTGAAAAATTAGGCTCAAAAGGGGTTAAATACAATCTCAAATCCGGAGCTGTGTCTAATTTGCTTCTATATTTATTTTTTATATAAGTACACAAAGTAAACGCCCGTTCAACAAGCTCTGTGCTAGCAAAAGGCAACAAAACATTATGTTTTTTTCTAGAAAGTTCACTGTATTCGTCACCGCGACAAGCCCAAAAACTGACTAGATTCACCATTCCGCCATTGAAGAGGTTCTTCAGAGTGGTGTCTGATGTGAGCTCTAGCAACTTCTCCTTTTCAGGAATCGACAATGAAGCCGGTTCAAAATTCTCTTCTTTGAAAGGATTAGATATCCACTGATCACCCATTTTCGGCTCTGAAAAATATTTTTCAAACTAGGATTTTAATCCTTTCAAGTGCTCAATTATCTTATCACTGACTTAAATTTATCTCGGCTTGTGACAAGAAATCGTGAAGGGTTACGAATACTTAAGGCTGTCCTTTTTTAATGCACTTTGCCCAAATTTTTTTTTTTCATGAATTCAGTTTTGTTGACAACTTGAAAAGTGTTACAATTTTTTGAATTGAAAGATTGAGTTTATTAATCTGGTGGAAAATGTCACTCAGGTATGCAAAGCTTTGTAGCCATTCAAAATCACGAATCATAGATCCATGATTTTTAAAAGGATGATCTTCCAAAAAAAGAGCTACCTCATGTCGAAGTTCGAACAGCCACGTCAGGACTTTACCTCGGGATAACCACCTACCTTCAATGTGCAAAAGCAAAGTGTTGTGAAGGCTGTCATGTCTTCACACAGCAATTTAAACAACCTGGAGTTGGTAGGATTCGCCTTTATAAAGTTGACGACTTTGACCGCTTCATCAAGAACTTTTGCAAATTTGGAAGCAAAGGTTTTGATGTGAGGCTCTGTCTGAATACAGCAGTGCATCCATTTCATTTTGGGGGCAACTTTTTCCACACGTGTACAAAAGCCTGAGTAGTAACCTTCCATGGATTTTCCTCCTTCTGTGGTGAGCCCAACACATTTTGGCCATTGAATTCTATTTTCAATGAAATAATGATCAATTGCTTCAAATACGTCTTTACCAGTCGTACGACCCTTCAATGGGTGACAAATAAGGAGATTCTCATTCGAATTATAAGTCTTTCAAGTACTTAGCAATTACAAGTAGCACAGAATATTGCGCAACCGTCGACTTGGATAGAAAAAAATTCACAACCTTTGACGTGATTTATGATTGTGTTCTCAACATCATCTGACATATCCGTATTCTTCGAGACACCGTGTTATTTGAGAGAGGTATTAAACTAATTTTATGAGCACTTTCCTCTCCAAGCATGCATTTGACAGCATCTTTGAGGCTCGGTAAAATTAAATTTTCACCAAAGGGTGTGGTTTTTACCTTGTCTCGCAATACGATAGTTAACGTAGTAGGAGGCCTCAGTAGCTTTGACAGAATCACTTTTGGCAGATTCAAAATGTTTTTTCACGTTTACAGAACTCTGAAGTTTCAACTGTCGAAAAAACGTGGCATCTTTATCTTTGTGCTCGGGATGTTTGGTTTATAAATGGCGTGTGAGCAAAGAAGGCCTATTCAACCGTTGCTTAATACTTCTCCACATACAAAACAGAGAGACTTAGGGCAGTCCTCTTCTTCTATACATGAAAACCCGTGATTAATGTAGCTATCCAAGTACCTTCTTTTCTTGTTTATTATTCCCTCTGAAGAAGAAGAAACTACAATTTGTTTTACTCACCTGCTCTGGTCTGGTTCTTGAACCTGTTGTGGTGTCGTATTGTTGGTCCAATCAGTGTCAGATTATGTGCACGGTACTTCATTTGGTGTTTCAGTCAACTTCCGCTTCCGCACAAGTCCAGTTTTTAGCCACTGATCCATAGCGTAATCACGTGACTAATAGGTAGTTGGTAGAAAAATTGGCGTAAGATTGTAGGAATAACACGCACACGCCTTAATACAAACACCCACAACAAAAGTTAAACACAACACAAATTAATTAATGTTTTATTTTTATGCACAGCCCGGCACATGTCAATAATTAAATCTAAAACACAGAGGAAGGGTGAGCCGCGAGGAAAGATAGCATCAATCCTGAGCGGAGGGATGTAGGCAAGGGGTTGGGCGCGGGCGAGAGGAGGGAAGGCCGATCCTTTCAGCGGACTCAACCCCTATTTCATCGAAGATTTTATTAATAAGAGGCCAATATTACAACTGACAATATTAGTAAAATCCTCTACTTACTTTTTAAAACTATTTGTACCCCCGGTTGGAAACCGCTGCTTTAAGGTTATATGTCAATAAAAATTATTACAGTAATTGAACATGTTTAGTTATATGCTATAAATGTATTACTTAAATTATATGGTTAAAAAGTGTCATGGTTAAGATAGGTGTATTTAAAAATGCAATTTAACATCAACCATGAAATACTTCTCTACCTATGACAACAACTTGTCATAAATGACCATTCACACTAGTAACAAAAAATGAACTGTAGTACACAACTAATTAGACAATACCCTCTGACAAGCTAAAAGTCACGCTCTTCAATGAACTAGTTGATGTGTCTATACCTTGATGACGAATAACAATAGTGTGTTTTATGACAAAATAAACATGAAGTTTATTTATGTTAATCATCAAAATATAGTTCAAGTGGCAATGAAATATGATAGTCATGCATTTGATTGTGAATTTTCATCATTAAAGTTCTTAAATTTTTGAAATAAATAAAATTTTAGTGATTTTAATAGTGCTCTCCAAGATGGTTACAAAAGTGACACTTATCTAAATTATCATTGGTGCTGCTAATTAATTTGATCACCTTTTGTTTTAAATTACATAATACAACTTAAGGCACGATCACTTGAAAGAAACTATAAAAGTTTGTGAAAGTTGGTTTTATTCATAGAAATGGATGCAATAACTGGGCATCACAACTTTAATTGATAAGGCTTCTCAAACTTATGATTGTTAAAAGTTTTCTTAGTGGCTATAATAGTTGAAATTCTTACATCCACCAGTAAATGTTGACTTGTTGACAAAATACCTGGTAGGTGGATATAAAATAGTTTGGAAGCTTATACAACATCCTTCCTCAGATGTAATAAACTCTTGATGCTGAGCTGATGGTTGATATTGGATATTTACACTTTTTGTCACACTGTATTTTTAAACATACCACTCAAAGGCATACATATTAAGAGATTTTAATTACAGTATCCAAGGCATCATTAAAAACTCACTACTCTATAAATTGTAGTCTAAAGAAAGACCATCCCATCTTACTAAGTTTCCCAAACACATGGTCAAACCAAATTATTGAATATTTAAGTTATTATTATTATCAAACAATAAATCACAAAACCTTTAAATCCTGAGTCATTATTATAATCGGCACATAAGAAGAATCAAAACCCTTTTAAAATATAATACAAACAATAAATAATTCCCAAGTCAGACTAGCCCATATAATTTATATCTGTGGTACTTAGTGGGACTTCAGAGTGATGGCAGCCCTCTACAAGTAGGCTACTCTTCTAGTCGGATATTGAAAAGGTAAGTAAACATTTACCAAGTATTTCCATTGTTGTATTTTATGAAGGGGAAACCTTTCACTGAAACTATTGTCTAGGTGACGAAAGATTGTTTATTGTAATAATTTCCTTTAAAATGCAGTAAGTCATTGTAGGTTAACAATTTCATGGTTAATATAAACTTATCTTTTTTGAAGCATTTGTAGCGTATGGGGATCCAGGCAACCAACAATGTTTGTTACAGAGACATAAGACTTCAACATTTATAATTATAGAAGGGTACCAATATTTGAAAATTCGATTCAAAACTTCTAAAGTAATGAACATTCAATGCTGTGGGAGAAAATAATTAATTCCTTTACTTAGTTCAACTTCCAGCCGTAAAAAAAAAGTATCGCAAGGGCTGTCTTATAATAGTACTCCTACAAAAACAACTTTCTTTAAAAATATCCTCATGGTGCAATACATTCTCCTTCCAACTATTAAACAGACACGTTGGCTTCAATAACAATTGATGAGGTTTCATACTTCACAGCTGATGAAATAAAACACAATAAATAAATCTCCCTTAAGAAAAAATTGCTTCATGTAGCTCTGACATAATCTTTGGATATCCTATGGCTGACTAACCATTTAACATAGTTCTGAGATAAAAAAAAATTGTAATTGACTCAATTCATTCACTGTCTAAAGGCCCATTCACACTATCATGTTTAGCTTGTGCCAATGTCCATGCCAGTCCAACTGTCTTGCAAGTAAAGGATTACACACACTTTTGAACATCATGCAAAGATTTACTTGCGGGACAGTTAAGTTCACCACATGTATACACAACTGTTCTAAACATTGAACTGCACCTGTTCTCTTTAAACTTTGACTAGCACACCAATCGAGGTTTACACGTAAAAGTACAATTAGTACTCACATCCTGCTGGTGCAACAATAAACTACTGGCGCCAAATTATTTGAGCAAGAAGAACATGCGTCATGCACACTCTTTATTTGTATGCAAGTACAGATTTACACTGTAGCATGTTATAATAACTGGCGCCAGTAAACTTTACATTATAACCCCACTTATGCATCAGGAAAACTGGTAGTACATAATATATATCGATAATTGTAAATACATTCCTTATTGCAGGTTTGTTACACTTGAATTTCCCAGTTATCACTGTGTGCTTACTGAAAACATTTAAAATTTATACACGTTCAACAAGCTGAGGCACAATCTTGTTGTGTTCTTCCACTGATTCTGCAGCAACCAGAAGATCATCGAAGTATATCACAATACCCTTAATGTCCCCAAAGAACTGTTCATTCCATTCCTTAATTTTCTCCAGAGCACAATTCACACCAAATGGCAGCCTTAGGAACTTATAGCAGCCCCATGGAGTGGAGAATGCACAGAGATCACTAGAGTCTTCGTCAAGCTCTAGCTGCCAGAATCTATCTTTAAGGTCAAAAAGTGAAAAACTTTTTTCCCAGTTAATTTATCAGTCAATTGTTCAATCATTGGAATTTTATAAAACTTTCTCTTTATGTCTCTATCTAGGTCTTGTGGGTCCAGACAAAAGCGTAATGAACCATTAGGATTTTTGACAGTGACTAAATTACTTACTTACGATCTAGGCTCCTTAACCTTCACAACAATTTTATCCTTCACGAACTTGTCCAAAGTTGACTTGAGTTTACAGTAAACAGTTTGCACCAGTCGTCTAAGTGGCCAAGCTTGAGGCCTAGCACTTTTTCTAATGTTTATTTTGCACTTTTTGGGGAATTTGCCAAGACCTGTGAAGATCTCTTTATTCTCTTCTATGAATTTAGCTTTCTGACACTCTGTCTGATTACTATCAAATTCAGTTTCTGATTTAACCACTTTCACTCTTTTGATTAGATTTAGATTCACACATGCATCTAGATCTAAAATTGGAGTACCAATAACATCCACTAGTCTGAAATCCATGTGGTTCACTACTTTTATTGTACTCACACCTGAAATACACAATACCTAAAGGCTTTACCTTAAGCCTACATATGACTCCAGCATTTCATTTGTAGGCCTAACCTTGAAATGTTTTTCTTTTTGCTTAAATATGTGAATTGGAATAATATTGACTTTTGAAACAGTATCTAGCTTAAAGTGCAAATGTTTGTTCTCAATCTTCACTGTTTCATACTACACTTTCATATTGTACTGCTTTTCTTTGTTCACCACTTCAACACATTTAGTCTTTGATCCAGTTGCTTTGACTTTAATCATGTCTACATACAAAGGTTCACCATCACCATCATTGTGTTGTAACGTCTTCACTTGTCTGACTTTTGACATACAATAGTAAAATGATTACGTTTGCCACACTTTGAGCATAGTTTACCATATGCTGGACATTTACGCCTTTTGTGTGTAGAGTTGCACCAGCGACATCTATAAATGTATTTCGATAATTCTGGATATTTTTCTCGTTGACGATTCTTGAATTGATTACGCACAATGTCTACAGCAACCAGCACTGAGCTTAGAACTGGAGTTAACGATGTTAACGATTGTAGGTGGCTTAGTTGAATAACTTCAGCCACTTTCGCTAGGTCACAGGCCTTTACTAACATCAAGCTTGGAGCTTGTAAAAGTTCTTTTTGCAATGCAGGATCATTTAGCCCCATGAAAACGCAATCCCTAACAATGTCATCAGATTGATCACCAAACTCGCATGTCTGAATTAGTTTACTAAGGTCTGTTACAAAATGGTCAAAAGGTTCTTCCATTTTTTGTTTACGGGAGTACAGTATAAATCGTTCATATGGCACGTTTTTCCTTGGTTTGGCATATGCCTCAAATGCATTCAGTAAATTACTGTAGTCTTTACGTTCTGTATCAGTTAGCTTGAATGTGTTTTGTACTTCTACAGCTTCTCCAACAAGGTTTAGAAGTATTCCTGCTTTCACTTCCGATGGCTTTTCAGTTTTCCTTAAGCTAACATATAAATTTCAAAGTTCTGCTTAAATTTGCGCCACTTCTCATCACATTTCCCGTCAAACTCAACACACTTGGCTCGTTTAAATCCGTCATGATTATCGATGTTACAACAATTTTCAAAATACGTATTTATTTGCACACGTAAATAAATTTATACCGGTTCTGTAAGTAATGTCCAAGCGACTGCGCCATATTTTGTGTGCCACTGTGTGTTAGTTCAAAGACGTAATTAACTTTAAACTACAGTTAGATTACCACTTCTGTGGTTTTACAAGACAGCCAGCAGAAGCGAGCAGATGGTATCAGTAATGCCAACATTGTCTAAAATTAATTTTTGTCAACATATTTGGAAATAATTATTATTTACTAATTACTACTATTATTATCACTAAAAATATTATAAATCACTTTTAACTATACTTTCCCAAAGATTACAGTATAATTTTATTTTCCATAATCAAATTTAAGAAAAAAAAGTCAAGTAAATGAATTCTAGTTTTTCTTTTAACTCTTGTGGCAATTAGAGGTTAAATAGAGCGTTAAATTTTACATTTAATGGTATTATATTAAGTTATTAATATCTATATAACTGCCCTCACATATCTTTAATATAAATAAATGGTTTGTGATAATAAAGAGGAAAAAAACATACAAAATGTTTGTGCAATAATATAAAGTTTAAATTTGGTAAACAAGCGTATTTATACCCTTCGCTGCCTAACGGCAACAGGGTCCTCTTTTTTCTACGTCATCAGCCAGTTTCTATTCAGTGGCCATATTTGTTTACACTATATAAGGCCACTTTTAACGTTCTCTTGCTTTTAATAAATAATTAGAAATAAACAGTAAAAGAAAACTTCAATACTAAAGAACCATACAAACGGTTACTCTCATAACCAAAATCTAACAATTTTAAATTTACATTATAACTGTGAATTATCGGATAAAATACAGTTAATAAAACCACGTGCGTGAGTCTACAAGTTTAAGAACAAAATATTTTATAGTTGAGTACTATTGATTTGTATTTAGACGTGTCTATGCTACCGTTAGTAATTTTAATATAAATTTGATTAATACAGTGTCTTTTTTGAATATTTCGGCTACTTAGTAATCTGTGTGTTCTTTTGTGAATATTATCTTTCTCCGGTGTTGATTAAATAAATACCAGGCTAATCTTCAAGTTATAAGTTATTGTATTTTTTATTAGAGACTTTGTTACAAATGTTTAAGAGGAGTGAATCTAAAATAGATTTTTGTTGATTAGGATAGCTTTTGATTTGTCATTGTCATTTATTTGATAGGCCTAAATATATTTTCTAGGATATTGATTTTTGTTTGTTAAATTATTTTAAAGTCATCATAAATAGGCCTACACATTAAAACAAAATAATATAAAAGATTGTAAAGGCGATCATAAGCCTGAAATATGTGCCAAGAGAATATGTTTTCTTCGAGAATACCTCCAGCATATGTCCGATTCAATATATTTGGATTTTGTTAACCTTGATGAAACCCGGATTTTTTTTATAGAGGTAAGATTTTTTTTATCATTTTATAAACAAAAGTTTGAATTGTTGTATAGTACTTATACAATAGCACAAAATGTTTAATTTTTAATTGTTTTTTCCAGTTTATAATCTCAAATTGAGACTGTAGAACATATAAAACTTACATTCTTTTGCATGTTTCAGACACACCCATCTTACTAATATGTTATATAGTAATATTCGAGAAAAACGTGTTAATAATGATTGAAATATTAGGTTTTGACAATGATTGTTTACAATAATTTATTACTTGCTATTTTGTGTAAATAAAAGTGTCTTATATATTCAGGCTTTTATGCACCATCACCTTATAGGTTACCACAGCTGTTTGTGAAATTTTTTTTCAACGACTGAACCCAGGCTTTAAGTGAAACTTTTAACTATTGTAGGCTAATTACAACTGGACCTTGGCCTTTATGAAGTGTTAGAAAAAGGAATAAAAAATTCAAGTACAATTTGTTTTTCTACTCAATTATTATTTTATTTGTTGGTGTTGATTTGTTCAAGCCATTAGGCCTAATTTATTTATTTTTAAATAAGCACCATACTACCATAGCTGGGTGTGAAAAATTTTTCCTCAATAACTGGGTTTAGGTATCAAGTGAAACTTTAATTATGATATATACCTATTTAATAACCTAGGCCTAGGCCTTTATGAAAAACATTGTCATTTCTTTCGAAAAACTATTACACTGCTCATAGGTGTTGACATTTAGTTGCAAGAAGGTCCTACTTAGCCACAAAGGTTTTAGTTTTTAAACACTAGGCTACCACAGCTGTGTGTGAATAATTTTTACTTTCTCTCTATCTTACAAGTAGAGAAAGTATGGTGATCGTCAAAAAAATCGAACTCGAGATTTTGATGAATTTTGACGTTTCATGACTCCCTGAATCCGAAAAAGTGGTTTTTGAATTTCCGTCTGTCTGTCTGTCTGTCTCTCCAACTAGAGCCTAAACTATTTTACCGATTGAGCTGAAACTTGATATCTAGGGTTTTCATAGGGTTGCCCCGAGGGATTTTTGGAATTGTATATCTACCCCTAAAATTAAGGGTAGTTTACTCAAGGGAAAAAAGAAAAAAAGTCGATTTTCTCAAAATCGGCTCTAACGATTTTGATTAAATTTCATTTATAAACATTAATAAATATTACAAACAAAATGGCTACTCTCAATATTTCGGCAAAATGGCTTTAAGGGCTCCGGTCTGATGCGTAAATTAACATTTTTTATAATAGCTCCGAAACTATTTGAGATATGAAATTACTTAGCATTACAAATATGTATATATATTTATAATACAGATATTTTATTCGAAACATATTTTTATAAAATCAATAATTTTCAATCTATACGCAATTATATATATATATTTTTAACTTTTTGGACATTAAAACTTAATTATTACGATCGTAAAAAAAACTGACCTGAAATGTTGATGGATGTCAACGTCTCATGACCCCCCGAACCCTAAAAAATAGTCTTTGCAATGCCGTCTGTCTGTGTGTCTATTAAAACTTAAAATTAAGGGTAGTTTACTGAAGGGCAAAAAGAGAAAAAGTCGATTTTCTCAAAATCGCCTCTAACGATTTTGATTAAATTTCATTTATAAACATTAATAAATATTCCAAACAAAATGGCTACCCTCAATATTTCGGCAAAATGGCTTTAAGGGCTCCGGTCTGACGCGTCAATTAACATTTTTTATAATAGCTCCGAAACTGTTTGAGATATGAAATTACTTAGCATTACAAATATGTATATATATATTTATAATACAGATATTTTAGCCGAAACATATTTTTATAAAATCAATAACTTTCAATCTATACGCAATTGTATGAATTTTTTTAACTTTTTGGACATTAAAGTTTAAGTATTGCGACCGTAAAAAAAAACTAACCTGAAATGTTGATGGATGTCGACGTCTCATGACCCCCCGAACCCTAAAAAATAGTCTTTGCAATGCTGTCTGTCTGTGTGTGTCTATAAAAACTTAAAATTAAGGGTAGTTTTCTGAAGGGCGAAAAGAGAAAAATTTTGTTTTCTCAAAATCTGCTCAAACGATTTTGATTAAAATTCGTATCTAGGCGTTGATTAAGATTATAAATAAACTGGCTATTTTCATTTTCCTATGAACATGATTTTTAGGGTACTTTAGAGAGGCGTTAATTTCCGTATCTCCACAACTATTTGAGAAACTAAACAACTTATCATTGCAAAATTTTAGGACTATTAGAAATAAAAAACTTTTATTTGACATATATTTTTATAAAAGCAACAGTTTCTGAGATATTTGCAAATATATTATTACAATTTTGTGAGCTTTAGTTGTAAACATATACTACTTAAGTCTTAACGCAATAATTCTCCAATGCCATAGAGTAATTAAATATAAGTAAGTATCTAAAAAAGTATTTTATTTTTCATTAAAGCTCTTAGGAGAAATGTTTGCACAGCAATGATCTATCTCCATTTTAGACTCAATAGTCAATATTTACATTTTTTATTGGTCAAAATGTATAAATGAATAATTAAATATCAATGCGATGACTTGAAGATGTGCAACACCTTATAAAATGTTAAAATTTTAACCAAACATCGAAATTTTAATACGAAGATTTGACCCTTGTGGAAGACATTAAACTGTTTGAAATGTTCTTAGGTGGACAAAGATGCGCCTCTTTTCTCATTGATTCTATATCATTGTATATTATTTTATGCGTGTTCTTATGTGGAGTGGTGATGATACAATGTACATTATTCCGTTCAGAAATCTTACGAGTTTATAGAAAGAGAGAGAAAGTCTGTGCGGTGCGCCGTACCATTTATTTCTCAACGAATAGCTTCATGTTTCAAGCGCAACTTTAATAAATGTAGTCTAGGGGACTTAATACAAATATGCCTAGACCTTTATGAAGTGCTCGAAAAGGGAATTAAATCTGCGAGTAAAAGTTGTTTTTCCACATAAATATGTAATATATAAATAATTAAAGCATTGTAAAGGCCCACTTTTCAATTGATACGACTGGCTGCCAAAATATAGGTTAGGCCTATTTATAATCCTTCGGCCAAACTATTCAATCATCATAGAATCTTGCATTAATATTTGGTTTAGTACTAACGATCACCATAAGTCTATATATTTTTCTATATGCCTACTACACATTCAGATTTTTCGCATTTATAATGTTATTAATAATACTATTATTAACAAATAATTATTTGCAAAATAACAAACAAAATTTACTAAAAAGTTATTTATTTATAATAATAAAAACTAATATGGAATTAAATGCAAAATTAAAAAAAAATTAATACTAGCCCTAACATCAACATATCAAGGTCAACAATAAATAAAAAATAAATAAAACAGTCATATATGTTTCTTGTATAGACTTCAATTTTGGCTGTCAGAAGTGACAGCTGATAAACACATGTTTTTGCGATCATGTTTTTCACATTTATAATGTTATTAATAATACTATTATAGTAAAAATTATTTATTTATTTATAATAATAGAAACTGATATGGGATTAAATACAAAATTTAAAAAATAATTAATATCATGGAAAAAATTAATAATTATCAATTTTGGCTGTCGGAAGTGACAGCTGATAAACACATTTTTTTGCAGATCATATGGTTTGGCGGAGGGATACATAATTTGGTCTGGTTACTTTTCAAAACTATCAGCTGTCAGTCAGCACCACAGAAGCTATGTGGGACCTATAGCATAGTTATTTTATTAACGACTTGTATCATAACCGTATTGTTTCACGCACAAATTATAACTACTCGGTACTCACTACAGATCACATTATCTCTTTTAGAGCTGACTGCTGACTTTGGTGTAACCAACCTATCATACATTAACTTCCCTAGTACAGTACTTATAACACAAGATACAAAATATAGTAGTGTAGTGATAGATTTATAGCGTTTTATCGTGTAAAAAAATTCCTATGATGAACATAAATGGACGTCAGCCTAACGTTATTCCGGTCAACTAGAAAATTAGAATATAAGCTCTAATGTCCGAGTGAAGCACTATTTATATCAATAGTTAACATAATTATGTATAGCACAAATTCCACAGGAGTGTTAAGACAAAACTCCGGAAAGGTTCAAGTAAACTAATTTAACATCAGAATGATAGTTAGAAACTAAAGGTGACTCTAATAAAGGAAAGCATTATTGACCCTACAGAATGTAACAATGTGACCATATCTACGTGATGGGATAGCCTTCATTTACCTGGCCTGCATTAAAGAAGGAAATAGCCAGGACATGTCAACAATGCAGTGGCGTATTCTCTGGGTATGCTAGTCCTGCGCCGCATACCCATAATGATATGAACTAGTTTTTTTTTTTTAATTCAATGTTGTCTTTGCTAACTGTGTAAATACTAATGTTTAAATTGTTAATAAATATACATGTAATTAATTATTAATTTTAAAACTAATATTGGCTCATATTCCAAAAATATTGTGTTTTAAGTAATTCTTCTTCCAAAAGGCTCTACTTAAGACAATAAAAAACCCAGGGCCTGCTGCTTGAAAACCGCAAGTCAAACTAGAGAGGCTCTAATGACCTTGCCCAATGTCTAGGGGGTTGCAACACATTCCCTTTCCACTCGTCCACAAGTCATTGGCCAATGAATTCGGGTTGTTACATCCCAGGTCATGCTGTTCATGTATAGCAAGCAAAGCACTGTGCCAAGTATTGAAAAAAGATTCAAGATCACAATGTTTAGTTATAAAGCTAATTTAACATAGTTTAAGTAAAATTTCATAAAATATATATAGAATTAATTGTAAAATAATAGTATATGTACCAAGCTTTAAATTATAACACTAATTAAATACATTGAGTTATGTTTATGAATTCGTCATATGTACTACCATGTATTTGGCAATCACACTGGTAGAGTGAGGAACGGGGGTGAGGGGATTTTTAACCGTAGTTAAGATAATTCTGGTTTTCCTTTAGTATAACGGATTCATTGAGTTTTATTAAGTGTTCTTAAAGTTTTTGTTTAACATTAACGACTTATTAGTCATTGTGTTATACATCAAAGAATACCAAAATTCAGGAGTGTAATTTCACCATTTTCAACATGATTTAGAAGCAAAAATAATATAAAATATATTTTCATATAATTTACTTAATCAGTGGCGCACCCAGCCATTTACTTTGGGGGATGCATTCAATCAAGACTGTAAAAGAATTAAATTTTGATGGAGAGGGGGGTTTGGGGTTGCATAGCTCCCTACACCCTGAAGGCCGAGAATATTTATGAATATTTTGTAGCGGGCTAACCAATTCAGCCCTGTACTGCCCAAAATTGCTGCACTTAATCATTGGTCAAGAATCATATATATTGTACCCTAAATAAATACAGGTCTATTAATGTATAAATTCCATGTGTTACGTATCACGTCTCGGATACATCATGGAACAAGACCGGCGCCATCAGAAGGGCTATCCTCCCTCGCCGTTCTGAAAACACTGCACTTGACCGGTCCGAGCAACGCAAACAACTGAATGTAGCGTCGGCCGGCTCGTCGTTTGGAGCCTCGTTGGCCTGGGCCTACGTGACATCCCATGTAGAAGGTCTTTCCCCCCTTTTTCCTTCCCATGATTCTTTGCGTTCAACCACTATAAAGCTCCAAGGCTCGCTAGGCATAACGACAATTACAATTATTCATCACCACTAGGATAGTCGACACTCTCCGACGTCCTTACTTCAAATCAACTGCACGCAACCAGTGGTCACGATGATGACGCCGAGGGACCGACCGGACCGACGAAAGTAATATGACGTCTCCTTGATCTTTCAGATCCGCGGGGAGTAGGCGGCTCTATGGCCGGGTTCTAGTGTTAGGTTTTTTTATAAATTGTTCGAGAGGATTAGTTACTCTCATTATAAATATTCTATGTTGTTTAGGCTAGCCTTTTATGACTTGGTTTACTTGACGTGAAGTCATTCAATGCTAAATATTTTAGTTATACTTCATATTACTTAAATTTCTATTACAATTATTTGTGGGGTTGGGGAAAGGGGGGGTTCAAATACCCTGTTTACCCCTTCCCCCTTGGGTGCACCACTGCTTACAGCAAAAGATATGTGTAAATATTTTAGCAATAAACCAATGACGTAGCGATAAGGTATTAATAGTTCGAGATGATCTCCCCTATGTTAGGGCAGTGTTTACGCATCTAAATAGCTTGTGGAGCATAAATTCTCAAGTTGGGAGACTCCCTTTGTTTCCAAGCAGCATTGTGTGAGATAAGTTAAGAAATAGTTTTAATTGCAACGTGAGTTGGACAATCCACCTGATTCCCTCTCACCAAGATCTGATGGACGCTGGATCCATTTACCACTTAATTTTACTCTTATTATGATTTTTTGCTTTGAGTATTGCTAATGGTGTGCTTTTAATTACACTAGGCTAATTGAATAAGATATGTCTCTCTTATGAATTCATAAATGTTCCCATACCATTCTTAGCCCCGACATTAATATTCACTTACATTTCTAACCGAAGCTTAGCATTACAATTTGAGGATCGCCTTTATGGTCTAAGGGTCGATAGATTCTGGCTACGGACCCAGAGCTCCTGGGTTCTATTCCTGGTGCTTCCATATTTTCTGGGAGAGAAGCAGTGGCTCTGGAACGGGTCTACTCAGCTTAATGTGGATAAATAAGGAGCTACTCGAATTAAGTAGTAATGTAGTAATGGCTCCGGAATAGAAAGCCGAGCTTAATGGTTGGAGGCGTCGTTGTGCTGTTCATTCACATCCTGTATCTGCAAGAGATGGATTCGCCAAACAATTTGGTAGCCACTCGGTAGATATAGCCTGAATGGGGCTGACACTATGGCGTTACTTTTATTACATTTTGAGTGGATGGTAATCATCGTTATGGATGGATAAAAAAAAATATGGAGTGGGGTGGGGGTGGGGGGGTGTCAAAATTTCCTAAGATAGCATAGGTTAAGGGGTAATAAAAAATGTTCGAGAACCACTGTTCTATAGGCACATATTTTCAAATTATCCCTTGACGTTCTTGGACAACGGTGGTTGAGGTTCCTCGGCTTTCAAATCTCCCCTGCAACTTTTAGAGTACAGAATACTTATTAATTTTATCAGAATATGCCACTGCAACAATGTTAAGAATAAATAATCCTAGCCTGTCTATCAACATGCCATTATGTGGCCTATATATTCCATGACACGGAATAAAAGTATGAATAGAATTTAACAATACAAATATATATAAATATATACAAAGAAATAACTTCATGCCAACTCGTGGCTTTTCACGATAAACAATCAACAATTATTAAACTTCAATATTTAAGTAACAAATGCTCACCAAGGCCATACTTGCAAACTAAATGAATATTAAACCAACTAGCTTTTAATCATTAGGACAATTGCCGTATATATCAAGAAAATATTATTCACAAAGACCTTAGGCCTAATTGAAGGTAGACTTATATAGTACAACACCAGATCACATGTCCAAGAAGAGGAGAGAGTGAGAGAGTGGAGTTCTGAACGGCTCTCAAAACGACCATAACATTCTGACACACGGTGGAACCGAGTAGGAGGGAAGAGGGTAGGAGGTGTGAGTAAAGGAAACTACAAGTCAGAGAGAGGTTTGCATAGCGTCTGTCATAAGTTTATGGGCGTAGTCTTCTTTACTTGCTGGATGTTGGCTCATACCTCGTGTCAGTATATGAGGAAGTGTATGTGCGAGCGAAGATGGCGGCCGGCGTGTGAAAGTAATGGTCCAAACGGGTCGGAGGGTAAGTGTTACACCATTCAATTGTTTTGTTACTTGTAACTTTTTACATGCTAAAAGAAAAAGAAAATCGGAACCTTTGCCAAAAGCACGGCTCAATGACTAGCCTCATTCAAAAGTTTGAATAAAAGTCTCACAGACCTGGATGTTGTGTTTGTTCTTTGAGGTTATGGCCCTAGTACAAGTCTCCAATGTCTGTGTCACCTATGCTCTATGGCACGAGAAGGATCGATTGATCGCGAACAGGTAGAACGTCCTAGCCACACATCGATACATCTTAAACCCCGTTTGTCCCCATCTCAATTCCAGCAAATGATAAAAACCCTTAGAGATATAAGAATACAACCTTTCTTAAGCTTTAGTTCCTCCCCCTTTCATTCTCGCAAAATGAGAAGGGTGAAAACGTGTTTATGTCCTCCCTGAATGACGATTAAATAAGATCCCCCCCCCCAACCACGATGGATAGTATCTAATGATAAAAATCTGCAGCTATGATAATGCGACCAGCCTCGGTGGCGTAGTCAGCTAACGCGCTAGTCGTGTTGAGCTCAACCACCGAGGACGGGAGATCGAGGTTCGAATATCGGTCGGGTGAGCTGGGGGTGTTTTTTCCTAAATGTTTTTCCACTCTCCCTCCACGCAAATGCGGGTTCACTTCCTCTAAATTCAACCCTCCTAATTCCTAATCCATTAGCGTGATTAGTACTTAAGCGTATAACCCGAACGGTAGTAAGACGCGGTGCTAATTATTATTATTATTATTATTATTATTATTATTATTATTATTATTATTATTATTATTATTATTATTATTATTATTATTATTATGATAATGCGACACTCATGACTTGCATGCTCTTCCTCTGAATGTGAATGTGTCCCCTCACCTGATGATGGTTAAATAAGCCCCCTATGCAAGCTGTATTGCCGAAGAGGTCCTAGATTAAACCTTTTACTAAGCAGGTATAAGTCCACCTAACTGATCTTTGTTAATCAAACAGGATTGGCGTGAAAGCCTGCGTACCCTATCGGCTAAAAGAAAGCATTAGATTGAGAAAAGAATGAGCAGACATCAGGCCGGTGAAAGAGAATGATAGGTAGAAATGTTGAGATTTCCACATCACAATTGACATTATTGACTATTTTACTTAATAAATCTACTGGGGACTTTCCCAGTACACCAATCTGGGGAGTCTAACCTTGAAATTTCTACCATCTGCAAATATAAACGTCCATAAACTGGACACAACCTCAGCTATGAACTCCTTTTAGCAAGATGCCAAATATTTTCACTAAAATAACACGAACTGTACCCACCAATATGACAAAAACATTCATATTCCGACGAATCATTTTACACGTTGTTTAAATTAGTTGCCATACACCGACTGACTTTGTCATATGACATCATCTGATATTCATATGACATCGAACACAATATATCCGATCTCCGATGAAGGTCCGTGGCCCGTGCACTTCTGTGAGTTCTATCCGATTAGTGTTGCCAAGTCTATAGTCTCATACGATAGTACATGGACCTGAAATGGATTGTATTTTGACCGATAGGTTACTAATTTCTGGCATTATATTGATAGCCCTGCGATTTTCATAAAAAAATCATGATTAATGTAAAATTTGTCACTAGATAGCTGGGCCACAGGATACTACTTTTAGAAAATATCCTAAAATTGGATTTTACACGTGGTGAAATTATATCAAAAGTAGTATCCAGATCGTACAGTTGGCAACACTGTGTCCGATGGGTTTTCTCGGCTAACAAAACTTTACTGCGTATGCGCTGAGCTCTTCTGTTCAATGTTGTCTGTCGTCTGGCTCGTCTGCATACCATCTTTAGTGTGTTGTTTACAGCGTGGCTCTGGAGCTGTAGTTTGATTTTAGTTCAACTTTTCTTTCGTAATAATCTTAATATGTCATAAGATTTGGACATTGATAAGTTAATATTTTAGTGCGATACAAGCCAGAATTATAGGATTTGAGTCATAAGAACTATTCAAACCAATATCTAGCTATCAAACTATGGGAGGATATTGGAAAGGATTTGAATGCAACAGCTTAGAGAAAGAAAGCCTAATTTATTATACTACTTTTATTTCATTGCTCGTACTATCTTAAATTTACATAGTTAACTTTTATATATTTTTTATCACAACTTTTTACTACCCGTTTGGCTTATACGCCTATGTACTAGTTGCGCTAATATGGAAGAGATGATCAAGGTTGAATTTAGAGGAAGTGTAGAGTGGCAAATCATTACGGAAAAAACCTCATTGCACCTGATCAGGTTAAAGCCCCAATCTCCCTAATACCGGCAGTCTAGTCTATTGCGAGAGTGACGCCTTAGACCATGCTGCCACCGAAGTGGGTGTATACAATATAAATACCTAATAACTTACTTAAGCTGTTTACTTAACTTTAAATAGCACAGTAGGTATTCATTACAAGTCCGACATCTTAGCTTAGTCGGTAGCGTGTCTGCCTGGTGAGCTAAGAGTCCTGGGTTGTATTCCCGGCATGACCAAAAAATTTATCATTGGTGAAATGTGAGTTTCCTCTTTCTCAGTGATGAATTAGACGGCTGGGGGCTGAGTGTGTTGTGTTTGTTCTACGATTAAGTTAGTTTACAAGTCATGTGCTGATATAATCAGTCGGTTCAGCCAGTGCATGTTAAATGTCCAAAATAAATGAAAATATTCGTTACAAAAAGTTTAACCTATAAAATATATTCACGCCCATTCTGATTCTCGCCTATCCCTTAATAAAGAGCACTAAGAGGGAATTATTTTTTGTTCAACGGTTGATTTTTATTCATTACTCAAATAAAAATGGCTTAAACTTATTTGTATGTATTATTACTAATAGTCCAACCTTTTAATTTAAAACAATGCAGTATTCATTACAAAACGGTTAGCCTAAATCCTAACGCCTACTATAGCCTTTCCGCATTGCATAGTGCCAGTATATCTTTGCAAGGGATTTTGCCCTGTGTTGATTCGAATAAACCCGTAAATTGATTTCTTGATTTACACCCCGTATTACTGTGGATTCACACGTTCGCTGTAAAACGAGAGCAATGCTGATATTTGGTCACGTGACAGCTCTAATCCAATCACAAGAAGTCCACGTGGCCAGCGTAGCTCGCACTGCTCGATTAGAGATAATTTCAACTTTTCCAGCGCTTCTACAGAAAACCCGCCAAGAATATCCGATCAGCGCATGCGCAAACTTTCAAACATGTGTTATTTATAAACTTAGCACATTCTCACGATGGTTTATCTCAAAAGTGATGATATAAAAATGACAGTTTATTGGAAGCCATGAGGTTATCGATGACAAAATCGAACCCAGGCAGAAAGTAAAACATCTCATTTTATTTTAAATGCCGTAACTTTCTCTGATTGGGATATTTACATTTTTATGTTTGACGTTTCAATGCATCATGGGTAAACAGAGATTCCCAACTTTCCGCGAGTGTGTGAACAGCTTCACCACTAAGAGGTGCGAGCTCACCGTACTGCTTTCAAATTTCAGCGCACGTGTGAATTCAGCCTTAGTCCCCCTTCGTGAAATATGTATAATGTTGTCACCTCATACAACACCAACAACTATGTCCCTTACCAGCATAATTTTATCATTCATTTCTCCCAAATTCCCCTCTCCCTCCCTGATCCTATTGGGTAAAACACACCAGGCTTTTGTTATCACAACTTTATCAGGGCCGAACATTGTGGGTACTTCAAACACACGGAACTTATTGAACAAAATTTTGAATACACACTATACCATTCGCCTTGCCCTTAACAGCCTATAGTTAAGGATCCTTTTTTACCAATTCAAATTTATTCTGGGGAAAGGTTTCATCATATTAATTGTCA
Organism: Timema podura; assembly: GCA_033556935.1. NCBI lineage: Eukaryota > Metazoa > Arthropoda > Insecta > Phasmatodea > Timematidae > Timema > Timema podura. The sequence continues at coordinate 32,891,205 of JAVRXN010000009.1, forward strand.
ATGGGTAGGCTTGATCAGTCACAAAAAAAAAACATAAGGACAAAATTCTTGCGTTAATTTTCTTGGGTTCTGGTAGATTTAACCGATTTCCTTTGAACGTCTTACCAAAACTAGACAAATGATCTATACCTCCATCACTGTTTTTCCCATAGTCAGGGCCGGCCCAAAGGGCGGGAAAGCAGGGCCACGGCCCGGGGCGCCAAAGTTCTTAAAAAATTTACTAATTTAAATACTATTATTTCAATAGAATTTAATTTTGTCCGTCACATGGCACATGCGAAATACATTGGTTCATTACAGATAATATAATTTTAAAAGGGGCAGAGATGGTGCGTGATTGCGAACTCTAGAGGGCTATATCTAGAATAAAGCTATAAAAGTACATGTGTGCATTCGAATTTCGCGGCTCTCTGCTATTGTCACTCCCACGGTTCACGGAAAACTCATATAAGTAACCTCTATTGTAAGAATTTTAATTCTATCAAGGCATACTTTTATTTATCTTTAATTATCCTTAAGTGGTTATTTATCTTAAATTTACTATTTCAAACGGTTATTGCATTGCGTCGAAGGAAACCAAGAATAATAATGCCTGTACAGTTATTTTATAAAGAAATTATTATTATTAAACTGGAGTTTTATCCGTCTTATCATCCTCTATGAGATTTGAAATGGCCGCCCTATACAAGGAGTAATGAAAATGACTCCAACACTGGGGAAGGGGGAGAGCAAAGAGGAAGCGTGGCTTGTTATAGAGAATCAAAAAGGACGCTGACTTGTAAAAAATTCAATGGAATAAAGCAGTGTGTTAATTACCAGTTTTATTTGTGCCAATTACACAAAAAGTGTTCCAAACGACAGGAAAAGATGGTACAACTACTTGGGACAGCTTTAATTACCTCCAGACCACGGCTATGACTTACAAGTGAGTTGGTATGATCCACTAACATTCTCAACGCAGAAGACATTACAAGACTCCATCAACATGAGGTGATATCAACCTAAATTTTATTCATGATTCATCCTTTGGTTTTTTCTGCTACAATTTCGACTAGACTTCATCACCTTTTAAAATTTATTGCTCCAAAATCAAATAATAATATTAATTTCAACTTAATACACCAACAGTAGAATTTTCTTCTAAATGTAATATTCTGTTTCCACAATTGACTCTATAAATGAAACCTTTTATTATCGACTTCGACAAAATGCAATAACTTTATTTAGTATTCATTGTTTTTTTTTGTATCCACCGAACAACCTCATTGAGGAAATTGATAATAATGAATGTGTATAGTATTTATATATTTAAAGAGTTCAAATTTTTTTTAAATTAAATATCTGATTGTTTAGTAAGTCTGCTTGGACAGTAAAGGTTACATTTTTTTTCCAACATGACCCAGAGGTCCTGAGAGAGTCCCGTGCTCAAATTTGGTTTTTTTGTAGTATTATAGTTATTTTTTATTTCCCCGAGTTAATTGTAGTAACAAGTAAATGATATTATTGAACCCAAATATTGTAATCACACTTTTTCAAAGATGAATGCTTGATGTAAATAAATTTATATATATTAAAATTTAATAAAAGGAAAATTAACAATAAACAAATAAATAACTGAGAAGATTTCACACTATGCATAGTATAGGTGTACAAAGAGTGCAAGTTTGATCACGCGCACTACGCACATCAGCCCCACCGACATTCTCTGCCGACATAATGTGTGCTTATGTTGAGGTTTATTCCGTTGTGCTTGTTGTTGTCAATTTCCCTTTTCTCTGAATAAACTCGCCGTTTTAATTTGAATATTTACCAAAGTTGTCACCTTTTTATGTGAATAAATTACGTTGAAATCAAGAGGTGTCATGTAATCTATTAGTTTTTAATTTTAAGCCGAACAATTTGTATTACATTGAAAAGCTGAACATTAATTGAAAAACTATTGTTTAAATATAGCTCGCGCAAGTACTCGCCCGCTTGTACTCGGTGCCATCGTACGTTTTCCCTGATTGATCCTATATTTTGAGCTGAAATTTTAACAACGTTTTCACTTGTTGTGAATATAGTACGTTGAAGTATTGTGTGATCTGTTAGTTTCATACTAATTGATTTTTTTGTGCAGTAAAAAAATATATTATATTTAATAAACGGTATCTGTTAAAATGTATAATAATTTAAGCTGGTTAAGGTTAGTTTCTTGAACGAAAAATTTCCAATTATTTTACTGACATTCATATATTATATGTCTATAAATTATATAAAATATATTTAAATTTTCCGTAACCATGAGAATTTTATTTTTGGAATACAGTTATTTATGAGTGCTAGGTGAGAACAAAGCAATTTAATGTTGAATAACATTTTGTTGCCCAATAGTCTAGCAGCTAGCTATCAAAGTCTAAGAACTGCTTGCGACAGCCCTGCCTATAGTCACATCAATAACAGTGGACTTAGCATCTGCATCTACAGGAGCTTGAAGCAAGAGAGAGTGGTAGTTCTTATAATTATTGTAAAACAAAGATCCGGCATGGTGGGGACACACTATTTTAATGTGTTTACCATCTACTGCACCGCAGCAGTTTGGGAAGTTCCAGATTATCTCAAACCTTTCAGCCGATTTTTTCCAATCTTTCACTGTAGATTATTTCATGAACAATGGCTGTAACATGTCCCAAATGTCCCATATGTTTCAGCAAAAATCTTCCCTGCAATATTGTCATATAAATAATATGTTTACACTGTATGTAACAATCAAATTGGGCTTACATGATCAATGGGGCCTTTTACCTGATTAAATTTTTTCTCATGTCGTTGTTTATCCTAATATACGCGCTTGATCCCTAATCAGCAATGTATGTAGATGAGTGATTAAATTTACTCTGATTGACATCACCTAGTTTTGCTTACAGGTGCTGAATGCAAACAGAAGTGGCAGAATTTGCGGGGTAGTACTCCAGGTACGTTTGGGTTATGAAAAACGCTGGTTCAGCGGGATCGAAAAAAATCACAGATACTCTCTCATTTATAAATTAATTTATTTGAACTCATAAGAAGATGTTTAGTAATATGATGGATCAAGGTGAAGAAGAGAATTTGGAAGGGCAAGAGGAGACAGTTGACAACGAAAAAGAAGATGATGTGGGGAATGATGTTTTGAGTGAGAGAACTGATCAGCCGTCAACTATATCAGAAGAAGAAATACCTTTTAGAAGAAGAGAAGGTATAAGAAGGAAGTCAACACCAGGTGAAGCCTTAGAAAGTCAAGTGTCTACGTACTTGCATTCTCGAGAAAATGCACACAACCCAGCAAAGGCTGAAGAGATACCACCTATGATGCATTTATTTAAGGGTCTTCTTCCCGACATTCAATTCCTTTCCGCAAGACAACACAGGCGTTTGAGAGAGGAAGTTTTATGAATTGTCAATCGATTGCTTTATGAGGAAGAAGACGAGAAAAGTAGTAGTACGGTATCCTTTACATCCTCCCCTGCTTAGAGTCAGTACCATTCAAATCCGTCTAGAGTCACATCTCTGTCAAATTTCACTTTGCTGCAAACACCTTCGGAATAAATTCAACCGTTCCACTATGAACATTCTTACACATAGAAAAAAACCAGTAAGAACTCTATTAAAAAGATAACTTGTCAGCATTTTTTGTAAAATAAATGCTTTTGAAATCAGTTTGAAATTTTTCAGCTACTGACATAAGTTCGAGGTAAGTATCCTGTTTATTTTTATCACCGCGTCTTACTACCAGTTTAGGTTAAATTCAAATATAATAAGTACTTTAATGGGGTAGGCATGAGAAAGGAAGCATTTTAGAGGTAATATTACCCCCATTTGTGTGGAAGGAGAGTGGGAAACCATTTAGGAAAACCACCCTCATAAGATCCTACTAAGTTTCAAATCCCGATCGCCCCGTCATTAGCAGGCCAATCCAACATGAGAGTGACGTCTTAGACTATTTGGCCACTGAAGAAGGTAATTCTATTATTACTTAGTAAAATCATTATTATTTGCTTTTTGCTTACCTTAATGCTATGAGCAATCTCTCGGTTGCTATGATACTTTGTCTATAGTTTGTGTGAAATTTCCTAATCGTGTCTCCAATCAACAAACGAAGAAAATCAAATGTTTCTTCACTTATACGGGTGAAATTTTTTAAATTCTTTTCATCTTTTCTCAATTTATTTAATCACGCTAAAATGTATCTCTCTTTGTACAGAGGATGCACCCAACACTTTCTCTGTCTGAACTCCTCTCCCTCTAATATCAGTAAAATACAATGACTTAAAAGTAAAAGATCTATATAATCTTCACATGACGCCATGACAGTTACTGGGTTTGAATTTTGTTCGGCCTTTGCTACATCATCGCCACCCACTGGGTTTAACAATTTGTCATACAACATTTTGTCATATGTCACCATGGGACTTTTGTCAGATTGGTGGGTGACCGGCCCTAGGGAACATGTCTCATACGATGGGTGAAAATGTTTCATAGTCCAATAGAGGGATATATGCCATGTTCCGGGAACATGTTTCATAGCTCAAAGAGAGAACATATCTAGTTTTCAATAACTATGAGGGAACATGTTTCATGGTCTAAATCGTGTATACGAGGAATCATGTTTCGTTGTCCAATAGAGGGACATATGCCATATTCCGGGAACATGTTTCATAGCTCAAAGAGGGAACATATCTAGTTTTCAATAACTATGAGGGAACATGTTTCATGGTCTAAATCGTGTATACGAGGAATCATGTTTCGTAGTCCAATAGAGGGACATATGCCATATTCCGGGAACATGTTTCATAGCTCAAAGAGGGAACATATCTAGTTTTCAATAACTATGAGGGAACATGTTTCATGGTCTAAATCGTGTATACGAGGGATCATGTTTCGTTGTCCAATAGAGGGACATATGCCATATTCCGGGAACATGTTTCATAGCTTAAAGAGGGAACATATCTAGTTTTCAATAACTATGAGGGAACATGTTTCATGGTCTAAATCGTGTATACGAGGAATCATGTTTCGTAGTCCAATAGAGGGACATGTGCCATATTCCGGGAACATGTTGCATAGCTCAAAGAGGGAACATACCTAGTTTTCACTAACGATGAGAGAACATGTTTCATAATTTAATACGTCTATAGGATGAAACATTTTTATAGCTCAATATGTGTATAGGAGGGAACATTCCGATAACGATAAGGGAACATGTCTCTCATTTGTCAATAACGACGAGAGTACATGTTTCATAGCCCTGTAGGGCAAGCCAATTTAGGTAAAACGCATAATTCATCAGGAGGAGAGAAATACTGAATGACAGGATTTGAACTGGGGCTGTCTAGGTCACCCAGAGATGTCTCCATTGAACTGACTAAGACGATGCATTAAGGCAATTTACGTTACCTTAAGATGATATCCATCAATCAACCTGAGATGATGTCATAGGACAGTCCAAGGTGATATCGGTGAGATAGACTAAGATGTTCCCTGCTTTCCAATCTAAGAAGATACAGTGAGACAGTCCAAGGTGATATCGGTGAGACAGACTAAGATGTTCCCTGCTTTCCAATCTAAGAAGATACAGTGAGACAGTCCAAGGTGATATCGGTGAGACAGACTAAGATGTTCCCTGCTTTCCAATCTAAGAAGATCCAGTGGGACAGTCCAAAGTGATATCGGTGAGACAGACTAAGATGTTCCCTGCTTTCCAATCTAAGAAGATCCAGTGGGACAGTCCAAGGTGATATCGGTGAGACAGACTAAGATGTTCCCTGCTTTCCAATCTAAGAAGATACAGTGAGACAGTCCAAGGTGATATCGGTGAGACAGACTAAGATGTTCCCTGCTTTCCAATCTAAGAAGATCCAGTGGGACAGTCCAAAGTGATATCGGTGAGACAGACTAAGATGTTCCCTGCTTTCCAATCTAAGAAGATCCAGTGAGACAGTCCAAGGTGATATCGGTGAGACAGACTAAGATGTTCCCTGCTTTCCAATCTAAGAAGATCCAGTGGGACAGTCCAAGGTGATATCGGTGAGACAGACTAAGATGTTCCCTGCTTTCCAATCTAAGAAGATACAGTGAGACAGTCCAAAGTGATATCGGTGAGACAGACTAAGATGTTCCCTGCTTTCTAATCTAAGAAGATACAGTGAGACAGTGCCAAGGCGGGATGATAAGAAAAAATAGCGTCAAGTCTACTTTCATTTAATTGAATCTTATATTATATCTACTAAAAGTGGATCATTGCAGCGATGGTTCCAAACTAGCTCACTAAAATCAATTCAAAACTCTTTTTTGTAATTTCTCATATCAAGAGAAAATATTGTGATCGTAAAAAAAAATTGAGTTCAAGATTACAACAAATTTTTACGTTTAATGTGAACATGAGCCCAAAAAGTGGGTTTTACCATTCCGTCTTTCTGTCTGTCTGTCCCTGGCCAAAGATCCAAAACGATTTGATGGATTTTGTTCAAATTTGATATTTAGAGTTTATAGAGCTACTATTATACCACAAAACAAATTTTTTTTTACCGTACCCCTTCTATTAAGAGTAGTTTATTGATGAGTTTTTTTTTTACTTTCAAATTTCTCCAAAATGGATTAACGATTTTGTTTAAAATGCGTAACTAGGATTTTATTTAACTAACAAATATCACTGTATAGTTGGTTTTCGGGCAAAAATTCGTTAAATGGTAGTTTACTGAAGAAAGATTTTTGAAAATCTAAATATTTTGAAAATATCTCTAATGGTTTGGTTCAAAATGCATATCTAGAAATTGTGTATTATGAAAAATAATGTTTGGGGTAAAAACTTATTCATGGGCTTACTGATGACTGATTTTTTCAAAAACTTGAAATATTTTACTAATGGTTCTATTGATTTGGTTCCAAATGGGTATCTTGGGAATATTTTACTTGAAAACTAGACTGCATATTTGTTTTTGGAGTAAAAACTAATTTATAGGCAGTTTACCTATAAGCTATAAATGATTCTTCAAAAACTTGAAATATTTTTAAAATGCCTTAACAATTCGGTTTCCAATGTTCATCTTGGGAATGTTTTATATGAACATGACTAAAAAAGCTGTAAACTTGTTTATGAGGAAAAAATTTTGTTCTGGGTATTTCACTTATGGCTGTTTTTTTATTTGAGTAATTTAAAAAATGGCTTTAGTAATTTGGTTCAAATTGGTTTAGAGAGATTATTTTACATTAACAATAATAAATAATGTATCGTTATTTATTTAAAATAAATTAAGGGTAGTTTACTTACAATAAAAGATTGTATTTTTTTTAAACTGACCTTGAAAACTGAGTTCAAAATTGGAATCTGGGAATAGTTTTTCATAATAAATATGAATATGCTTTTATTTTTACAAATAACAAATAATTTTAGGATAGTTTACAAATAATTAATTTTTGAAAATTTAATTTTATTTAAGGTATTTGAACAATTTGGTTTAAAATTGATATACAGTGATTATTGTATTAAAGTGATGTGTTTTTTTATGAGGAAAACATACTAAAGATTAGTTTACTCAAAATATATTTTTGAAAATTATCTTCGAAGCTATAATACACAATATGATAAAGTTTGTACGATTGTGTCGTACTATTTCTTTTGTTGGGAAAAGTTCTATGGATTGAGTCCTCACTCGACCCTTTAGCTAAAGGTCTACTCATCAAAAGCTATCAACTTTCCATAGACTTTTAACTTTCAGTGTTTAATTTGAAGTAAAACGTTTTCTATTTTACCCCTTTATACTGCGATGAAAACTTTAAAACGATCCCTCCCCCAGCTATCTAGTTATTTGTCGCACCATAACACTCGAGTAAGAATTGAGTTATTGTTAATTTTTTAACCACCTATATATACTATATATGGTATATATATAAGTATATATATATATATATACAATACACAAACCAAGGTTCCCATGATGAAGCCAACAAATAGTGTTTGTACAGATGATCCACCGCACGCGCATACAGTAGATTGAAAGCTAGTATTTTTCTGACACCCTGGACCTCTAACCTTAAAAATGAGTGGTCGTTCGCCTGAATCGTTTAAGCCATTTTCTACGTGTTTCAACTAGGTACCGGGAATGGAATAATCAAATCATATATATATATATATATATGATTTGATTATATATATATATATTATAATATTATATATATATATATATATATATATATATATATATATATATATATATATATATATATATATATATATATACAGAATGTTCGGAAACTCACTGCCCAAACTGCATACATAGTTTGATTGAACCAAAAGTAATACAAAATCCCTATACACTTACATCTGGAAAACAGTTTTAATACCATTGAAATGTGTTCAAAGTTTCGGCGTAGAGTGGCTGGAGAGCAAAGCTGTGCAAGCTTGCGTGTACAACAAGTTGCATAGGAGTTAGGTGCGCGGCACTACACACCTCGACATCTTGTAGCACGGCAGCAGAACATACCACAATTAATAGTAAACAACACACCAGTCCATCTAGAAATGCGAATACGTTCTGAGGGTCATCATTAACGATCCTACATCACATAAAGTGATTGCCATTATGACATATTATGTAGTGCCGCGCGCCTAACTCCTATGCAACTTGCTATACACGCATGCTTGCCTGGCTATGATTTCCAGGCGCTGTACGCCAAGACTTTGAGAACAATTTAATGGTATTAGCATAGTTTTCCAGATGTAATGTATAGGGATTTTGTACTAATTTTAGCTCAATCAAGCTATACTCGTATGTGCAGTTTGGCCTATGAGTTTTCGAGCAACCTGTGTGTGTATGTATATATATATATATATATATATATATATATATATATATATATATATAGGGGGAGAGAGAGAGAGAGAGAGAGAGAGAGAGAGAGAGATGGGGGCAGGGAGTTAAAAAATGTGTATGTGTGTGTGATAAAGATTCTGAGAGTTTGAGGAACTCAAGCAATATTCTACAAGATTCTGCAGGAGACATCAACCAAAACGGGTAATAATTGGGTGTTTAAATTATAAGAATGTGTACTTTCTAAAACTCATTTGCTAAATCAGCACAAGACTTACGAACAATCTTATTTCTAAGGTGTACAAAACAATCAGAACTCTGACTGTTAATTCACCAATGAAAACCTTAGAGCCCAACCGGGAATCAAAGCCAGGACAGTATGCAAACAATGAACTTCAATTTACAGAGGCAGCAGGTGGAAGGTAAACTTGAATATACTATTGTAGGCAGATTTGTTTTCCCTAACCTGATACATTCTCCTCCCCCCCCCCCCCCAAACTCCGATACGTGCCAATCAAAGGGTAGTAATATATCACCAAAATGAATAAATGTTTACTCACTTTGGTAGTCAAGTCTAACACGAGAGTAAGGCGTTAGACCATGCGACCACCGTCTTTCACAGCAAACAAATTGTTTGGTATCGGTTTATGCTTAGAGCTTCTAGGACTGTCAAACAATTCGAGCACAATGGCGTATAAAATGTTGGTGTTTGTTCGGGTACCTGAAAGGCGTATTACTTAAGTGTGGCCTTGGCTACCTGTTGGAAATAAATTATTCCTCAGTCCTCTGTAAATTGAAGTTCATTGTTTGCATACTGTCCTGGCTTTGATTCCCGGTTGGGCTCTAAGGTTTTCGTTGATGAATTTACAGTCAGAGTTTTGATTGTTTTGTACACCTTAGAAATAAGATTGTTCGTAAGTCTTGTGCTGATTTAGCAAATGAGTTTTAGAAAGTAAACTCTGATACGTGCCAAGCAAAGGGTAGTAATACATCACCAAAATAAATGTTTACCCACTTTGGTGATCGCATGATCTAACGCGTTACTCTCGTGTTAGACTTGACTACCGAAGACGTCAGGGGTCGATCCCGGTTGGATGCACTGAGGGAGGTTTTTCCTAAATGTTTTTCCACTATCCCTCCACGGAAAGGCAGGTGCACTTCATCTAATTCAAACCTTCCTCATCTCTAAAACCAATAGTGTAATTACTACATAGGCGTATAACCCAAACGGGTAGTAAGGCGTGGTGCTAAAAAAATTAAATGTATATACGATTTTATAGTTTAGCAATAATTTTTCGTTGGATGAGTATGCTATTGATATTCTTAATTGGTTAGACTTGTGCTATGTTTCTAGTTTTGGACAACTTAATGTGAGTGTATGTTTCAAACAAGCACTGATCTTAATTCTTAATATTTTGCCCATGAACTATTATTCCCTTCACGTTTGAGTAGTCGATTTCTCCTTAAACAAAGGAAGGAGATATAGGCTACAATCATGTTCTTGGCTTCTGCGCACAGTGCAAGTGGATACCATTGATGCGGGATGTCCTATGCTTTGGGACAAAACCACACAAGAGACATATTTAGTAGGGTTGCGATTTGGAAAAATATTGAATCAGTACTATCGATAGTTTCGATACTATCGAATCTGGCTATTGATAGTATAGCTGTTAACATTTAGAATAAATATGGAATGCAAAATTTAGCTCTGGGCATTGGTTGGTGCGGTCTTGCACCATACACTTTTTGTGGGAACACAAAAGGTGATCTTTAAAGGTACGTATTCACTTGAGCATTTTACTTCGAACGAACAGAACAAGTCGAACACCCCGAGCGAGCTCGAACAAATGATACGTCAGAATACTCCGAGCATTCGGACCGTTTTCTGGTGTTCGACTTGTTCCCGCCAATTTTGCCACGAACAGGACAACTGGAGCTCATTCTCAAAATAGATTTGATAGTGGCCGCAGGTTCTTTCTTTGTGCTGTGTGCATTGACTAAAAAGAATAAAAAGAGAGATAGGAAAATGTGGATAAGGCGGTTGTTTTGTAGGCGGAAAAATATATAACTTTTAAGGGGATTGGACGAAGGACATTTCCGAAATTTGACCCGTATGGCATCTCAAGACTTTGAGATTTTGGTTAACCTTGTTGGCCATAAGATTGCGAAGGATACACAGTTACGTAAAGCAATACCGGTGAAAGATCGTTTGCCACTAACGTTACGTTTTTAAGCACCTGGGGACTCCTTTGCAAGCCTGCAATACCTGTTCAATATTTAAAAACAACGTATTGGTGTTATAGTTATGGAAACTTGTGTCGCATTGAAGGAAGCACTTAAACATTGCATCACACGCATAGTGTTTTTTAATTTTATCATAATAAAAGTTCATGTTGAGGGTTCCACAGTACCGGGTTTTCTTCATAGATATATATTAACCTCAAACATTCTTCTAAGGCCCACTCCATCGCAGCAAACACTCCGAACAGTCCAATCAGGTGTGAAAACACGTATCCACTGAGCACAGGAGAACAAATGACTTCCTTTGAGCCTTCCCAAAAAATCGACAGTTGTTCGATAGCGTTCGGCTCGTTCGGTTCCGTTCGGCGCATGTTATCAAACAGGTATTCACTTGAGCATTTTACTCAGAACGAACCGAACGAATGTTCAAGTGAATACGCACCTTTAAGGGCCCTACAGACGATCCAATCTGGTTGGCCCGACCAAATCAGGTGGTACCTACAGACGACCTGACTTAGTGCCTGATTTCATGTTTTTCTTTCTCTAAAAGACACACGCATCATGCCGCCTATATTATCCAAACACCAAAAAGTTGGGATCGCGCTAATTGAATCGTTAGGGATTAATTCCAGAAAAAGAAAAATTTGGGTCAAAAAATTGGAAAAAATCGGAAAAAATTCATTCATATGTTGTTACTACATACACAGACTACTCGCGCCCGTGTTTGTAGTACAACTGACACGCTGAATCACCCTACAACGCTACGGACGACACGATTTGGTCGGACGGTTGTGCGGTTGGATGCACCGGCCACCCGACATCAAGCCTACACATGACCCGATAATGCGACTGATCTGACCAAATCGGCCCGACCACCTGAACAAATCGTGCCGTCTGTAGGGCCCTTTAGATTATACTTATTGCAGGATTTTTAAATACTTTTCACTTCGAAGTAGGAAGCCCGGTTTTTTCTCTCTCAAAGAGTTCCCACACATAGGATTTTTTTTTCTTCAAAACACAGAGTTCCATGGAAAAACTAATAATATGAAGAATAGGTAAGTATTTGAATTCTCAGAATACCGTTACGCTTAAAGCCCCGATCTTTCTCCTTCCCAACATATAAGCGCCTAAGCTCAGGAATGACACTATCGATTGTGTACGACTGTGAATACTATCGACACTATCACATCCCTAATATTTAGTTGACTAACATTGTGGTCGACAGTCCTCCAATCAAAAATGTAGAAGCAAGCTCTCAATAACCAAATTGATCCTAATCTTGGTTTGTTGACATAATGAATTAGGATCTAGTTGTTTTGTGTTCAAAGTTGGAAATGAAACGTATTACTCTCGAGGTAAGGTTTAGTAAACGTTAATTACACACCATTATGTTCCAAAGCTTATAGAAAAATCCTACAAATCATAGTTCACTTTCTACATCACAATTTTTTAAATATTTCTTTTTGGTATACTTGATATGCCTTTTATTTAAAAAGTGAAGTAACATTTAAAATAGTAGCCTCTTATTATGATCTATATCTGTAATTGAATAACGTTTTGTTATGTTACAACCATTATAATTGCTCATAAATCAGAATTAGTTCATAGAGTTAGGCTACATTATGACAATCTGTCAACTGTCATGTGTGTTTATTGATATAATGGATGGTTTAATGGTTATTGGCCACCTATGCCCTATTACTATCAGACAGATGACAATTTTAATGCTTATACATATCTGAAATGCACGAAGATATTTGGATCAAGAACCTACCTATTTGCCAAGATACATTTGTTCACTTGATTTTAACGAACATTAATCACACTAGTTTTGAATTTCGCTACATAAAGTTGCAAAAAATTAGTGTGTCCGATGCTCTAATTTAACATGACTAAACCAATAAAAAAATCAATATTATTAAAGTAGACCCTATTGCCTAGGCCTATTTAGGGGATGAAACCTAAGATCCATGCGTTTGTCGAATTTTTCTCTTTTAAAAGCCCGAAAATCACAAAATTTGTACACTATCATTACACTCACAAAAATACAGGGAATCCATTGACACTAAATTCAAGATTATTAAAAAAACTTTGTTAGGCCCCCTATTACAAAGCTGATTAACGTGCAGTAATCTTCTGCAGCAACCACACTTAGTCACTTTTCTCAACAAATAGACTTCTGGAAAATTGGTTAATTTAACTATCTTTTCTTATTTTTGAAGAACATTATGAAATTTTAATAAGGCACATGATAATAAAAATAGTTATGAAAATATAACTTGTTTCAGTTATAACTTAATTTGTATGATATAGGCCTAACTTAGTGTACAATATAAAACAGTTATAACATTTTACGGGCCTAAGTATCAATATTATAAGAAATAGGCCTAAATTATGTATGAAAAAATTGGCAAGACCAAAATATAAAAAAAGATTAGGGTAGTGGATAATATGAACTTTACAATTAGATTTGAAATTTAAAAAGAACAAATACAATATCTAAAATAACCCTACCGGTGGCCACCTGTTTTAAGATGTCACAGTCGCAGTAGACTAGACTGCCGATGCCAGGAAGATCAAGGTTCGAATCTCTGTTGGGTGTACTAAGGTTGGTTTTTCCAACATGGCTTTTTACTCTCCCTTCCAAACAAATATGGGTACACTTCCTCTAAATATAACTTTCCTCATCTTTTAAACCATAAGTGTAGGCCCTAATAAGTACATAAGTGTACAACCCGAAAGGGTAGTAACAAAGATGCTAAAAAAAGTTTATTCTTGGTGACTTGGTGTTTCATCTTTTCTCTATATTTTGTTGTGAAAGTTTGATTGTTGGAGGAAAGTGACAAATCTAAAGGAACTTCCTATTCAGAAGTTTCTTTCACCTTCTTGCCTTTAGCTAGTGGATTTTTACTTTCTCACATAAAAAATTATTGTAATTGTCAATGATATGGAGGGAGGAGATAGGGGGGGGATGATTGACGTTTGACTTGGTTTTTAAAGGTTTATTAATACTACTTTACTATTACAAATGTGATGTTAAAAGCGAAGTTAAAATTAAGAACTTAGTGAATATAGAGAAGTGAGTGACTGAACGAGGTGTTATGAATATTACCTATGGCCTGTCTAACAGTTAGGCAGTGGTGGATCCCTGCACGGTCGTCGAACCTAGTTCCCTGGGCTTGAGCGGCAGCCCCGACTGGTACTCGGTGAACCTGATGACTTAGCCCGCGTGGCCCCGAGACAAGCAGCGTGACCCAGCTTACGAACTCCTGTAGTCAGACCCTACTTTTAGGGCCACGGCCTGGTCCTAGCTCAGGACTGTGATCCTCCTTTTTGAGTCAGTGCTTTTAGTTTATTTATTTATTGATTCATAATAACTATCCTCGCCAACACACGTTATATCATCCACCACTCACAACATCAAATGTATACAACCCTTGCCTTCCAATTGAGGCCGTTGGTGACATAATCATAAAAATTCTTAACCTCTAAATTATGTTATATCTTAACATTGTAGGCTATGTGCCCTTAAACTCGAGAGTGGGGCATAGTTATATATAAATAATATTATGAAAAACCGGTTTAATATCCTCATCAATATACCACTATCACGATTTTGGATGTGGCAATATATTGTCTACCACAATATAATCATCTACCATGGTAGGCCTATATTGTATACTAGGTAGGATTAATGAAAATGCATTGCGGTAGACAGACATTCATAGTATTTCATGTTACTTTGTCTCTTATGCTATATTATCCACCATAATTTATCTTTGCCAAAAATTCAACAAATATTTTGTCAAATACATTTGGCCGTTTGGCAATGTATTGTCCAACTTAATGATACATCGTCCCACCCCACTCATTGATACTTTGTACTCTCTATCAATAATAATTGAATGCTGATGCAGATTAAAAACAGGGTTTAACCCTTTTAGTGCCAAAGGTCGATATCATCGACTTTGCCTTAGTATCATTTAAAGTTCTAGAGCCAATGTGGTCTGCCTTCCAGATTTGTGCTATTTCTTGTGTTTCCTGATAGCTAGCTAGCTATCACTAGAAAAATAACATTCCAATCTATAGTTTTCTACAAAGTTGGCAACATAAATCACAGGTTACAAAAATTATGAAATAGCTATGGCAGTCTTAGTCCTACACAAAACCTGTTATAGGCTTGGCACTCTTCACATACAAATCCAGAACAGGCCATGACACTAGAAGGAATAATCAGTAATAAAAAATAAAAAAATTGGGGGGGCAGGGGGGAGCGCTCTTATAGGACTGGTCTGGTAGGTTCCCAATCGGGGAATTCTGATGAAAAATTCCTTCCAAATTTGAGAATAATTTAAAAATTCACTAAAAAGTTTGAAAAAAACGCATACAAGTTCACCATTTATTTAAGTTTTATGATAATTTTCGTTAGTTAAATTATGGGTTATGAATGTAAATCAATTATTGATCGTAATTGACATGTGAAGCAATTATTTTAATTATTATTGTTAGGTAATTCTGACAAAACATTTCCAGCTCCACCCCTAGAATTGATTGATTGCAAGTTTTCACAATATTATGTAATATCTTCCTATACCCATGACGGTTGTAAAAAAATTATTTCATTTCTAATTTAAATTAGGTATGGTATTCAAAAATATTGTTAAGAAATTTAAACTAATAAAAAATGAAGGTTGTCAAGCACATTGAACTGTACAGGTCCGTTCATATCATCATGCATTGTATTGTTTCATGCACAACCTTTTTGCGAGTGTTCATAGCATACTGGTGTCCCCTATCTTGAGCGGTTGTGTGTATGTACCTACTTGTAAAAATATTTCATCTTTCTATGAAGATTTGTGTGTAATGCCAATTTTATTAGAATAAGAGAAGGATTTTCAAAATTAGGGGTGATTTATGTGTAAGCACTTTCTGTCCATAAAATGCTTAAAAAAAGAATATGGAAGGAGAATATTTTAGACTTTATACAAATAACTAATAGATTACCCAAAAAAAATCAATATTTTCATATATTTAGATATCAATTCAATGAGTGTTGCTAAAAACCAAAGGGTGACAACTGAACAGAAGTATTTTTCAAGGACATATACTAAAGGAAAACTAGGGTTTTATTGAGGTGAGTCTATATTTATCAATTTCTATTTAGGTAGCAGTATAATATTACCAGAAAAGTTATTTTAATAATATTAAACACTGTCCAACGTTTGTACATTATCTAGAAGTTGTTCTTGTGTCATGGTAAATTCTTGAAAAAGTCCATATTTGTTTGAGGAACTTGCGTTTCTCCGTATTGTTGAGAGCGGCAGTTGTCATTTGAGTAGTTAGAGGTAGATGGTGCCGGAAGAATAAGAGATGGGTGAGGTGTTGTCACTGGTTCATGTTGATACTGTGGTCGTTGTGAAGGTTTGACTTAGTGTTTATATTTATATTTTTAATTTGGAAATCAACTGAAAAAACTTGTGCTTTAATAATGGCAATGGAAATTTCAGGACTTACAATTTACATTTGCTGTCATACTGGAAAAAAAAATACATCATTGTCATTTACTTTTGATCGAATGTGGCACAGTTCTGGGGCAGCGGGCTTGAGTGGTTGGATACTATACAATTTCATAAAATCTGGGGGTAATGTAAACTTTCATGTAAGAGACGAGACTTCATCTAATATCAATAGACTACCACGTCAAGGAGGCAAAAGTCAGGAGGCTGCTTTTAACCTAAGGAATAATTTGCTAGATTCTTAGATTTACCAAAAGGATGAATGGGATAAAAACATACAGCAGAACTTTCCTTATGTGTCCTACTCTGCACATTATAAAAATTAAAATGTTTACTTAGCAGACGACGGATCTAAGGTAAAAGGTTGTAAGCCTCATTTTTAAAATTTTACAGAAGAGCAAAATTTTTGTTTTCTTCCAAAAAAAATTATATATTAGTAACTGGTTATGTTTATATGAAAGATTGCATTGTTTTAATCTATTATTTGTTATAAGTCTACAGTATGACATATATCTTTATTTGACAAATTGAAGAGAATTACTATAGGCCTACAGCCTATAATTTGTTAAAAAACTTATAGAATGTCAATATTTAGAATACACTTGTAAAGAAGAAGGAAAAAATACCCTAAGAAACATAGGCTTGCATAGGCTATAAATTAACTGTATCTTATAAAACAAGGGAAATAAATTATTAAAAAAGTAACTAAAATACTGAATAACTTGAATGTACTGGAAACAAAATATTAAATTTAATTCACTTCATCATCTTCATCTGTTTCATTCAGACAATCTTGAATGTTGTTTTTGTTTGGAAGAGTTCTATATTCATGATGGTAATGTTTAGGGATCACTCCTTTTGAACACACATTGTTCAAATCTTTGTACTTTGCAACTGAAATAGGTTGACGGTTTAAATATAAAATTTTAAGTCTAAATTCTTCACCTAACTATCTTTTTTTCTCCTGAAACTTTAAATGAATGGGCATTTTTGATTCATCAAATCTATCATAAATTTCTACCACATCATTACCCTTATAAATGGTTAGTCTACATATTTTGCGTATTTTGATTTTTACAACTTCACTTTTTTGGTTTTTGTATCCGGTAAAACTGATTCTTGGTATTCTTTCCAGTTAGCAAATGAAGTGTAAGAAAGGACATTAACATTGTGAGGCTTTGGTGATATTCTACTGTTGGTAATTAGTGTTGCCCATTCGTGAGGCTTTTTTGATATTCTACTGTTGGTAATTAGTGTTGCCCATTCGTGAGGCTTTTTTGATATTCTACTGTTGGTAATTAGTTTTGCCCATTCGTGAGGCTTTTTTGATATTCTACTGTTGGTAATTAGTGTTGCCCATTCGTGAGGCTTTTTTGATATTCTACTGTTGGTAATTAGTGTTGCCCATTCGTGAGGCTTTTTTGATATTCTACTGTTGGTAATTAGTTTTGCCCATTCTGATGGAGCTTAAATAACTTTGTTCCTGTAACTTGACTCAATACACGCATGCATTGAATCCACAGGCATGTAAGTGTGTTCGGGAATGAGGTAGTTCAAAGTAATTTGCTTTATACTTTCCGAATGTTTTAGAAAATAATACAACATAGCCCAAAGCTGCTGGTTCTAATTTTGTCCCGGACAATTATCACAATACAAAGCGACATTCTTCACTTTGTATCTACTTTCAACTATGGTCAGGTACTTGTAAATAATACTGCAAACTTAATTTAACCCCTTTTCCCATCGCTCTCCCCCCCATAGGTAGCAAAATCCATCTCTAGTTACACTTTCATACAGAGTAAAATTATAAATAGCATATTTTATTTATGACTATAGTACAAAAGCATATTTTTCTCTCCAAAAGGGGTATTTTGTACCTTCTGAAGATCAAATGATACACACAAAAAAGATTCATTATTTTTAGCATGCGTTTGGTCCTTCTCAAAAGTTTTTTTAGAAAGCTCTTTTTCGTCTAAATGCTTTTCATGGTCAGGGTCAGGAGTATCATCTTGTCTGTTTTTGAAATTTTCATATTTTAAGCACTTGTCTTTCTTTGGGCAGTGAATATCAATATTAAATTCCTTATTAAATATTTCTTGGAATACATCTTCTTTCACTGGATCTACTTTTTTTTTCTTTACAATCAGTAACATATATTCTGTATATATTGGCCAAATTTTTAAACTGCACCGGTAAATAGAATTTGTTTGTACTCTGGCGACAATAGTGTGAGGGTACAGCTGAAAGGGATTT
Organism: Timema podura; assembly: GCA_033556935.1. Taxonomy (NCBI): domain Eukaryota; kingdom Metazoa; phylum Arthropoda; class Insecta; order Phasmatodea; family Timematidae; genus Timema; species Timema podura. The sequence goes on from JAVRXN010000009.1 coordinate 32,910,043, forward strand.
TATAAATTTGTCAACAATTCATGTTTAGTTTGGGTGTGTGTATTTCCGTTTTGTTGTCAAATGAATACTGCAGAATTCTTTGATTAATATCAAGTGTCTTTATTAAAAATTGCTGGCAGACTTTCAATCTGTCGCCTCCTTTGGACAAATAACAACTAAACGATCGACCTCTTCTACTTTCACTGTGCTTTGTATATATTATTTTCATTTTCTTCCATACAAGATAAAAAACTTTTTTTTTCCTTCAAAATTTAATTTGTAATATAATTCAAAGGTTTATTGCCTCTCTCCACCTAAACTTTTTGTACGGTTGGTCTGACACTTCCTGTGGGCACATGGGTCTGGCTGTAAATTTTTTTATGGCATAACTTTATTAGTTTTACTTATATAAGTCTCCCCTTTATGTTTCTTTTTCTTTTGGATACAAGTTTTACACAATTTTTTTTTTGTTTTCCTCTTTCATCAACAATATCATCTTATGTTTCATTTTCCCCGATAACTAATAGATTTTATATACTGTTTTCATTAGATCTGACATCATTTTCAACAGTGACGTCTGAATTATTTTCAGTATTGCAGGAGACATTTTCATTCTCCTCATATCCATTCTCCTTATTTCCATAAACTTCTTTAGTGGCGAAATCATTGAGTTCTTGTGGTTGAAAGTTTTGTGTACTATGTTCATTTGATTCTAAATTTGTGTCAAAAGTATTAATAGTTCCAATATTGTGTTCACTTAGCAAATATTCATCTAAAAGAACTGTGCAGTTTTTGTCAACAATTATTATATTACTATCTAGGTACGGATCAGTCATATCCATTTTCCAATCTATGTACTGAGTACTTTGAGTTGGAAAAAGAACCACATTCACTGGTCTAATGGAGTTAAAACTTTGCTCTATACACTTATTTATACTACTTATGCAGCCATTCACACTTTGTACATTTTCATTATTATTCACTAAATGAAGTGTTTGTTCATCACTGGAGTGAAAACTTAGCTCTGTACAATTATTTATACTACTTATAGGGTCAACCACACTTTGTACATTTTCATCACTATTCACTGACTGCAGTGATAATTTGAGAATCCTTTTTGATCGTTGAGACATTATAAAATAAATAAAAAAACACTTAAAACTTTAGGACCATTCAGATCACTTAATCCCTTGACTTACCATTTAACCTGGCTATGTTTTACCCCAGGATTACCATTTAAATTCACGTCAAAATACTTTATGCACAAGTCTAGTTTAACTGATATAACTTCTATAATATATTTGCAATTTCAATGCCCTAAACAGCATTTTTATGTCATGCTGAATTATAATTTTTTCTTCTCCCTTCTCCTCCCATTTACATTCTTCCTCCCTCCCACTTTATCTCTTTCTCCTCCCACTTTATCTCTTTCTCCCTCCCACTTTATCTCTTTCTCCTCCCACTTTATCTCTTTCTCCCTCCCACTTTATCTCTTTCTCCCTCCCTTTTCCCCTCAATCTACCACCACTATCAACCTTCTCTCCTAGCACTTCCTTTCAGCATTTATTTATCTCGCTTTCTCTCCTTTATCACTTTATTTTACTTATTTCACTCCCCTCCCCTTTGTATTATTTCCCCCATATCCTTCAGTTTATATCACCTTTATCACTTTATTTCACTATATTTCACTCCCCTCCCGCTTATATTATCTCCCTCATATCCTTTAGTTTATATCACCCCCTCCCCCTTCTTCCACACTATGTGTGTTCTTATCATAGCAAATTATAAACTATTATTAAATTACTTTTCTGGACTGTATATACTTTGTTCAAGAAAAATAAAATTTATTCATAACATACAATTATTTATAAAGCATAGTGTTGATTTACCCCATTAAGTGGGTTTTTCCTCAATAATTTTTCTTTGTTTATATTTGTTTGATTGTCTGAATCACTACTGTCAAAAGAGCTATCACTTTCAAAAGGCCTTCTATGTTATTATTAGCACCGCGTCTTACTACCCATTCGGGTTATATGCACTTACGCTAATGTGTAATGGTAGGGTGATTGTGAGATGAAATGGAGGACCTACAGTTTAACGTGGAATCCGAACCACGGTGGAGGTCTGGCATTCCTCACATTCACAAGTTGTGATTAATACACGTCTTGTCAGAGGTGAAGGAAGGGTTTGGCAATCAGATAAATCTGTGCCTGGACCGAGGATTGAACCCCGACCCCTCAGCACAGAAGTCTGACACCTTACCCCTAGACTACCAGGCCACCTTTGCCTTCTATGTTATTATTGCTGACACCTTCAGTTAGTTTTACACTTTCATTATTATAATCATCAGAAAAATCTACATCCTTGCTATCACTAGTATCTACTAAATCATTTTCATTGACAGAATCGCAAAGTATCTGTGTCATTTCTTTGTCACTTAGCCAGTTTTAGGCTGAGAAACTTTCTGTTTACTAGTTGACGCCAATTCATAGCTTGACTTGTTGTGCGTCGACCGTATGGATATGGTACCTGTATAGAGAATATCCAGATCAAGCAATGAAGATCACGGCTCCACAGGAGATGAGGGGAGAGATTCTGAAATATTTCCATGACCACGCGGAGGCGGGCCACCCAGGAGAAAAGAATATTTTACAGAATCTCAGAAAGCAATACTCCTGGAAGGGAGTAACCAGAGACGTAAGAAAACACGTCCGAGCTTGCCATACATGCACCACAATGAAGACTTCGGGGAGAATGACGAAGACATCATAGAAAGCCAGAGAGCCTACTTCACCATGGAAAGAGGTCGCATTAGACCTCATGGGGCCCTACCACAGGTCAACCAAAGGGAAGCAATTTCTCTTAGTCATTACCAACCTCTATTCCCGATGGACGGAAGCTTTTCTCCTCTCGAAGTCCAACGTTCCCCAAATGTATATTATACCCTCTTATAATTAACATAAACAATTTTATATACAACATATTTACATATTCCTACAAGATGGATTGTTTTTTGTCTTTTTTCTGTAGAGTTTTTGATTTATTAGGTCCCTTTGCATTGGTGCGATTTCTTGCCTGAAGTTGCAATTATTGGGATGTTCCACAGACCGCGCACTAGTGGGTTCTTGGTCATTTTACTGGCCGAGGAGGTTGCCCGAGGGGAAGGGGGTGGAGAGGTAGCCTGGTGTGTCCGTTCACTACCAGATGGCCCTGCCTGTTCGCCAGGGGGTGTAATAGGTCTCGGAACGGTCACCAGGTACTGTACCAACGATTCTTGGAACAAGAAATCAACCCCAGGTGGGGATACCCAGCAGCACTTCTTACAGACAACGGTCCACAATTCCGCTCGTCCACATGGAAGAAGATCTGCTGCATCTGGAAAACCAAAAGGTGGACAACCGCAGCGTACCACCCAAGGAAGAATCTAGTAGAATGAAGGAATCAAGAGCTAAAGGTGGGGATTCGCACAAGTCTCCAAGGGAAGGATCATCGCAAATGGGACAAGGCCATTCCCCAAATCCTTTTCCACCTCCGAAACCGAAGAAACGAAGCCACCGGGTTTGCCCCCAGCGAACTTCTCTTCGGGAAACTGCTCAGACGGCCCGAAGACTGGGTTTCAGAAGAATCCGAACCTGCACCTACCTCAGAAGCTGCCGAGCTACTTCAACAACAAATCCAAAGACTACTTTCCCAACACACGGAGGCAAAACTACACCAAAGGAAGTACCAGAAACAATAAGGGAGAAGGACAGAAGCTGAGAAGGACCCCCTACCCATAGGAGCCAGTGTCCTTATGAGGAACCACCTATTGTCCAACGCGGCCGAAGGGATCTATGCCGAATTCTGCCCCAGGTGGACGAGGCCTTATACCGTGCAGAGACAGTGCGGACAACACATGTTCCAGCTTCTACTAGACTCGAACCCGCAAGCAGACGAGATCAAGGCACACCGAGACCAGCTCCAGCTGAAGCCTTCGCGCAAACCGCAGGAAGAAGAAGAACGAGCTTAGTCTGAAACAAAGTGACTGCGGGAAGTGTCCAAACCAAAGTTCAAAAAAAGTGTTCAAAGTGACCGCGAGCGAAACTTACGTCTCGGAACGGGTCAACTTTACAGGGGAGAATTGTTGTGCGTCAACCGTACGGGTACGATACCTGGTGACCGTTCCAAGACCTATTACACCCCCTGGCGAGACAGGCAGGGCCACCTGGTAGTGAACGGACACACCAGGCTACCCCTCCACCTCCTTCCCCTCGGGCAACCTCCGCTCGGCCGGTAAAACGATCCGCCACCCCCCTGAGAACTTTCTAGTACGTGGTCTGTGGAACATCCCAATAATTGCAACTTCGGGCAAGAGATTGCACCAAGGCAAAAGGACCTACTAAACCAAAAACTATACAGAAAAAAGACAAAAAAAATCCATCTTGTAGGAATATGTAAATATGTTGTATATAAAATTGTTTATTTTAATTATAAGAGGGTTTAATATACCTGTTCTAGCCTAAGTTTAGAGAGTAAGCCTTTGGTGGGGAGGGGGGGGGTTGGGCCCAACCTCCCCCAGATAATAAAACATGTTGATGTCTGAGGATAAGGGAAGAGAAATTCAGGAATAAACAATCGGAATCGAAACCTCCACTAATGATATGGGGTTTAATTATTTTTGTTCTTTTTCTCCAACCTCTCCCTTGTGCTCAGAACCATCCGAGCTGCCATCTCACAACCTCTCCTTTGCTCTCGGAAACATCCGGGCTGCCATTTTCCTTCCTAACATAAAAACCCCTACAATCTCCACCTCTCCTCCTTTCTTCATGAACCCCCCTCCCACTAATCCCCGGTACCGCCACAGCAAGGAAGACGCAAGATGACACACATTCCTCCAACCCTCCTCCCAAGAGCCCGCTCTCCAGCCTATTAACCAGTACTCCACCTACCACCCCAAGATCAGAGTCCAACGAGATAAGAAACAAACAAACTAACAACATAAACAGCCGAAAAGAATAAAAGGGGACGCGGCAGTTGGCCTAAAAGGCATTTGGCCTAAAGGCATTTGGCCTAAAAATGAAACCAAAAGTCATTTAGCCTAAAGGCATTTGGCCTAAAAGGCATTTGGCCTAAAGGCGTTTGGCCTAAAGTCGTTTAGCCTAAAGGCGTTTGGCCTAAAGTCGTTTGGCCTAAAGTCGTTTGGCCTAAAGGCATTTGGCCTAAAAGGCATTTGGCCTAAAGGCATTTGGCCTAAAAGCATTTGGCCTAAAATGTAAATTTAAAACCTTCGGCTATCTTCGGAAAGTAAAAAGTACTGTTAGTTGTTTCATCTGAATATAGATAGCACAACTGATGCAAGGTAGTTACAATATTTCTAAAAACATTGACACTATCCTACATACAACTAGATCAGTTCACAAAACACAATATCACCTTTTTTATGTATAGATTTCTGATATTATTTCCTTGTTAATATATCTCACGGTCATAAAGTTAACGAAAAACAATAAGAAAACACCATTTTCGGGGACTTTTGACAACTTATTTCGAAAGGCAAAATGAAAGTGGAAGCCAATATTAATAATTAATATATATAATAGTGACGCATTAAATAAATTTTGCCAGTAAATATGTAGACGTCAAACGGAGATCATAACTTGTTTACGTGGCCCAATTGTAATGAGCCCGTATATACACGTGTTTGTATATATATGTTGTAATGATATGGAATTATACATCTAAATAATTTATTATTCACATCTATATTCAAAATTATGATATTATAAATACGAGCAGGTAGTAAGATTTATTTGTGTTAAGTTGCAAGGTATGGCGACATCTTTCTACGCCTCTGTTTTAAAGGCGAACTCAGTTTTGTAGACAGAGACGCACCTGGATGACCACACCTTTCTTTCTTTTGGGAAGTTTCGAGAAGGAGATGTCACTAGATATAACTATTTCAAAGTACGCATCTCTTCACTTGCAATCCTGACGAGGAGCCGTGTGGGTTGGGTCTATGATAAATTTCACGTGCCGGGAATTAACATACACATAATACAATAGTCGGGTTTTTAAATTAATATCTACAACGTGTGAAATATCTAGCAAAAACTGTTTATCTACTAAATATAAAAAACTATAAAAGACCAGAACTTTTAATTTATAAAATAAGACATTATCCCCTTTTGATTACCATAATACAGGATAGCAAACTTGGACCCAATTTAATCATTATATCAAATATCACCCTAATGGTGGCGAACCAACATTAATATATCAGGCTAACTTTTATACGTTACAATAATGGCTTCCCAACGTGGAGGGCCTGATAAACTGAAATAATAAAATTAAATCCAGTTCACAACCCGAGAAAGTGAGTGCTCAAAGAACAGTGAAAGTGCCGCAAACAACTTAAGTGCCTTATTACGCAAAAAAAAAAAAAAAAAAGTGACTTAAGAAGAAGAAGAAGCTCCAAACCAGGTGATTTTGGAAGAAGAAGCTCCAAACCAGGTGACTTCAGAGGGAAGAGTTCAAAACCCAGTAGATTCTGAATAAGGTCCAAAGTTTCTAGACTTCAGGTGGGGTACGCAAGGAAAATCTCACGTAAGTCATCAACAGCAAAACTTCATTAAATATGGAAGAGAGACCCGCCTCCGTGGCGTAGTTGGCTAACGCGCCAGTCGTGTTGAGCCAGACCACTGAGGACGGGGAGATCGAGGTTCGAACCTCGGTCGGGTGAACTGGGGGTGGTTTTTCCTAAATGGTTTTCCACTCTCCCTCCACGCAAATGCGGGTTCACTTCCTCTAAATTCAACCTTCCCAATTCCTAATCCATTAGTGTAATTAGTACTTAAGCGTATAACCCGAACGGGTAGTAAGACGCGGTGCTAAAAAAAAAAAAAAAAAAAAAAAATATGGAAGAGACAGACAGTAGTAGCAGTGAGGATAATCCTCCCCTAACGCAATATTCCCAACCAATGGTAGAAGAACATTCTTGTTTAGAACTATCTGATCAGGAACAAAGTGAACAACATGAGAAAGTAGTTGAACCAATAGTTCATAAAGAAGAAGACTTAAGGGGGTGGAAAATGTTTCAAAGGTAGGAGGTGTAGCTCAACAAACATCATCAAATGACCTAAATGCAATATTAATGCAGTTAGTGCAGCAAATGAAAGAGGGTAGTGAAAAGAGTGAAAAGTTAAGTCAGCAAATTAAAGAGAGTAGTGAAAAGAGTGAAATGTTAAATCAGAAAATAAATGAAAGGTTCGATAAAACTAGCCAGGAGCTACAAAAAACTAGACAGGAGCTACAAAAAGAATAGCCGGGAGTTAAAAGAAATCAAAGAAAAGAATCAACATTTAAATACAAAGTTTGATGAAAAATTTAAGGGTGTAAATGAACAATTCAACAGGTTAGAACAAGAATTGCAGGGTAAATTTCAAGAAGTATAAAACGACTTTGACAAAAAATTACAGACAATACAACAGACTGAAAGTGACCAAACGCAGGTAAGGGACGAACTACAGACGCTTAGGGAAGACTGTAATAAGTCAGAAAAACAGACGAATGAGCAGATAAAAAAACTTAAAAATGCAAAGGAAAACTTTAAGCTTAAACAGGACGATTTAAATTCCAAAGGAAAAACTACTCAGGAAAGTTGCGATAAAAATAAAAATGAAATTCTAGAACAGGTACACCATTTAACAGAACGATTTGCGACTGTTGAAAAAGAACAACAAAAATGTAGTGATAGCCTTAAATTCCAAAATGATTTCTTTGATGGACACACAGTACCAGATGTTTACTTACAGGAAATAGTTGACCTGCAATTGGACAAATTTAAGGACAACTTGACTGAAACTGTGGACAAGACGTTACAAACAGTCGAACAAATGCGACAACAACTAGAACAGGCTAAGTCAAAATATGACGAAGTAGTGGAAAAAGGGACGCTAATTACTGCTGGTGCCTTGGTATTACCTAGTACAAGCATCCAGAATCAATTAATGGACTATGTACCCACCTTCAGTGGAAATAATGTTAGGGTGCATGCTGTACAGTTTTTGAAAAAAAAGGATAGACTTTTTGAAAATAGTAAACTCACCAAAGCACAAAAAATAGCATTTTTTAATTCAATGTTAGTAGGTGAAGCTGAAGTGTGGATGAATAGTCACGAGGCTGACTATACATCCTATGAAGCAATAATGATAAACTTTCGTAAAAGATTTTGGTCCGTGTATAAGCAGGACAAGTTAGTAAATGATATTTTTACCATTGATCTCTATAGTATAACTGGATGGACATCTGTGGCTGAAATTTTCGAGCTGTCGTCTGCATACCATTGTGTAAGAGAGAAATAAACTTTCGGGTATCACATTCTTTCTTTTACCAATACAAGGTAATGTGTCATTTTGAAATAGTTCATTAATCTGATGTAATATATGAGAAAAATCAATGTGTAAGTGGTTAAATTAAATAAATATGTTAGTTAAAGCTTTGAAGAGCATATAAAAGTTCAAAACTGGTTAGTTTTTTCTTTAAATAAGTTGATGTAGCCTAATATGTAAGATGATTTTTGAAGGAAGTTTACTTGTAAGGCTTTATCTCGTACCAGAATCCTACCCTATAGTTGTGTTTAGTTAGGATAAAAGACCTTACAGAAGGAAATTTCTACTTCTGTTCTAAATTGCCGTTCATCCTACCAAAATATTATATATAATGATATTATTTTGGTACGAAATAAAGCCTTACAGATTGGGATTATTACTAAAATCAGGGTTTAGTAGATAATGTAATTCCTACAAGCCTATAAACTAAATTATCATTTGAACGTAAGACTTCTACACAAAGTGTGTCATTCAAACAAATGTAATACAGTTTTTAGCTGACTTGTTTCATTATAGTTATCGAAATTTCAACATAATATGGTTTCTGAAAGATATGAGCCAACTTAAAAAAACAGGTATTATTAAAATAATACTTTCCACAAGCCTATAACCTAAGTGATAGTTTGAATGCATGGCAACTATTCAAATTTTGTCATTCAAACAAATGTAATCAAGTTTTAAGATACCTTGTTCATTATATTTATAGAACTTACAATATAATATGGTTTCTGAAACCAATATACAAGCTAATAATCAACTTTAAATATAAGTGTAGTCGTGCCAGACTGTAAACAACATTGATGATAAATACATAGAAATGGGAATATCTAAGGTTTTATTCATATCTGTACAGTATTACATGTAAAACTGGATTGTATATCCTTTAATGTAAATGTTTCTTCAGGAAAGTGTGGTATAATGCTTCACTATTTTCAAACAATAACACTTTTATTCATCAGAGACATGTTTTCGCATAAGAACATTTAAAGAAACAGTTAAATCTGTTCCCCCCCCTTCCTCTGTGTAGCAGATGATACACTTGAGCGTCACGCTTTTGTACTTGGAATGTGCATGTGTATGTCCATCCAGTTATATCATAGAGATCAATGATTTTTACAGGCCGGTATGATCCACATTAAGGGCCTATGTGTGAATATTAGAGAATAGAGAAATTATGATTGAGGAGGAGAAGGGAAAATTTTCAAAAACCAATAGAAACAATTACTAACAGAACAATTTATTTGATAAGCTGAGGTGCTTACTAGAGTGATTCTTTCAAATTAATTCAAGTTTAATTAGTAAATTTAAACTATTTATTTTGGTGTTCATTTCAATAATGTCTTCGCGTAAGCGAGCAAATATTGATGCAAAGACTACACATATATATAATTGATTTTACTTCTTATAGGTAGTAGTTAATTTGTTGCTTCATCAACATACAAAGTTCTCACCTCACACGTGTCTAAAATTGTATTTTTGGTAGTTTAGATCAGGGTTGCTCAAACTGCGAGGCGTGAGGGGATTTCCAATGAGGTGTGAACCAATTTTTCACTTCCTTCGACTTGCTAAATTATGATTGACTAAAAAATTAATATTCTGTTTGGCTTATGAAGCAATAAAATTAATTAATATCTTACAAATCTTTACTATTCTTAATAAACTTCTACAAAGCTCTTATCAGAAAATAACGAAATAAATTAAATAATAAATGTCTCATTTTTGTATTTTAACGTAATAAAGTTATCTTATTCTAAGAAAGAGAGTATTAACAATTACTTTAAATGTTCATGTAAGGCTTAAGAGCATAGAGTTTGAGAAAACCTGGTTTAGATGATTTGCTAGAAATAAGATAATTTAGCCAACTTAAATGTGAGCGAAGCCGTGGGAAAACTCGAGTAAGTTAATATGATTATAAAAAAAGAATGATTGATTAATTCATTTAGCAAAATTAATAAACAAATATACTAAGAAAGACTAATAAAATATAATTTGGCACTTAAAATAATTCAAAATTCAAAATAAAACAAAATTATTAAAATGGTGTGACCACATGTATGTGCTAATTAATAGAAAGGGTATGTGTACAAAACTTTTTATTTCTGGTACAAAACGGTACAAAAACTAGTATAAAACCTTGGCAATGTAAAAAGTTCAACAAATACAAAAGTGGTACTACAGGTTAATGGACGTGCTGCAATACCTTGAGAAGAAGTAAATTGAGAAAAGACTTACGTATTTTGAAACGGTAGTATATGCTAGTTAACTAAACACTACACACCTCGCCATCTATTAGCATCACTACAAATCATAACGAATGTTTCCGGAGACAGCAAAACACATTTTAATAAATGGTCTAAAAATTAAATTTACAAAAAGTCATTTGGCCTAAAGGCGTTTGGCCTAAAGGCGTTTGGCCTAAAGGCATTTGGCCTAAAAGGCATTTGGCCTAAAGTCATTTGGCCTAAAGGCGTTTGGCCTAAAGGCATTTGGCCTAAAAGGCATTTGGCCTAAAAGGCATTTGGCCTAAAGGCATTTGGCCTAAAGGCATTTAGCCTACACTTTAGGCCAAATGCCTTTAGGCCAAATGACGGGTACCCGAATAAAACAGACTCCTTATAATTGAGTATCACCTCTTTGTAAAAAAATACCATGTGAAAGTTTTGGTTTAAATATAATGAAAACTGCAAGTTATATTCACACCGCTCCTGCCGTCTATGGAAGTAATACCTATATTAATGGAGGGGAGGAGGGAGAGGGAAGTTAAAAATAAGAAATAAAACTACCAAGTTCTATTTATAACACTTCTGCTGTCAATGGCAGTAACACCTGCAATTCATGAACAAAATAAGGGGGAAAAACTAAAAAAAAAATACACACAAAAATAAAGAAACATTTGTTTGAAATATAAGGAATATAACAGCCAAGTTTTATTCATACAGCTCCTGCCATCTATTAAGTATAAGCAAGAACAAAATGTGCGAGCCCTGCTCATTAAAGTACGTCAAGGGATTAGCAAAGAAATACTGTAAACTGAAATCCGAAATGTAAAACATTCATTTTATTAAATCGTGTAACCCTCCTAAAACAGCTGATCTATCAAGGAATATGGAAGTAAAGAGGTGTAACCCTCATCGAATGTGGCATACGATTTGGCCTGTATATGAAACTTCCGAATGTGGCATACAATTTGGCCTGTATATGTAACTTGCGAAGGTAAAACGTTGTAAGCCTACAACATGAGGCTTACTGCCTTTTACCTTCCTACATCTTTGCTGGATGAGGGTTACCACCCCTCCCAAAAAAAGTGCTATATTTATATTAATATTGGTTTGAGCGTTACAGCACCTACATGTAACTGTAACAAAAACAAATTGAAATATCCCAAAATCTAAGATTTCAATTTTTTTACCTTAGAGCCATCGAGTTTACTTTCTCCACTAGCTCTCTCCATGCTACACTTTTTTTTATATTAATATAGTTTTTATCTGGAAAATGATACAAAAATGAGTGCTCCCATACTAATTCTATCAACTTTTCCCTATCCATAATGGCAATGTGATTGAATGTGTCTGAATGTGACCTATGTCCCTAACATACTGATTGTATTGCTTCCATTGGGGTCCAACCCAGCATGTTACGACACATTGAGTCTAAGGACCAGTTTCATAATCAGGCTTAGTAGGTATGCCTCAAAGTTTGAAACAGGCCCATTCCATTCAGGTATAGGTAGGTGTTGTCTTGTATTTAGTATAGCACCGCACTTGAGGCACACTAAGTCTAACTATGATACTGGCCCATTCCATTTAGTCCATAAGCCTGGTGTCTAAAAATGAGTGTTCATTACCAAAACGGGGGATGAGGGCTCACCATGTTTTTTGTGTTCCTGGGAGTGTATTATGAGATAAAATGTGTGATGGACTTGCATAACTCTCAGCCATCTGTGCAATAGACGCCATTTTACAAAATGTCACCCGACGGACGTAGTGTTTCATTTGAAAGCCCTTGGAGACGTTAGTAATCAAGATACATTGATTTTTTTTTATTTAGAAGCTAATAACATTGTGTATAAAAATATATTAACAAAGTTTCAATAAGTTAAATAGATTGAAACATATATCATTCAAAGTCAAAAGTTAAAAAATATTGTACTTATATTTTATGTTAAACACACTATAGCATGAATACCAATGATATTTTTTAGAATGAATGGAATCTAAAAGTATAGATAATATATTTAGATTTAAAATTATATCAACTTTGCTTACTTTTATGACATAAATAACATCACAAGGAAGATTTAACGGAAGTCACAAATGCTAAGCACTGCGCATTCTTTTATTATATCAAACAATTATTCATTTAGATAATTATTCTTCCCATGTAGTTTTCTTTTACACATAAATATATGATATATTTAACTTATTTGTTCTGATATTATGTAAAAAAGTTTAATTCTCCCCTACGTGTCTTTTTACTGTTTTTTATGGACACGTCCTTATTTGTGTCAAAGACTACATCTATTTTATTACTTAAACCTCCTTCTCTTAGAACCATGCTAAAAATACACATGGACACTTCACCAAAATTATTTTGATCGTCTTTCACACTCTGAACGAAATTCATACCATCTATCACGGTGGCAGCATTGTGAGGTATCTCTTCAATAGAAGGTACATTACTTTGTAAATATTTTCCCAAAATGGCTTTGTTTGTTTTACGAAGAAGTCCTTCTGGAGATGCTAGGGCCCATGGTAAGGGCCCTAGTGGGTGCGAAAGTACAGCTCTCATATGAAGCTCACAACTTTGTGCCATGATAATAATTCTACCAAAGAGCTATCTCTGTTTTCAAAATGATAGATCTCCCATTGGATTTAACTACTTAATTCTTGCACATGCTTCTGAAAGTTTTTAACTTATTCTTTTTAATGGGCTCATGAAATTTCTTGATCGGTGGATCACTGTTAAACCTTTCAGCTTTGAATTCAGTATACAGTTTTTGTCTTAATTCAAAAGCTTCCATTAAATCCGCTTCCATTAAATCAGTTATAACTTCTCCAGAGGCTTTTACCACTGTAGATATACTGATTAAGTCCTGGGCTCCAGAAAAGGGACTCACCCAACTCTGAAGAAGATCCACCAAAGACGACACTGCATTTTCATCCTTTTCAACTCTTGTTTTATGAAGTTCAGAGTGAAACTGTTAGAAATTGTTACTCTGCACCATTTCTCTCATTAAAGTCAGGAATAAACTTCTATGTTCCACTGTGATGTAGTATCTTTTGACAGCTGCTGCTTTTAAGCTAAATCTTGTTGTACCACCTGGTGTTTGGGTATCTCTGTTCACAGTTACTTTGATGGTTTAATCTACTGGAATGTGGCCAAAAGGATTGTTACTTGATGTCTGAACTGAGAAATATCCATTGATAAAATGATGAAACACTTCTGGATGGTCTTCTGGGACTGCTATAATCTGAGTATAATACACAGTTAGATACCAGCTATAATTCACTTTATTGTAGGCAAAACACCAAGGATCATTGAGCATATGGCTGAGAGATGTAAATGGTAGTCTCCTTCTCTAGCAACTCGCAGAAAAGCTAGTAATGTATGTTCTACCATATTCACATAAGACATCCAGAATGATGATAAAGCACCATTTTCGTCCCTGAGGTGCTCCAAAAAGTCACACCAAAGCTTATCAACTTTATCAAAATCTTGGCTTTTTAAATTTGTTTCCATTTTTTCTTGACATATATTATCAGTTAAAGTCTTTACATATCAATAAATGAACTAAGCACGCTTTTCTTTTCACTTCTTTCCACTTGAACCCATGGAACAAATTCCATCCAAATAAGCCTCATCAGAGCTTCATAAATATATTTATGAATTCTTACAGACTGATTATACAGTTACCGTCAAACACACCCTTGGTAGAACCTTCTGCTAGTACACCCAATTCAACGCAAAGATCCTTTAATCCAGCATTTTGAAATCTTTTTTCAATAATTGAAAGGAGATTACACATTGTGGGAAACGTACCTAACAGCAGGATAATATTTCTGTATTTTTCTTTATATTTCCATACTATTTCACCTGCTTTTGAGTAAAGGCTTGGTTCATAACAACGATTATTTTATCTAAAAGAAGTGACCTCTTATAAGTTCTGTTTGATTCAAAATTTCATAAATCATCGTAAGTTCAATTGCTGGAGCATTGATTGTGGGTAAGTAGCCAATAAGATCTTTTGAAACACTAACATCTTTTATTGTACTAATATTAAATCCGGTCCAGCTGGGAATTCGATATATTTTACTAACTGCTTGTCTTGTGACAACCCAAACTAAGTTTTTCTTTTTGGATATTTCCACAGCGTTCATATATTAGGATGTATTTTCAAGTGCTGCTCTTGTTAAATCAGGTCTATCTCGCTCACCAGCATTATACAACGGAAGCTCTTCACTGTCTTTGGAAATAGTTTTTTGCTTTAATCTTTCAATGTTATGAAGTGGTTGCTTCTGTTGATGAGGGCATATACATTAGGCTGAGTGATAATACCATTTACTCTGTGGCTAGTACTTTTTACAGTCAGAGTTTCTTCTATTCTTTCTATACTATCCCATGCTAGAGTTGGAAATACATGAGGCTGTATGTTGGTAGGAAAAATTGTTGGCTGATCTACAATAGCAGCAAGTTTCTGGAGGCATAAGGCTGTATCATTTCCTTCTAGCTGTGTGTATGAAATTCCGTGTCCCAGACAATTCAATATTCGGATTATTTCAACATTCCCATTGAGTGTCTTTACGTGTTTGGGTGGTTTCAGCTAACCACAAGTAACTGCATATATGATGTCTTTGCTGAAGGATTCATCCAATAACGCTATCCTGTCAAATGGTTTACTTTGTTCTGGATCACCATCCAGTAAACCCAGTAGAAAACGTTGTAGATATTCAGGTACTGTAAATGATTCAACATCATAAGGGTAATATGGCCATGAAGAGATTTTCTTTTCTTTTTTAATCATTGCTCTCAAGTAGGACAATGTCTGATGTAAAATGTTGTTAATGTTGTCAGATTTTGTCTTCCACAATTCAAGATCACGCCTCAAAGTTTCATTTTGTATATTGACTTTTGCAAAGTAAGACTGTCAGGAACAACCAACAATTCTCCTCTACTGTTTGAAAATATGTGTAGACTATCTCTGAACTCAAACTCAATAATCCTCCGAAAGTGGGTTTTTGTTGATTGTTTAATATCAAAAGTTCCCTTTTCCTTCATATAGCTAGTCAGCTTTTCAAAAAGAGTAACGAGCTGTACTATCTTCTTATTGTAAATCACTTCTGTTCTGATGTAATGAAATAACTCTTCAAATGCCAAATTTTCTGTATCTTTGTAATAGTCATCGGCGTCGTTCAATGTATCTTCAGTGCTTTTGCATTTAACCCTTTTATAATCTCTATAGCATGACGAATGGTAATGTGCTTCTGCAGCCACTATGTCCCTACTTGTTGCTGGTAAGATTTTCGTATCACCTCTAAGTGTTGAAAATTCATGAAGTTTCTTGTCAACTCTGAGTTCTGTCGCTACTATAAGTTTTTCCCGGGTTGATGTTCCTTCATGACGTTTGACTTTCTCACAAAATATACACACCTGGTCATACACAGTAGAATAGACTAATGTTTGCCTGTTCAATCTTTTATTTAGATTCCTGCTACTACTTCCTACTGAATCAATTTCATTTGATTCCGATTTTATTTTTAGTGACTCCAAATCCTTTTTCATTGTAAATCTGCTCCTGCACTGTTTATGATAAAATATAGATGGAACCTCATTATTTTCTAAATTTTTAGCAGAATTTAACAATGGAACATGATTTCTAGTTTTAGCAGCGTTTAACGTCAGCCAAAATTCATAGTTTTGAGGGCTAATTAAATTTTCTGGGTGATTAGTACATGAAAAATCATGTATGATACACTGTTTTATTGTAGAAGCATTTTTCTCTGTAGTATCCATTTATCTGATTTTTATTTAACTATCCTATTTTAGCTGCATCCTCTGTCTTGTGTGTTTCACCTGAAACAGAAGAGTTTGTATTAAGTTTATAGCTGCCAAAACCATTTACTGTGAAAATATATTTCAAATGAAAAACTGCTTGGATAGAGTTTTTATTTCACTATAGAGTAGTTTAATCTGTATCATCATCAATTTGAAAATAAAAATAGAAAGTTTATCTGAATTAAGTTAAAATTTAACGAATGTATACATTAATTTAGACTGTTGCAATACAATCTTAATTCTTAAAAACTCTTTCTTTCATCCTACTTGTTCATAGATTACATAAAATTTAGTACAAACCAATACAAAAAGGTTAAAAATAATTACTGAAACATTATCAGGATGAAATAAGAACAATGTGAAGTAATACAAAATGTGTGCAATGCTTAGCATATGTCACTCTCTTGCGTTAAATCTTCATTGTGACATTATTTATGATGTAAAAGTAAGCAAAGTTGAAATAATTTTAAAGCTAAATATATTATCCATTATTTTAAAGTACATTCACTCCAAAAAATATCATTCGTATTCATGCTATAGTGTGTTAAATATAAAATATAAGTACAATTTTTTTAACTTTTGACTTTGAATGAATATATGTTTCAATCTATTTAACTTATTGAAACTTTGCTAATATATTTTTATAGACAATGTTATTAGCTTCAAAATAAAAAAATAAAAATCACTGTATCTTAATTACTAACGTCTCCAAGGGCTTTCAAATGAAACACAAACATCTGTCGGGTGCCATTTTGGAAAATGGCGTCTATTGCATAGATGGCCGAGAGTTATGCAAGGCTATCACATATTTTCCTTCTTAATACACTTGAAAGAACACAAAAAACATAGTGAGCCCTCCTCCTCCTTTTGGTAATGACCAACCCCCAGGCTCATGGACTAATTCTGGTATAGGTAGGTGTTTTCCTGTATTTGGTATACCGCCACACTTGAGGCATACTAAGTTTGACTATGAAACTGGCCCTATTTCATGACATGCAAAAGGAAAGTGTGCCCAGCCTTGGACGAGTTTTGTTAATATTTTAAGTACCAGGGTTACTGTACACCCAGAAACTTTCTTTATTGAAGCTACTATTATGCCAGTACCTTTTTCCGAGTGGGAATTTTACAAGTATTTTTGACAAGTTATGCGTAGTGATATAGGCCTACCTTTGGAATATTATTTGATTATGAGCTGCTTTGGTGGCCACATGGTCTAAGGCACTACTCTTGCAATAGACTAGTTTGCCAAAGACTGGGAGTTCGGGGTTAGATCCTGGTCAAATGTACTGAAGTCTGTGTTTCTTAAATAGTTTTCCACTCTCTACACTAATAGGGGTACATTTCCTCTAAATTCAACCTTCCTAATCCTTAACACAATTTGTGTGATTTATTAGTACATAGGTGTATAACCTGAACGAGTAATAAGATGCGGTGCTAAAAATAAATTAATCACGATATTAAAATTCAATTTTCTCGGTTCTATATTATTCTTTTATTTAATATATTTTAATAATGTAATAAAATTATCTTTGATCTTGGAGAATAGTGAATAGTAAAACCCACTTGGCTAATTCTTGAGTGCACTACTGTAAAGGAGTATATAAAGCAAATAAAATTGTTAAACAAAATATGTTTGATAATAAAATGTCTATATGTTGTTACATTTTAAAATTTACTCAAAAATAAACTGTATGCAAATTAAATGTTAAAATAAACTCATACTATGCAGATATTAAAGGTTCCAATTGACAGTTTCAAGTTTCTTTCAAATGTGTTGCTATTCACTTCACTTGTATCTATTCCACCTCTTCAGCCCAAGCTATTTTTAAAATGAGAGGTCTTGAAAACACTTTTTCTGAAGAATTCAGAAAATAGAAGCAGTTGATATTCCCATGAGACCCTACGTGTGGGCCTTGGTTGGATACTTTTTGGTGTCGAAAAACATCTAAATACTTGAGTGTTGACATATTTTGTTCAGTAATCTTAGTCACGTTCTGAGCTGACTCAAAAAACCAAGAGCATTTCTAACTTATTTTAGACTAATGAATTAGTTGATGGAGCGTAATGGTTAAAAACTATATATGCTAAAATTCATTTGCAGCTCTTAACAAATATATATACATTGAGTCACTATAAATCATAATTATTTGTGTTATAATTAATTATTATATCCATATCATAACTGAATTAGGGCTCAACAAATAACAGGTGCCAAAACATCTTCATGCTTAATTTTTTCAAAAATAATTATTCTTATTTCATGTTCATATATTTTTTTCTATTGAAATTTTGAGATTATAAGTTTAACAAAGATTCCTTCACTCAAATGCTCACTCCTGGCAGATAATTCTAGACAACAGTTTCTTTATTGATCAAAGGTAATGACTCTTAACAAAATAATCATCTCACACCTTTCCAATTTTTGCTTACATCCCCCCCCCCCCCCTTTCCGCTTTACATAACCATGAAAACTAAAAAAAATCAAACGATATATCGCGATGTTAAATTCCTTAAATTGTCCAGCCCTTCTAAAGAGTGGTTCGACTGCGCTATTTTTCTGTCTGACTCCTTCATAAATGGCTAAGTATATTAATTAGTAATAATACATTTACTGCTGTAGAATTCTCTAATATACATTACTTCATGGGAATCATCTTTGGCATTGTGAATATATATTTGAATAAATTTGTCAGTAAAAAATTACAAATATTGGTCCTTTAGAATTAAAAAAATGTCTATAAAATATTGTTATAATTTTATAAGTTTTTATTTTGAAGTCTGAGTCGATACATTTTTACTGACCCCACCCAAAATTGACTCAAAACTTCACAGCCCTGGTAGTCTACTAAATGACTTATTAAAAAAAAAAAAAAGGTTTGTTTACTGAGTAGTCATTTTTGAAAATTGGATTTTTTAAATAGCTCCAACTAAAAAAATGTGTTCAAAATTAATATCTGAAGAGTGTAGCTTACTGATAGTCGATTTTTGAAGATTTTGTTCCTATAAGGCTTATGTGAAAGTATGTTTAATTGTGTCATACCTTTTATTTTTCCTTTGCCTGCAATAATTTCAAATTATGCTTCATTGTTAAATTCAATTTAAGGATACAAAATAACAACTTAAACATGTGATTAATTACCATAAAGTTGACATTAAACACAAAATTACCCAACACAGTCACCATAAAATCAACTAACAGCAAGAAATGCAAAAAATGCAACAAGGGAAGCATTAGTAATGTAACCAAATGTTCATAGCTGCCACAAGAACCAACTCTTTCTCACCATTCAGCCCACTCAGCGAGGTAGTTGTGTCACTCAATGTAAAGAAAATAGAAGGTAGCGCCACATGGAGAAAGACATATCATTGGCTGAGCATGTGATGTCACCGAGTACACAAGCCATACACAAAGTTATACGGAAGACAAATATAGTTGTTAAAGATTAGGTCACATTTTGGAAGTTTAGATCCACACCAATATCCAATTAATGTCATTACTCTACTTATTTAAAAAATATGTATTTTTTTGGCTGTCTTCATATTAAAATATAACGGCTGTGCACTGTGTTACGTAAGCAATGACATACAATAATCAAATTCCTCCAAGTTGAGCTACCTTTCTATTCTCTTTACATTGTTGTCATTGTACTTATAAACAAGAAGCAAACCGTCCCAACATCCCCTAGAACAGTAGGTTAGGCCTACATTGTTGATATGTTGGTCTCTACGTGGTTGTTACAGATACAAAATGGAGCCTGAGGATATTTCGTATGTGTCAGTAGGAGGTATAAAGGCTGAGATGCAATGGAGCTGTGAATCAGACCTACATGCTAAAGAAGAACCTCAAATAGCAACTGAGGTGAGATGAGCAAAACTTATCTGGATGATATATTTGTGAGTTATAAAAGCTGTCAATTAATTAGTATTATCTAGGGTCTATTTATCAGTTGATAAATACTCATTTAGTTTATGATTAAGTATTTTTTAACACCACATCTTACTACCCGTATGGGTTTCACACTTATGTAATAATTACACTAATTGTTTTAGGGATAAAGAAAATTACATTAAGATGAAATGTACATACATTTTCTTGGGGGGAGATTGGAAAACCATTTTGTAAAAACCACCCTCATACACCTGACCAAGATTCAAACCTCGTCATCGGCAGTCTAGTCTACTGTGAGCGTACACCTTAGACCATGCGGTCACTGGAATGGGTTATATTATTTTCAATGTATTTAATTGCATACTTTATGTATAATGTTTAGGTACAGACTAAGCTTCCTGTCTTGTATCTTGGATCTGCGGATTTAAATATTTGCCAGGTGTACAAAATTGATTTTCCTAAATTGTTTCTTACTCTCCCTACACACTTATGTGGATACACTTGCTCTAAATTCTACTTCCTTATCCCTAAATCATTATTGTATACCTGTGGATAGCTATAATAGATAATAAGATATATGAGACAAACACAAAGGACCAGCTTGATAGTCAGACTTAGTACACCTCAAGTGCGGCGCTATACTAATTACAAGAAAACACCTACCTAAACTAGAAGGAAATGGGCCAGTTTCGCATATGCACCTGGCTCATTACATTCTGGTCTAGGTAGATGTTGTCTTGTATTTAGTATAGCACCACACTTGAGGCATACTAAATTTGACTATGAAACTGTCCCATTCCATTCTGGTTTAGGTAGGTGTTGTCTTGTATTTAGTATAGCGTTGCACTTAAGGCATACTAAATCTGACTATGAAACGTTAATTCCATTCTGGTCTAGGTAGGTGTCATCTTGTATTTAGTATAGCACCGCACTTGAGGCGTACTAAGTCTGACTATGAAACGTTAATTCCATTCTGGTCTAGGTAGGTGTCATCTTGTATTTAGTATAGCACCACACTTGAGGCATACTAAATTTGACTATGAAACTGTCCCATTCCATTCTGGTTTAGGTAGGGGTTGTCTTGTATTTAGTATAGCGCTGCACTTAAGGCATACTAAATCTGACTATGAAACTGGTTAATTCCATTCTGGTCTAGGTAGGTGTTGTCTTGTATTTAGTATAGCACCACACTTGAGGCGTACTAAATCTGACTATGAAACTGGCCCATTCCATTCTGGTCTAGATAGATGTTGCTTGTATTTAGTATAGTGCAAAACTTGAGGCCTGCTATCTCTGACTACGAATTTGAGATAAACCAAGATGCGAAATTTCTGGTCACCCGGTTGCCATTGGCGGCTAAATATTTGAGTCTGGCGACTAAAGTTTTGTTTTTAAAATGTGTTTCAAGCATGCCCAAGCTATATAGGCTTAGATTCTCGTGTCTAAAACCAGCATGTGTAAGTACCTTGGAAAGCACACTCCTTCAAACCTTTGTTTCAAGGCAACGACATTTTCCCTCCATTGGAAGAAAAAACTTCTGAGTCGCACCCTTTCCCCCCTTCACTCTTTGGAAGAAAGGTGCATTTTGTGTGTGCCTCCTGCATGTAGATCTCCCACTGTAATTTCTCTCTCTTAACATTCAAGTACAAGAAGTCGCAGAATCTAGGTTTTATATTACATCTATGGGGCTTTCACTTCTCTTTCTTCATTCTTAGACTATACTAGGTCAAATTATACGGAAGTTGTTGGTAAAATTCGGAATTCTCTAGGCGGCTCTGATTGGCTCCCTAATATTTGTAGTAAATGGCAATAATTTATGATTGGTTATTCAAAATATTGAATGAGAGTCTAACAGATTTGTTTTAATAGGATAAGTTTTAGAATGTGGAACCTTTGGTTTTATTGGAGAGCAAGCAGTAGTCATAACAGATATTTTACATATAAAGTTGGTGTGCGTTTTCTTCGACACTGAAAAATACTTCGTTCTCACTTGGATTTTTTTTAAATCACTGGTACGGGTATCATTACTTTCAGAATACGTTTTGGTTTCAGATATGTCAATAGGGTTGATTTCCATATTTGAACTTCCACATTCAACCCATTCCATATCTGGTGCAGTTGATGTACATAGAGGGCTTGGGATTATTTAATGACTCTTGAATTAGATTTATGTGACGTCTTTTTGCTGCAGCACTTCTTTCAGGTTTAGCTTTTGTTGGATGTTGACAATTAAACAATATTCCTACCTAACAGATTGCTAATTATTTATTTAAATAAACTTACCTCAAAATGATCTTCACAGCATTGATGCATACTTATGCTGGATAAGGGTTTATTCTTTTCTGGATCCTATTTCATAGCATTACACCACATTTTTTTAATTTCTACACTTTTAGGCATACTAATGAACACTTTATTTGGTGTAGTGATCGATGTATTCATACACTGAGGCACTATACAGTATTTATACACTCTACTTTGTGGAGAGATTTTTATAATACTTTCAAATATTATGATTTTATAGTGCTACACGTACCGGTCCCATACAAGGTGCACACGCAAATGGAATACGATGGCATAACACGCGACGTCCGTTACCTTGCAAGGAAAAAAAGAAAGTGTGGCCTTTTTTATAGATCTTGTAAAATTAATTGTGAAGCCATTTGAAGTGCCAAAGAAAAAATTTAAATGGCATTATATAAGTTTAAACTTATTTAGTTAAAAAACAAATATCTAAATACCGTTTACATGCTCATTTCAGAATGTGCATGTGTCTAAAAATATTATATAAAGCCGCGGTCTTAACAAAATAAAATAGGGTACTTAATGTGTATATAGAGTGGCTGGGAAAATACATTGGCTCCGGAAAAGTCGGAATTTTAAATAAATTTTGGCTGGACACCCATTGAATTCTGCCTTATCTCGGAGAAAGAGAAAAAGGGATAGGGGATTGGGTGGATGAAAAAGGTTCTCCTTTGCTTAAATTTTACATGAAGTGCTTTATGGGCTGATATTTATTAGTTATGGAGGTATAGACTTTAAGTTATTCACCAAAAATAGTGTTGACCTTTGCAAATGGTAAGGTATTACTAGTTTATTAAAAAATATATTGTATATTGGAAATGGTACGTAGGGAAGATGAAACCACTACAAGAATCCACTGTTAAAAGTGAGTTGTTTAACAAGTGAACATTTGGAAGTACTTTCATTATTGAGCATTAACTCTAGTTAACCCGAGTGTTGAGGGACTCAACCTGGCTCAAAGAGCGCAGTGAAACTTCCGTAAGGTTGAGGAATTAATATATTCTTGTCTGTGTACTTGGGTGAAAAAGGGTTAGAGGAGGGTTTAGTAATTAGATTCAAGGCCACTTATATGTTCATTTAACAATTACTATTATTCAGATTCCACACCTTTTCCTTTTCTCTCTAATGTGCTTTATTAACTTTACTATAAATTATTTATATGTATTTTTCTTTTGACTGCTCATATTTTTACATGTAATCCAAGGAGGAAGCTGACCTGATTGAAGATGTAAATAATCAAGTGCAGTTCTATGATCCGTGCATCGGAACAATGAGGTCTATTCCAAATGTCTTCACTTCAAAGGACAAACCCAAGGTATTCAGCCAATTCTGAAGCATTTCAAACATTGATATATAATATATATCAATAAGTTTGTTTGGTGATGAATAAGCTTCAAGCTTCTTTTAAAAAAAAAATGGAAAGGACCTGCATCTGTGGCTGCATGGTCCAACACATAACTCATGGGTGGTTTTCCCTAAATGGTCTCACACTCTCCTTCCCTGCAAATGCGGTTACATTTCCTTTAAAATTATATTTAGCCCCGCGTCTTACTACCCATTCGGGTTATACGCTTAAGTTCTAATTACGCTAATGGATTGAGAATTGGGAGGGTTGAATTTTAGATGAAGTGAACCCGCATTTGCGTGGAGGGAGAGTGGAAAACCATTTAGGAACATCCCCCCCCCAGTTCACCCGACCGAGATTCGAACCTCGATCTCCCCGTCCTCGGCGGTCGAGCTCAACATGACTAGCGCGTTAGCCAACTACGCCACCGAGGCGGGTATTTCCTTTAAAATTATCTTGCTATTCTATTAGCGTAGTTAAAGTATGCATAGAGCCCTACTGGGTACCGAGACACGGAAAAAAATAAAGAATATATATATATGTGTGTGTATGTGTGTGTGTGTGTCTAATACAACTCTTGAACTTAATTTCTTCTATAAATAGTTGATGTTATACAAAATTTAAAGATGAAAATTTGTATGGATG
The DNA here is from genome assembly GCA_033556935.1 of Timema podura. Classification (NCBI taxonomy): domain Eukaryota; kingdom Metazoa; phylum Arthropoda; class Insecta; order Phasmatodea; family Timematidae; genus Timema; species Timema podura. Next base: position 32,934,623 of record JAVRXN010000009.1, read on the forward strand.
TATCCAATAATAACTGAAAAATCCCTATCAATAACATATACTGTTATTTAAATTACTTGCTTATAACTACTATATTTGTTGTATTTTTCCATATTAAGTTTGATAAGTTTGGTAAAACAATCCTTTATACTTATGGCTTTATGTTGTGTAAGATATAAAACACTACCCTTCTTCAATCATTTTCACAAATTTATTCAGTTTAGCTCTTACCGCCTTACCTCAAACATTAGCAGAAAAACAATTACAACAGTCACTCTGTTAATATCTTTAATCAGCTGTAGCCCATATATAATTGAAGTTAGCAGACATTAGCAAATTGTGCATCTCATTCCCACTTATATCATTAGATTTTATAATAACCTCCTCCTTGTTACTTAAAGAGAATTTAGGATGATTTGGATGGCTTCAATGGAAGTCTGGATTTTGATATCCAAACCAAGTGATAAGTATTAAGGGTGTTTATCCATTCTCTCTCCTTGTTCATGGTACTCTATGGCATCATAAATAAATATGCTATCATACTTATTATTAGCATATGTATGTTCGTATAGTAATCTGACACCTTAACTCAGTCAGTAGCGTGTTTGCCTACTGAGCTAATTGCTCCGGTTTTATTCCTGGCATGGCTGAAAAAATTATTATTGATGAAATATGGTTTATCCTTTCACATTGGTAAATTAATGGCTGGGGACTGGATGTTGTGCCTGTCCTAGTCTTAAGTTAGATTATAAGGTATATGAAGCTAAGACAGGCCTAGCAAGCTGGTAATGGAAAATATGTTGCTTGAATAGAAAAAATGATCCAGGCCACAGTCTATAAACAGTGATGGATATGGTAGTAGATGTTCGTATAATACATTTTAAAAAGATTTCCACAGAAAGTTAATATTGTACAATATTTTCTATGATAAATGTGTTGAATAATAGTGTATTTTATCAGTGTCAATTAGTAAACTGTAAAGACATTTATTTTTAAAATATTTCCAATTTATATTATTTTTTTATTTAATTTGCTAAACTTGTTGGGTTCTATGTTTTCCTATTAGAAAGTTTAGAATATTTCGTATGGTCATTAGCTTAGATGTATTGTTCTGCATTAATAGACCAAATGCCATCTGAGGTACACAGCATAATAGCATAATTTGACTGAGTTCAAGAAAGTAGAAATAAACCAAGAACTAAATTTGAAAAAAACACTTGAATTAATCAATATATTTGTTATAAATTAAACAAAATATATTGGGACTCCAACATTGAAATATTTGGATTAGTAAAAAAATATAAGAACAATGTTCATCTCCTTGTCATCTTCTTGGACACTATTAATTGTCTCTTGGTCTGTTTATGCAATTGTTAATATAAAATTAAACTACGATGAAATACAAATCATTGTGTATGGTAGATTCAAAATAAGGGGTAAGATAATGATGGGAAGTAAAATAAATTCACTTATTGTGTCTAGGGTCTTTACCCAAAAAAAAGAAAGCATAATTACACTTCCATTTGTTTTCAGCAAATTTAATGTTTGTGATTTTAAACACCGAAGGTAATGAAACTTGTAAATATTATTTTCTCAACTAATACTAATACAACTTGACTCTAGTTCATGTTTTAAAAAATACACTTTATTTTAATTACTTACTCTATGGCAGGGGTCAGCAACTAGTCAATCGCAACTGACCAATCGATCCTGTGGCAGTTTTCATTCGAAGGCTTAAGTAAACTACGTTGTCATTAAAAGTCGATCTTTGAGACCTCTGAATTCTTAAATACATTAGTACTTTCAAATAATAGTTTGGCATAACCAAAATAAACTTTACCGATAATAATTGATAATTTTTTTTAATAAGTTTTTTTGAAAATATACATCTTATTTTCTATGGATTTTTTCTCAAATGGTGAGGAAGGTTTATTTTAAGTACTAAACATAAGATATATAAACGAAGAAAAATCAAAGTATATTTGTGAAATGATTGATGATAGCAGACCTTTGATAGGTTTGTAAGTCGACCAGGTTCCAAAAAGATTGCTGACCCTGCTTTATGGTTTTAGGAACTCGAAAGTTCACTGCCGAACTTAAGTATGCTACCTATTTCTACCTAGTCCACCTCATTACACTATATATTTCAGGTCTATTCTAATGTTATCCTCCCATCTGAGTCTAGGTCTTCCCACCATTAGGATTTTCAATCAATATTCTGGACATAGTTCTAAATTCTTTGATTCCCGCTCATGTCCTGCCTATCATAATCTTCGAGACTTATTATCCTAACAATGTCTTGTGATGAGTAAGAGGGTATGTAACTTATCATGATGTAGCCTCCTCCACTCCCCAGTAGCCTTATTTTAGTCCGCTCATATTTTTACATTTAATCCTAGGAGGAAGCTGACCTGGTAGAAGATGTAAATAATCAAGTGCAGTTTTATGATCCCTGCAGCGGAATAATGAGATCCATCCCAAATGTATTCACTTCTAAGGACAAATCTAAGGTATTCAGCCATTTTCAGGAACATTCAATTATCATTATTAAATTGGTTTTGATAAGTTTGTGGTTTGTGTATTAACAAAAAGAGCATTTCATCTTTTTTATTGAATGAACAACAATATTAATTTGTACTGTAAATCCTGCTATAATGTTTATTTATTTCCCTGAAAATTGCAACTTAATAAAAATAACGTTATAAAAGTTATGTTTTCCCATAAGAATCAATATAAAGTCTAAAGGTTAGGCTCAAAGCCCTACCCCTCCGCACCCCCTCTACTTCCAAAAAGGTCCCTTTTCACAGCAATGTTAATATATTGTCAGCTTTTCTTTTCAACTGGAGGTTCAGATGAATCACACAGACGTTTAGAAGCAATTTTGAACAGACAAAACTAGAAATACATAAAATATAAGCACACTTAAAGAAAGGTAAACATGAAACCTGTGCATTCCTGAACTCAACAGGTATTTGTCATAGATCAATTTAACAAGAAATATCTCTTCAGTCTGGGTTAAAATAGTGTTAAAGTATTTTACTTCCGCATAGGTGCTGCTTTCTTTATTCTAACAGTACTTCAAAGTAGTGGTCTCATTAGGGGGGAGGGGAAGCGGGGTGTGATTGGCCTACATGGCTCATTGTATTGCGCAGCCGCAAAATGTAGTTTGAAGAGGGAATGCCTAGTGTGGCTTCCATGACTCATCACACATAGGGCAAGCAAGAGTTGGGTGGTTAACACACAATTCACACTTGGTGTGCAATTCACTCGATTGAAAAACAACATTGTAACGAGTCGCAATAAACACTATGTAAAAAGAGGGTCACATAGCTATTAACAACTTTGTAACCAAACGTTGTGCTGACCAACATTATAGCAGGAATTCCTGTATTGCTAGAAATATTAATTCATGTATTTTGTTCCTTCAAATAATTTTCTTATTTGTAACAAGTACCTTTCATTTACCCTGAAATATAGCGAGGTTACCTTACACGGTTCCACTATGGTACAGCTTATTAGATTAGAGCCATGGTGCAATACTTCAAGGTAAGGCTGCTATCTTTTAGTGTAAACTGAGTGTACCTTGCTCCTTAGTGTAAGAAAGTTGTTTATGCTGTCAGTTCACATTCATTAAATTGATTAAATATATGTTGGATATAAGTGAATGAAAAAAATTATTAGAATGATAGGATTTTATTAATTTCATGGTCTGAAATCTTAGCTTAGTTGGTAGCTTGTTTGTCTTCTGAGCTAAGGATCCTGGCATGGCCTAAAAATATGTCATTGATGAAATGTGGATTTCCCATTCCACAGTGATGAATTAATGGCCGGGGGCTCAAGGTTGTGTTTGTTCTAGATTTAAGCTAGTTTGTAAGTCATGTACCGATATAATCAGTTGGTTCAAAAATTGCACGTTAAATACCTTTAATAAATTAAAAAAGTTAGTTTTTTATTTTTTGTTTTATTTCATGCAACTATCACAGTTAAAAAAATTGCCTTTTATACTATTTCAATAGGATTTAGTCTTAAGTAATTATAAAACTATTTGATTAAAAAATAAATAGTTGATCCTCTATTGTCTAATTTTTCTCTTCACAAATTTTCTCAAAATATTTATACCTACATACAAATATACATCTGCCTACCTGCCTGCCCACCCCTACATAAAGTCATATATACGCTTTTTTTCTTAAAACTCTTAATGTTTATCTTTTTCACATGATAATCCACAACATTTAACCACATCTTACATGGTCTACCCTTTTCTTTTGATCCACACACTCTACCTTCATATATTTGTTTAATTACTTGATCCACATTCATCCTCCAAAACAATGTAAGAAACGTTTTTCACATTGATCTATTGGATTCCCTTTCAAACTGAACTCCTTCAGCACCCATTCATAAATGACTGTCCATACGAGTTTTTCCACATACATTTCATAGATATCTCATTCCACCCACATTCACCTTTAGTGTTTCTCCAGACAAACTCTCACTTTACATCCATAAAACAATGTTGGCTTCAACACCCTTTTATATATTGCCATCTTTGTCTCTTTCATTACTTCATTTTTTGCAATAGTCCACATACATCTAACTAACATCAGAGATTCACCTGTCTGTTTATTTCACCTTATATATCCTTCCATTTTTACAGAACATTCTGCCCAGATACACAAAATCATTCACTTGTTCTAACAGTCCCATTTATACTAAGATGACAGTTAATTTCTTGATTCATCCCTATCAAAAACCTAGCATTTTAGTTTTAGAGACATTAAACGAAGATCCATTTTGCTTGTCACTACATTCAAATGATTTAATGCATTCTGCAAGTCAAGTTAACTCTCAAGCATTAATACGGCATCATCTGTATATATAGCAGCTTATCACATTGTTCATTTGTACACCAACGGCATCTTCACAAACATTATTCATACATTTATCTTTGAATACATTAAACAACCACAGAGACATAACACAACCTTGTCTGACACACTGTTCAGTGTCAAACCATTTGCTCAAAGCCCCATCCACCCTAATACACACTTTACTTCCATCATACACCGCCATAATTGAGTTTACTAAATACGCATCCGCACCACACTTTCTCAGAACATTCCATATACTCCTATTCACCTGACCATATGCTTTTTCCAGAACAACAAATGCTCAATAAACTTTGTTCCTTACTGCCATACATTTCTCATTCACTTGCTGTAATGCAAATATCTGATCCATACAACCTCCACTTGGCATGAAACCACATTGCACACCCCACATCTTGTCAGCAGTGTCTGTCTATATGAACCCTCTAAATTAAGACTCTCCCAAAAATTTTGCCTGAAATACTCAACAAATTACGTGCCCTAAAATTCTTACATTCACTCTTACTGCCTTTATCTTTGTACCTAGGAACAATGACGGCATTCTTACAGTCATTAGCAACATTCAAAATCCCAGCACACACATTAAACTATTCATACAATCTGGAAAGTAGTAGCATGCGCCCACACTTAAGTATTTGACTTGTGGTCCCATTTATGCCTACAGCCTTGCCATTTTTATTGTTTATCTTTTCTTTTTTGTAGCTTTTAACACCTCATTCTCATTAATTCTTTCACTCTTCATAACATTTTCCCTATATTCTGCTACTTTCTCTATATTTTCACCATACAATTGTTTAAAATACTCCCTCCATTGCTCCCATACACTGTTTTCATCCAAGATCATTTCATTATGCTCATTCTGAATACCATATGTCTTTCCTTGCTCGCCTCGTTTCATTCTCTTTACCCAATTCCAGAAAAGCTTCTTATTTCCTTCGAAATCATTTTGCATTCCTTGTCCTTCTTTTAATCTCACTCGCTCCTTACTCTCCTTTACTGTCATCTTTTTCTCTTTGTATGTGTCCCACAACCTCTTATGTTTTATTTCACTCTTCACAGCACCCATTCGTTTGTGTGCTTCTTTCTTTCCTCTCACAGCTTCTTTCACCTGTTAATTCCACCCTGAATCTCTTTTTAAGTTTCCCACCATCCTAGATCCGTGCATTTTTGGCGCACTCAGCCAAATGCCTTTTTTGTTAATTTCCAAGCATTTTTATATTTTTTGCACTTATTTCAACATTCCTTTCATGCTCTTGTACAGTTAATTTTTCACCCAGCAATCTTTCATATTGCGCTCTCACACTTTTATCCTGTAATTTTTCCACTTTTACTCTTCCTTGATTGGTACTCTTGCGCTGTTTCCTCACTAAAGTCCTACCTAATTCAACTACTAGGATCACTAGAAGTGATTTATTTCACATTCAGCTCCATGCACAGCCCTAGTATTCTTTACTAAACTTCTAAACCTCTCATTATACACCACAAAAAAAATCATTGTTCTCGAATCAACTCTTTGCCATGCATACAAGTAAATATCTTTGTGTGAAATATTTATTTGATGTAAATGATAAATAATAAAAACTTTCACTCTAGCTTATACTGTTTAAAGTGCTAACATAATTTGTTTTAATGGTGGAACTGTCCGTCTATTTATGTGAACATGTCAATATGCTTTCCCTATTATTACTGACCTACATTTCTATAGACGAGAACTTTTATTTTTGATGATAGGGGTGCATTTTGGTTGGGAAAGTTGGAACTACTTTGAACTCCTATATATCTTACGTTTAATATAGTTCTTCAAATTGTAATGTTTAATTCTAATATTTATTTTTATTGTATAATTAAACTCGTCTATTAGGTCTAGTTTTAATTGCTAACTACTTTACGTGGCTATTTATATAAAATGGCGATTATACACTATATCTGTCCTAATATCAATTTATAACTTATACTAATTTGTTGACATTTTTGGAGGGCAAAAATTTAAAATATATCTTTCAATAAAGACTCCAACATAACTATCTTATTTTTGACGAAACTTCTATTCTAAATATGTAATTTTTTTCATTTGTATTTTATGCATTTTATTTATCTGTTTTTAAAGTTTGGCTTAGGCAAGAGGTATGGGCAAGAACAGAATTTTTTGGTGTAGTATATCTTGATAAATTTTATTTTCAAACCAAGGTTATTTTCTTAAGTAAATGCTCCAGTTTTGTGTTGTATGATTTTACTAAATTTCACATATTTATGTTCTATAGTTTAACAAAATTTCACTATTGTTGTGTTTTATAGCTTAACCAAATTTTAACATTGTTACACATGATTTAACTAAATTTCCCCATTGTTGTGTTCTATCATTTAAAAAACAAATCCTCTCCACCTTCCTATTTTCCTCAATCAACTACATACATGGTCCTTGTACTGTCCACTTCCATACTTTCTCGTGCTAAGGGTTCGGGGTTCAATCCTCGGTCCCGGCACAGATTTATCTGATTGCCAAACCCTTCCTTCACCTCTGACAAGATGTGTATTAATCACAATTTGTGAATGTGAGGAATGCCAGGCCTCTACCGTGGTTCGGATTCCACGTTAAACTGTAGGTCCTCCATTTCATCTCACAATCACCCTAACATTGCACATTAGCGTAAGTGCGTATAACCCGAACGGGTAGTAAGACGCGGTGCTAATAATAATAATAACATACTTTCTCCTCTATTCACTACATGGGTCTGGTCCTGTCCACTTCCTTGCTCTCCTCTATTCACTACATGGGTCTGGTCCTGTCCACTTCCTTGCTCTCCTCTATTCACTACATGGGTCTTGTCCTGTCCACTTCCTTGCTCTCCTCTATTCACTACATGGGTCTGGTCCTGTCCACTTTCATACTTTCTCCTCTATTCACTACATGGGTCTGGTCCTGTCCACTTCCTTGCTCTCCTCTATTCACTACATGGGTCTTGTCCTGTCCACTTCCTTGCTCTCCTCTATTCACTACATGGGTCTTGTCCTGTCCACTTCCATACTTTCTCCTCTATTCACTACATGGGTCTTGTCCTGTCCACTTCCATACTTTCTCCTCTATTCACTACATGGGTCTGGTCCTGTCCACTTCCTTGCTCTCCTCTATTCACTACATGGGTCTTGTCCTGTCCACTTCCTAGCTCTCCTCTATTCACTACATGGGTCTTGTCCTGTCCACTTTCCTGCTCTCCTCTATGCATTACATGGGTCTTGTCCTGTCCACTTTCTTGCTCTCCTCTATTCACTACATGGGTCTTGTCCTGTCCACTTCCATACTTTCTCATCTATTCACTACATGGGTCTTGTCCTGTCCACTTCCTTGCTCTCCTCTATTCACTACATGGGTCTGATCCTGTCCACTTCCTTGCTCTCCTCTATTCACTACATGGGTCTTGTCCTGTCCACTTCCTTGCTCTCCTCTATTCACCACATGGGTCTTGTCCTGTCCACTTCCTTGCTCTCCTCTATTCACCACATGGGTCTGGTCCTGTCCACTTCCTTGCTCTCCTCTATTCACCACATGGGTCTGGTCCTGTCCACTTCCTTGCTCTCCTTTATTCACTACATGGGTCCTGTCCTGTCCACTTCCTTGCTCTCCTCTATTCACTACATGGGTCTTGTCCTGTCCACTTCCTTGCTCTCCTCTATGCACTACATGGGTCTTGTCCTGTCCACTTCCTTGCTCTCCTCTATTCACTACATGGGTCTTGTCCTGTCCACTTCCTTGCTCTCCTCTATGCACTACATAAATGGTCCTCGTATAAATAGAAATAGTAGGGAATTTCTGCGCTCAGAAAAATCATTATTATATTAAATAATGCTATATTGATCAGGGAAAATGGTATATTTGGTTTATTTTCGAGTTTTTATTGTATCTTATTCTAGCAGTTCATTCTTAATTCAGTTTGAATACATTCTTATAAACTTAATTATATGCTTTAGTCAGGAGATTTTTTAAACTTGATTCAGGAATCTTGAAAAATTTTCTCTAGGTTTATTTTTTTGTGAATCAACAACTGTTTTGTAAACTTAAAAGTGGTTTTGATTTTGACATATTATGTCTCTATGGTTCTTAATTTTTCTAGATTAATTGATAAGTGATAGGAGAAGACGCTCAAATCTTTCCCATTTGTAATGATTTGTTTCAGATACAGTCAGAACAACGCCCATCTAAATTAAGAGCAAAGTCAAATCTACTTGCAAAAGAGAGTTTTGAGAGGAATTCAAGAAGGGAGGGTGCTAAGAAAATTGGACTCTTAAGTGTTAATTTGAAATGTGGTGTAGGGGATTCTAGCAAAAAAACTGTAAGAGGAAGACGTTTGAAAGAAAATGGAAATAAATATTTAAAAGGCAAACAAGAAGATCGCCTTAAAACTATTGCGGCAGGTGGTGATTTAAAAGGTAACGTAAAAACTCTAGGTCATAGACGATGCAAGAAAGAAGATTGTCCTAAATATCCTATGGCAGGTGGATTCTGTACAGCTCATGGAGGAAGAGGCAAACAATGTAAAGTAGAAGGTTGCACTAAGAATAGTAAGAAATATGGTTATTGTGTGTCACATGGAGGTAGATGTGTTGGTAAAAAATGTAGTTTAGAAGGTTGTCAAAAATTTAGTAAGAAAGGTGGTTATTGTATAGCTCATGGTGGAATAGTATTAAAATGTAAAGCAGAAGGTTGTTCTAAAAATAGCAAGAAAGGTGGTTTTTGTATAGGTCATGGTGGTATTGGCCCAAAATGTAAAGCAGCGGAATGTCCTAAGACTGCTTTAAAAGGTGGGTTTTGTATGTCGCATGGAGGAATTGGCAGAAAATGTAAAGTGGAAGGTTGTTTAAAGAATGGTAAGACAGGTGGCTATTGTATTGCTCACGGTGGAATATGCATACCATGTAAAGTAGAAGGTTGTTTTAAGAATGGTAAAAAGGGAGGATTTTGTGTAGCGCATGGTGGTATTCTACCAAAATGTAAATCGGAGGATTGTCCTAAGAATGCCATGAAAGGGGGATTTTGTATAGCACATGGAGGGATTGCAAGGAAATGTAAAGCAGAGGGCTGTATAAAAAATAGTAAAACAGGAGGATACTGTGTAGCGCATGGTGGGTCAACCACAAAATGTAAAGCGGGGGAATGTTTTAAAAATGCTTTAAGAGGTGGGTATTGTCTATCACATGGAGGAATTAGTAGAAAATGTAAATTTGAAGGTTGTATTAAGGCGCCTCAAAAGGGGGGGTTGTGTATTGCACATGGTGGTACAAATGTAAGACGTTATAAAAAGATGATTCTAGGGATTATTTGAAATACTATATAAAAATACTTAATGGGTTTTTGTAATAAAGGTAAGCAAAACAATTCACTGACAATTGGGTTTTGTAAATACCATCAAAACAAGTTCATAATATTTAAATAATGAAAATGAACAATAATTGCCTAATGACCTAAAAAAATATATATATTCTACATAAAATGTAACAGAAACTACACGATTTTGATGGAATTCATGGTTCAGAAGTTTGGTTTCTCTGAATGTTGTATATGCTAAAAATTGTCCCTTCCCAGAAACTTTATCCCTTTGTTTCTGCGGATAGCTGACTAAGGGTTGCCACACTTTTGAAGCATTGCAATAAGAAATTCAATAGGACTTTTGGACCCACATCATAGGATCTAATGTGGCACTTTCGTGTTAGACTGGATTGTTGCTAACTGGGAAATCAAGGCTCGAATCCTGGTTGGGTGTACAGAAGATAAGCTCATAAATGGCTTGCCACTCTCCCTCGATATAAATGCTAGTACATTTACTCTAAAACCCTACTATCCTCATCCATTAGTGTAACTTAACTAATGCATACATCTTGAACTGGTACCAAGACGAAGTGAAAAACATAATGTAAATTTTGGCTTTATCTTTTGCCACTTTGTCTTCATTTATTCATACCATCATTGCTTCTTATTCACCTTTATACAGCTATGTTATCTACATATTTTTCGTTGTTTTTTTAATTGGTTTTATTTGTATCTTTTACACTAATTGGTACTTTTAAGTAAACATATTTTCAAACAAAAATTAAATTCATTATATTGAAAAATTACACATTGTCACCTTAATTGAACCCACGATCTTTGGCTTGAAATGCCACTGTTTTAACTACTGATATATCTAGGGTAATTCTTCACTCATTCGATTCCTGTGTCCAGTTGTAATTTTTCAATTTAGAGAAAATGGTATTTAGATGTTGCTATAAATGTAATCAACAAACATATTAGCTTGGATATTAAATCCATCACAAATAATAATGTTAAGGTTCATCCATGTATCTTGGTGGCTACAGGCCAAGAAAATGAGGAAAGCATAAAAAGTCTGGATTTTTTATGTCAGACAAAATATGGTAGTATTAAGGAATTTAATTAAAAATCAAGCAATTTAAATACTTGAGTTTAAAACCCAATTTCAGACCTAAACACTAAATTAAATATGAAAGATTATTTCCTCGCATTTCAACAAAAGGCATTGCCCATTAATAGTATTTTAACACGAGACGGTTTAAGAATGTTTGTTGTGTGTGCCACAAATAATACTTGAAACATTTGATACTGGGAAAATAACTTATAAAAATGTTTATGTCATACCTTTTCCAGGGATGCATGTCGCATTGTCAGTCTCTGCTTTATTACAATTCTGTGCAGAGCGAAAAAGTGCTAAGCTGACAGGTCTGTAATTGACTTTGTTGTCTCCTTTTTTTACCGTCCCATGATCATTCACCAAAATACAACTGTTTGCCAGTGAAAAATTGGGAAATATTTTCTGGAAAACCCGTAAAAGTCAGAATGATTTATAATAAAAGTTTTGTAGCCATCATGATACATTCACTAACCTCTTACTTATTTACAATTAATTTTAATTTCATTTTACTGTCAATTATAGGCATAACTAAAAAAATTGTCTGAACACACGTCTTTAGAACGTTCCTCAGAGTGCAGATGTTCTTTTTGAAGGGCAATTCAGGATCAAGCTTTGCCTGTTCTTTGTTTAGAGCCGAGTCTCTAATAACAAATTAAGAATTATCAAGAAAACATCTTTGATTAGTTTCATTTTATATGGGGTATCTAGAGTAACCCCATGGCTTCTTTGGTGCTGACTGACAGTTCACAGCTGACTTCTGACAGTCAACATTTAGGTATATACCTAAATTTTGACTGTCAGAAGTGACAACTGCTAAAGACATGTTTTTTGCAGATCATATGGTTTGGCGTAGGGATACATAATTTGGTCTGGTAGCTTTTCAAAGCCATCAGCTGTGAGCTGTCAGTCAGCACCACAAAAGCTAAAACTGAGGTATATACAAGTTTGATCAGAGCTTGTTTGTAACTGCATATGTTTGATTTAGTTAGTTACTCGTATACATAGAAACTCACTCACTGCCTCACTAACTATATTGAAATAATAAAACTAAAGAATTTTTTTTTAAATTGAAAAATGTTTTCATCTTTAATATGATTTTAAATGTGACTTTATTTTGTTAGAATATTTTTTAAGACTGTTTGAAACTTACCTAAGAAATTTGTCTACCAATCATTAGCTACGGATGTTGTTATTTTGGTGCAGGCCTACATGGTGTTTGTTTGGTAGTTTCATCATAATTATTATTGAATGTAGAACTAAGGTTATCAACGATTTATTATATTATAGCCAATCTGATAATGTATTTGTATGCATAGAGGAAGAAAGGGGGATTGTTTTAACTGATTTGTGACAAAAATCATTTCGACATACCCGAATTCAAACCTACACCTACTCATCTATAAAAACAATAATACATTATTACTGACATAAACCAAACTTCAAATATATTACAATAAAGTGTATAAACTTTGTACAGTATAAAAATTGTGGATTTGTCTAGAGCAGATAGATAGGATCTGTCAACTGTGAGCTTCATAAGACCTGTACTGCAATTTAAGAGTGGAACAGCTAAATGCCAGAATTTTGTTTGTAGGACATGTAAGTAATTTGTCTTGATTAACAGTAGCATCAAATAATAATGGCCCAATTAAACCCATGCAAAAAATAATTGTCAAAACTGTTACACCTGGTAGGTTCACCTCTTTTTCTACTTGGGTTTAATATCACTCCAGTACACACAATTGTGTTGATTAATATACCCATTCAATTTAAACTTAGCTTCATCAGACCACTAAATATTCTTTGGGAAGTCCTCATCTTCACTTAATTTGTTCACAAAATTCTACCTTCCTACCTGAATCTCCATCATGCAAGACCTGTAACACATGGGGTATGTACGGCTTCATGTGCGTCTCTTTAAACAGCCTACGAAAACTTCTCTCGCAGATACTGTGGACGTGTCGCATACCAAATTCTTCTGCTAATATCAAGAGGTTGCAGCTACATTTTTAGTGTTTTTATAATCTATTTATTTGAGGTATTTAACATGCACTTCCTGAACTGACTTATAATATCAGCTTACAAGAATTTCAATGAGCGAGAACGAAAGGGCCTACCAAGTTTACCAGGAAAGGTAACTTCACATACCTACCAGGCTTCTTTTACATGCCCCAATCGATATGGGCCTTATGGCTTTACTTCCCTTCCAAAGGAAGCTGTGCTATGAGTTTTTAACGCACAAGGAAAATCTATGGACCCAAGCTGGATTTGAACCCACAAACATCAGGTCTTAAAGCAAGCACATTACCCCAAAACCACAGAGATTGACTCTTTTTATAATAAAGTTGCACTGCTCAAACTCATTGTCTTTTGTTAGCCGATGGGCCATTTTACCTTAGTGAAACTGGAAAATAAATATAAAGATTACAATAAAAATTAGAGAAATTAATTTGTTAAAAAGGGCGTTAGTTCTGTTGCAGCCTGTATAAAGGTGTACATCTTTTTAATAGATCAATAAAATGTGTGTAAATTCCCCCTCCCTTCTTAAAAAAAATTTGTAAGCCCTAAACTTCCTTTCCTATTTTTCCTTTGGTTCCATTTTACCTCACCAATTGTAAATACATGCACCTATTTTACTAATATGTTGTCAGCATGAATACAAAACAACTTTTTTAAGCAGCACATGTTACTTTGGGGACCTTTTACAACTAATGGCTACACCACAATATCTCATAAACTAATGGGAAAATAGAACAAAGAATGATATAAATAAAGTTTGAAAAGTGATGGAAGAGGCCGAAGTGGAAAGAGGAGTGTAATGAGTGTGAAAAGCATGTACGAGGCCAAAAGGAGTTGCGTTGAGATGGAGAATGAAAGGATGAAGTGGTTTCAATTAAAAAATTGAGTGAAGCGGGGAAGTGCCCTGTCACCATTACTATTTGTAATGGCATTGGAATTGGTTATGAACAAAGTGGCAGGAAAACTCTGGGAGGAAAGAATGAGAGCCATGATGTTTGCTGATGACTTGATAGTATGGAGGGAGAGGAAGAGGAAGTACAGGAATAGAATGAGGAAGTGAAAGAGGGTGGAATGAGATTTAGCATGGCGAATGACATGGTAATGACGAGGAAGAAGACACAGCCTAGTAAAGCTATAAAGTTTGATGGAGTAGAACTGAGAAAAGTACAGAACGTGTAAAATATCTTGGAAGTGTGATTGAGGAGAAAAGTGTAAGTAAAGAAGATTTAATGAGAAGAGGACAGCAGGGAGAGTTGTTGTATAGGTGTGTAAGAGACCTGCTATGGAGAAGAGAAGTGTCCTTGAAGTGTAAGGAAGTGTTGTACAGGGTGTACTTTACTTTGTACCCATTGTCACATATGCAGCAGAAACATGAACAATGAATGTAAGAGAGGCTAGGAAAGTTGAGATGGGAATGAAGTTTTTGAGGAGCATGTTAGCTGTCATGAGGAGAAACAAGATTAGGAATGAAGTTGTCCAGGAAAGGGTGGGGGCACAGGAAGTACATAAGATAGTAGAGAAAGTAAGACTGAGAAGGTATGGGCATGTAATGAGGATTGAAAAAGAGAGAATGCCAAAGGAAATGTTGGAAGTGAAGTATGTAGGAAAATGACCGCAAAGGAGGCCAAGAAATAGATGGGAGGAGCAGATATTAAAGGCGAAAGAGTGGTGGAAGGATAGATGAAGATGGAGGCATTTTACTATACTGACCCGGTCACAAGCTGAAAATAGATGATGATGATGATGATGATGATGATGATAACTAAACCAATCTGTATGGAGTAAGGCAGTTTTTAGGCAGTGTGGATTTTTCACTAAAATATTTAACTCACCCAGTTTTGTGAATTAAATATTTAAAATAATAAAATATACTGCTATGCAAGGGTCTGCGAATTCAAGTTTTTTCATACAGGTCGAGCGAACTTCTCGGAAATTTCCAAAGTACCATACTGAGCCGAGCAACTTACAGGTGTTTGACATGTGCAACCTTAGTCACGTGGTATATATCAATGCGGAAGTCAAATCCTTGCCAAACACTCATTAACATTAACTACGGCTATAGCATTTTATTTCATATCAGCTAAATCAACGGGAAGAAGATCTAACACTGTAATGAGAAGTTCTTATCTCTATATGATAATTATTTGGTTGATATATGCCATGTTATTAAGGGTACACACATCTAACATTTGTAAGTTGATGTAACAAACTGCTAGACATACTAAACAAAGTGATGCATCGTGAGTGTAAATATCTTAAATAGTTTTGGTTTTATAAAATGTTGAAACTGCCTATTTCATTTATAATAACCCTGTATACATATACTCACCCTAAGAAGATAGAAATATATATATCTCTAGCTCAAGCCGCCTTAACCCTCAAGTGGGCACGCTGTAATATCTAACACAAGCGGGCGCGTGGTGTACTTTATACCCCACTTTATTTTCATGGTGTCATTGATACATGTATGAATGAAATAATTTGTTTTCTGGTATGTTTTATTTTAATTAGAGCCATTTAAACCTATTACACAAATATTGTATTAATAACCAAACATATTGAGAGATATCGATACATATATAATAGAAAATAGAAAAAGGTTTGATATTCAGCAAAATATTTTTATGAAAGTTACATACTTAGACGTTACTGTTTTTGTTAACTACTGGTTAATATTTTGCTAATTAATATTCTTACAGATACAATGTGATTAAAAGTACAATACAAATATAATAATAATAATAATCTAAAATAATTACCAAATTAAAAAATATGAAATTTTAAAAAACAAAACATTTTTAAAAATCAAACTTATTTATCTTGTTACACTCATCACATTTGTATATTATATGAACATGATTCTTACATGTAAATTGTTTGCATGTTCCACATTTTATTTTGGTGCCAACATCTTTTGATCGGCCACATAACACACACCTTCCTATTTTCTTTCTGGTTAACTTTTCGCAATCATCTTCATGCTTCATAGTACTTACATACTTTCTGAGAAAGGCTGATAATTCAATTGGGAGCGACTTGATTTTAGCTCTTTCTTCAAGCTGAGGCTTCATCATAGTCAAAGCTAGCTTTTTCAAAAATATTCTACTGGCTGTAAAATGTTGAGATGTTGAAGAGTGTAAAATTTGTGCATTGATGCAAGTTATATTTATCAATAAATAAAATACTCTCATAGGCCATTGTGTAATACGTACAACATCGCATACACTACACATTTGATCCACTGTATCTATTCCTCCCTTTGACTTGTTGTAATCCATTATTATATCTGGTTTTTTAGTGTCATCATTGATAGTTGGTGAATCATGCATTGTAGATAATAAAATGACAGTCTTGTTTTTCTTGGGCACAAAGGATGTGATCGTCATGTTTTTCTGAAATCCAAATGTGGACGAACCCACTTCTCGATTTTTATTTGCCTGAAATTCATAGGGAATCTCTCTTTTGTCTTTTCTGAGAGTACCAACACAAATTATTTTCTTTGCCAAAAGAGATTTTGCCAAGGGATAGCTTGTATACCAGTTATCCACTGTAAGATTTCGATTTGATCCTTCAATATCTGAAACCAATCTATTCACAATGTCAATTGGCTTATTTGACAATTGGCTTCTTGCTTACCACAAAACACTTCTAAATTATGAACAAAAAATGTATTTGAGTCACAAATTGCAAAAATTTTTATCCCGTATTTTGCAAGTTTATTCAGAATATATTGGGGGCAGAGCCCCCAAAATGCTTCCAGCTTCTCATAAATTGTGACATGAGTACCCATATTATAGGTGTTCTTACAATTCAGTACAAATGCATCCAAAAATGATCCCACAGCAGCTAGCTTATATATTTTTCTTCGGTCATTTCTTGTATCCTTATTGTCAAATCGAAGAGAACGAAGCAAGAATAAAAATCGCTTGTAGCTCACACAAGCTCTTAGAATCAGTATTCCGGTCCCATCTGAAGCCCATAGTTCTTTGACATTAGTGTGATGTCCCCTTTTGATACCAATAAGGTAAAGACACCCCAATAATGCCATTATTTCAGCTCTTGATGTATCTTTTCCGTCCCTGTCCCTAGAATATGGTGCCGTCAATTGTCTTTTTGCAATATGCATATTTGTAAATTTTACAATGTCTCATAATCATATCAATAATTTTATGATATGCCGATATTTCATCTTTATATCCCTTGCAATAAGTTTGGGACCAGGAGATACTTTGACTATGTTTTTCCTGTGAATTTTTCCTTTCTTTGAAAAGTCAGTTTTTCTCCAAATACATTCTCTATCTTTTCCTGTAAAATAATCTTCATTAGTTGTAGTTTTACTATCTTCATCTGAAGAAACACAATCTTGTTCAGACTCATTATTATGGTCACTTTGAATTAAAATGTCCTCATCTTCATCAGAATCAGCGCTATCAATATATTCTTCGTCATCTGACAGCTCCTGCAATATTTTGCCGATTTCTTCGGGAGACATAATTCTAAATAATCAGAAATATATTTTAATTCTTGTCTTTTATAGATTTGGCAATTTTTTAAACCCAATTGGTTATAACAGAGTAGCAAATAAAAATTGAATTATTTTTTGGACAAAACAAGATGTAAATTCAATAACTATATATTATATAACCTTGAAAGAAATTGAACACAAGCTTCATAGCTCTAGTAAAAATTTAAAAAACAAAAATACCCAACAAATAGTGATAATGATATTTGCATAGAAATTTATTCATTTATAAAAAATCAATTAGATAAATATATAAACTTACATGACTTGAGCGGGCACGTGGGGTATGATATACCCCATTAATACACTCTTTCAAATAAATTCAAATTTCAGAAGCACTAATTGATTTCACTGAACACCAACCATACCGAACGATAGTCTAGGTCACACTGAAGGAATAGATAGAGCAACACGTCCACCAGGCGCCTGACAGTGCTACCCCACCCTCCCCCTAAAAAATAAAATTGGGGTACTTAATACCCCAGCGCGCCCGCTCGAGGGGTAAAATCTATTTAAAAAGCTCGATTCTGCTCAAAAATTTGAATCCTCACAGATCCTTAGTGTTAAGCTCTTTTGAAAGAACCCGTTTTACTTTACATCCATTATCAATGTTTCCAGCCTATGGCTTGGATCAATTTTTTTTATTCAAGTCATATAGATTTCCACTACCGGCCGGCTAGGCCTGTTGTAGCTTCATATGCCTTATAATCTATCTTAAGACTAGGACAGACACAACAGCCAGTCCCTGGCAGTCAATTTATCAATGTGAAATGGTAAACCCATATTTTCATCAATGATAAATTTTCGACCATGCCAGGAATCAAACCTGGGACCCTTAGCTCAGTAGGCTGACACACTACCAACTGAGCTAAGGTGTCGGACCTTTGAAAGAACCGGGGATAGTATTAATTTGAGTTAAATAAGGCTATTGCTATATTAGTAAACGTCTATAGTTATATTATAAATTGGAATATACCTATTATTAATATATATGGCTATGCTTTTGTGAATTTAAGCTTTAGGACTACTGCATGATAAAAGGTTAGTAATTTTATAATTGACTATTCCTTCTTCGTATATATTTATCCACCCATTCCTTAAAACAGGAGGAATTTGTTTATAAATAAAACACTTTCTTCATTTTATCATGTTATTTATTTTAGATTGTATATTTCTCTTTTATATGTTTATACTAGCTTTCAACTCTATAAACCAATGTCTCACCCATGTTGCAAATTTATATTATGTTCTAGTAACAATAAAATTTATTACCAAAATATGAGGTGTACATGTTATGTGGATGACTTACGTGTTCATTATTTATCGACATGACAAAGAAAGTCTAGTTAACATATAAAAACAATCACTCCATCTTGCTTATAACCTGAACAGGTACTAAGACTCGGTACTAAAGAACAAATCCTTCCAACAATCAAACTTAGCTGTAAAAAACAAAAAATACAACATAATGCGCTCAGTTTGCAGGAACAAACACACACCCTCCAAAACCTTGAACGTTGCTCTACCCACACTATCACATCTACAAGAGTACAAACTTGTATGGAGTATATAGTATGTAAAAAAAGCTGCTAATTTCCTAATATTCAAACAAGAATACAATGAAATAGATATCTTAGTTATAAAGAAAGAAAATAAACCTTAATATAAGTCTTCCTTACAAACTTATTTGAGCAACGAGAGAACAGACCACCTCATTACAAACTCATGTGATAAATGAGAGAACAGACCACCTCTGTGCAAACTCATGTGATCAATGAGAGAACAGACCACCTCTGTGCAAACTCATGATATCAATGAGAGAACAGACCACCTCTGTGCAAACTCATGTGATCAATGAGAGAACAGACCACCTCATTACAAACTCATGTGGTCAATGAGAGAACAGATCACCTCTGTCCACAACTCTCAGTACAAACTCACTGTGATCAATGAGAGAACAGACCACCTCTGTGCAAACTCATGATATCAATGAGAGAACAGACCACCTCTGTGCAAACTCATGTGATCAATGAGAGAACAGACCACCTCTGTGCAAACTCATGATATCAATGAGAGAACAGACCACCTCTGTGCAAACTCATGTGATCAATGAGAGAACAGACCACCTCTGTGCAAACTCATGTGATAAATGAGAGAACAGACCACCTCTGTGCAAACTCATGTGATCAATAAGAGAACAGACCACCTCTGTGCAAACTCGTGTGATCAATAAGAGAACAGACCACCTCTGTGCAAACTAGTGTGATCAATGAGAGAACAGACCACCTCTGTGCAAACTCGTGTGATAAATGAGATAACAGACCACCTCTGTGCAAACTTGTGTGAGCAATGAGAGAACAGACCACCTCTGTGCAAACTCATGTGATCAATGAGAGAACAGACCACCTCTGTGCAAACTCATGTGATAAATGAGAGAACAGACCACCTCTGTGCAAACTCATGTGATAAATGAGAGAACAGACCACCTCTGTGCAAACTCATGTGATCAATGAGAGAACAGACCACCTCTGTGCAAACTCATGTGGTCAATGAGAGAACAGATCACCTCTGTCCACAACTCTCAGTACAAACTCACTGTGATCAATGAGAGAACAGACCACCTCTGTGCAAACTCATGTGATAAATGAGAGAACAGACCACCTGTGTACAAGCTCATGTGATCAATGAGAGAACAGACCACCTCTGTGCAAACTCATGTGATCAATAAGAGAACAGACCACCTCTGTGCAAACTCATGTGATCAATGAGAGAACAGACCACCTCTGTGCAAACTCATGTGGTCAATGAGAGAACAGATCACCTCTGTCCACAACTCTCAGTACAAACTCACTGTGATAAATGAGAGAACAGTCCACCTCTGTGCAAACTCATGTGATAAATGAGAGAACAGACCACCTGTGTACAAGCTCATGTGATCAATGAGAGAACAGACCACCTCTGTGCAAACTCATGTGATCAATAAGAGAACAGACCACCTCTGTGCAAACTCATGTGGTCAATGAGAGAACAGATCACCTCTGTCCACAACTCTCAGTACAAACTCACTGTGATAAATGAGATAACAGACCACCTCTGTGCAAACTCATGTGATAAATGAGAGAACAGACCACCTCTGTGCAAACTCATGTGGTCAATGAGAGAACAGATCACCTCTGTCCACAACTCTCAGTACAAACTCACTGTGATAAATGAGAGAACAGTCCACCTCTGTGCAAACTCATGTGATAAATGAGAGAACAGACCACCTGTGTACAAGCTCATGTGATCAATGAGAGAACAGACCACCTCTGTGCAAACTCATGTGATCAATAAGAGAACAGACCACCTCTGTGCAAACTCATGTGGTCAATGAGAGAACAGATCACCTCTGTCCACAACTCTCAGTACAAACTCACTGTGATAAATGAGAGAACAGTCCACCTCTGTGCAAACTCATGTGATAAATGAGAGAACAGACCACCTGTGTACAAGCTCATGTGATCAATGAGAGAACAGACCACCTCTGTGCAAACTCATGTGATCAATGAGAGAACAGACCACCTCTGTGCAAACTCATGTGGTCAATGAGAGAACAGATCACCTCTGTCCACAACTCTCAGTACAAACTCACTGTGATCAATGAGAGAACAGACCACCTGTGTACAAGCTCATGTGATCAATGAGAGAACAGACCACCTCTGTGCAAACTCATGTGATCAATAAGAGAACAGACCACCTCTGTGCAAACTCGTGTGATCAATGAGAGAACAGACCACCTGTGTACAAGCTCATGTGATCAATGAGAGAACAGACCACCTCTGTGCAAACTCATGTGATCAATAAGAGAACAGACCACCTCTGTGCAAACTCGTGTGATCAATAAGAGAACAGACCACCTCTGTGCAAACTAGTGTGATCAATGAGAGAACAGACCACCTCTGTGCAAACTCGTGTGATCAATGACAGAACAGACCACCTGTGTACAAGCTCATGTGATCAATGAGAGAACAGACCACCTCTGTACAAACTCGTGTGATCAATGAGAGAACAGACCACCTCTGTGCAAACTCGTGTGATCAATGAGAGAACAGACCACCTCTGTGCAAACTCGTGTGATAAATGAGAGAACAGACCACCTCTGTGCAAACTCATGTGATCAATGAGAGAACAGACCACCTCTGTGCAAACTCGTGTGATAAATGAGAGAACAGACCACCTCTGTGCAAACTCATGTGATAAATGAGAGAACAGACCACCTCTGTGCAAACTCATGTGATCAATGAGAGAACAGACCACCTCTGTGCAAACTCATGTGATCAATGAGAGAACAGACCACCTCTGTGCAAACTCGTGTGATAAATGAGAGAACAGACCACCTCTGTGCAAACTCATGTGATCAATGAGAGAACAGACCACCTCTGTGCAAACTCGTGTGATAAATGAGAGAACAGACCACCTCTGTGCAAACTCATGTGATCAATGAGAGAACAGACCACCTGTGTACAAACTCATGTGATCAATAAGAGAACAGACCACCTCTGTCCATTTCTGTCACATTTTCAAGAAATATAAAACTTTTAACATTGACACAGAATTCAAATCTAAACTGACACTCAGAATAATTATGATAGCAAAAATTCAAGCCAAAAATATATTACTCAGTACCTAGAGGAAGTTCACTTAACTTATTTGAATGTGTATAAAGATACATTGGTGAATTGGTCAGTCCCATAGAAGTAAGATAAAACAAGACAAAGCCATCAGTAAATGAGGCACTTGTGGACCATGCTTATATTAAAAATAACATGGTTTTTTGACAGGGCACTAAAATTTAATACACCATGGTAAAATTAATAAAATCTGCTTTTATTTCAACTAATATAAATGTAACTAGCCATTAAAGTGTTTATATAAGTACAGTAAAACCTTGGATTGCGAGCATAATTCGTTTCGTAAACGTGTTCGTAATACAAAGCACTCATATATCAAAGTGAATTTCCCCCATAAGAAATAATGGAAACTAAGATGATTCGTCCCACAACCCAGAAATATTTAATCTAAAAATGATTAATACCTTTTTTATTTTCGTTATTTAAATGTAACTGTACTGTAATCAAATTTATTAATTAAATTTAATGGTGGCTGGTGTGAGGTGGACGAGAGAGATGAGATGAGGAGGTGTGTTATTGTTCAGGACGACTTTCACTGTCACTAACGGAATCACTGCTGTATGTTGGCTCACTCAAATATTTTTATTTTTGTGCGACTTTAACAAAGAACCTATCCAATGACACTGCTCGGCAGACAAAGCGTAACCATAGTACTACTCGTATTGCAAGATATCGCTCGTTTATCAAGTTAAAATCTATTGAAAATTTTTTCTCGTCTTACAAAACACTCGCAAACCAAGTTACTCGCAATCCAAGGTTTTACTGTAAAATCTGAAATATTGTGTTAAATTTTGGAACAAAATCTTATCAAGATTTAGGAACCTTAAACATTGTTCCAGATATTTCCATTTAGCTAACTTTAAGGAGGGGCCAGTTCCCACCAACATTATTTTAACATACAAAATTAATTTGTTCTTTTTTTTTTTTTTTATATTCTATAAAATATTTTGGAAAAAAACATGAATATGAAGTGTAACACCATTCTACTACCCGCAGTGAATTATTGGATTCGTTATATGCGAGGACTGTACCAGAACTAGATATAGAACCTGAGCAGGGCCAGCTATGATAGGCTCTTTCGGAGAAGGCACACCCAGTGTGAAATGTCACTCAAGGTCAATCCTCCTACCATCAGCAAGCAAGCTTCACACTCGCCAGTGGAGCCAGGCTGAGCTGGCCTGCTATACAATAAAGCTGGTTTATGTTTTGTTTTTTCATCTAGTGTGTGTTTTAGTATGTGTTAAGACCCAAGAATAATGGGGGTTGGAGGGGAATGATTTATCAAAATTAATAACATAGATATTTTATTAAAAACTCTGTTTACTTCATTAAAACTAAAAATTAAACAGTTAGGAGTACATCAGTTTAATGACTTAACATGTATGCAGATGGATGGCAAGAAAAAGATAACTTTTTCTAATGCTTGTTTTGATAAACAAGTTGTAGTTAACTGTGAGTAAATAAAAACTGAGCTTATTTTGTTTTTATTGTTTACTATTTGATGGCGAGGAGTTTCTTAAACATTTTAAGTAAAGTAATTAATAAACATTAGAAAGGTACAATTTATTTGGAAAATGCATTTAAGTTTAAAACATTTGTAACAGTAAATATTGCATCACAGATGGATTCTGTGGTCAATTTTCAATCCAAAAACACACTGAACAAAAACAATAAAAAAATAGCCATAAATTAAGATGATTTATAGAATGCTTAAAATACTGTGGTACTCATGAACGGGCATTAAGAGACAGATGTGCCCGATGTCTCTACAAGTAATGTCATTACTTGATAAGTGTAATTTAAAACCTGTACTATCTTATTGTTTATATTTGTAGATTTGTATAGAGATTTTTAAAAATTAGTAAAACTTAAATGAATTTAATTTAATATGTTACAACACATGGTGAGAAAAAATCATTGCCGGTAAGCTTTGACCTGGCCCCTAAAGAAGAAAGATCACGCTCAGCCAGTGGTAAATGGGTTATACAGAGTGTTTTCGTGTGTGTGTGTGCACGCGCGCGCAGGGAAGCCACTGACCGAGAAAACGGGGAATTATGCTCTAATTTGGTGGATTGGAAAGAAAAAAAAGCTAGGAAAAGTTCTTGAATTTGGCTCTCTGTCGGGAATTTAAAGGTGAGGACCTCTCTATACACTAAAGCTTTTAGAGGCATAAAAATTTCGAAAAATCGCTGGGGTAGGACCACTACAAATGTCTTGAAGTGGAGTCTAATTTTCAAAATGTTTCTAGGTTAGGTCCTTTCAAAATAGCTTATAGGGGCATTCTCTTATCAAACATTTTCCGGGCCAAGTGTAATAGCGACTTTCTGATGCAGAATTTTACAAAAGTGTGATTAGGATGTAGAGTATCCCTTGGTTGTGCGGAATTGTTTTTTGAGTCTGAAGGGAGGGGCTATTATCTGAGGTATCTCTTCAGAAGATGGGCAGGATTTCTTTTCTAAGCAAAGACCCATCTTGAAGTAATTTAAATGGTTTTAAGACATAAGTGAGATTGTAGTTTGTGTAAGAATCCAATATTCTATGAACCTAGGCATTGACCAAGTATCCATCCATTACTGTTTCCTGCCTGAGACCTGGGTTAATTTTTTTTTGAAGCCATATATACTCCACTACCGGCTTGATAGGCCTGTTGTAGCTTCATTTGCCTAATAATCTATCTTAAGACTAGGACAGGCACAAAATCCAGTCCCCGGCAGCTAATTCATCAATGTGAAAATGTTAACCCATGTTTTCATCAATAATACGTGTTTCAGTCATGCCAGGAATCAAACGCGGGGCCCTTTGTTCAGTAGGCAGAAGCTATCGACTGAGATAAAGTGTTGGATGCATTGACAAAGTACTTAAGTTAAAAGTCTCAGAACCAAAGGAAAAGCCTGTAAATAAATTATAGTTAGGTAAAATGTAATTTGTTTTTTAAAAAGAGGGAAATATTACCTCGGGGTAAACTAAATAATAATAAAAATCAAACATGAGACTCTCTCAGGACCTATGGGTCTTGTTGGGAAAAATCTATACCTTAACTGTACCTAGTCAACAACGGACTCACCTTGCATACAACAATACCGGCATCCCTGGGAACTACTTGTAGGTGAAACATAGCTAAATATGGATTATTTGATAGTAATGGTATCATGGTGGATAACAGTGAATGATGGTGATACTAAAATAAATCAAATATTCAACAACAAATTTTACTTTGAAAAAATAAATAATTGTCAATCTAAAATTGTACCTTGCCTAACAGATGTCTGCTAAATTGTAAAGTTAAAATACAATTCAAATAACAATAGTAATTTGATTATTGATATTAAAAAAATCTCAAGTCCAATCTTGGTGAATAATAATTGATACCTATAATGATAAAACATATATGATTTCTTGAAACACATAATTAATAGATTTCCTTTATGAGATTAATAGTTAAGGTAAATGAATAATAGAATACAAAACATTGTATTCATGCCGAAGAAATGACTCTAGCCAAAAGATTATTTCCAGAGTCATTATTGAGGGGGGGGGGGGAAATGTCAGCATCAGTGTGTTTCTTTTCGAGACGACATCTTTTACCATAGGCAATAGCGTTTCAAATGAGCAAATGGACATTCTGTAATACTAAAAAACTTGTCTGTATTTTCTTTTAGCTTAATATATAGGAGCACAAATTTCCCCTTCACTGATCTGTTGGTTAATATGGAATGGATCCAATATTTTCTCTGACGTCAACGACGACGACGAACAATTAATGCAGCATATAATGCAACCACTGCATTCCAATTTGATGAAATTCCGTTCATTAACTTACATTATAGTTCTGAACAAAGTACAAACATGAGCACAAATTGCAAATGTTTTGCCAGTAGCGAGTGTTCACGCTCAGTGTGAACCGCTGTACCCAGCGGAAAAAACACGCACATTTGGCCGTAATATAGCAGATTTACAGTTGCGTGAAAACGCGCACGTGTGACTGTGGCCTTGGACAATTTTATAAAATTTTATCTTTCAGTCAAATGTGAAAGTTGATTGTTTTACTAGTGTTGTAAAATTATGAGGTTACTCATAACAATTTGTTAAACAATATTAAAAAATGTTTTTGGAAATCTAGAAAGAATTTGTGCCTCAATAATTTTACTTAATGTTAAAACGCCTTGAATTTCACATTTGTCTGAAAAATATTATTTTAGAAAAAATTGTATAAGTGAAATAGAATCTAATAACAGCTGAGCATTTTTTGGTAAAATATAGTAAAAGTAATAATATAAATAAACTAATAATAAAAGTACCTAGTAGCAAAAAGTCACACAAATAAAATACCTACTGAGCCATTGAGACCGCAACTTTAAAATACGGAAGTACGGGCTACTTTTTTTTTTTCTAGACAGCAGCACATATGCGGAAAACATGATACAACAAATTTAACACTGACTTTACAGATCTTTCGTGAGTAAATTGATCTGTGATGATGAGGGCACTGATTAAATATTTATTTCCACGATACTTCGATTATTCTAATCTTGTTTAAAATAAAATATATATAACATACGGTCATCGGACAAGTATCATAAAAATCATAGAAAAGGTATTAGATAAATATTTTCTGGCCCTTTGCTTGGTTAACCTGATGGATACAAACACTTTTTTTTTAATTCCATTACTATTATAGGTAATTTATAATAACAAAACTATACAATTTGTACGAACCTTTAGCAATTCTTTACTTTCCAAACATACTTGTGATTTTAATTCATTTCTAAATGGTTTTGCCACGAGAAAACATGAATATTCTAGTGCTGGGTTGTTCCCAAAATTTGATGTGTTCAATCTCAATCCTAAATATTAGTCTCTAATCCATTATTTTTAACAAATATTTAGATCTTCCTATTAACAGTTTATTTTTTACAGTACAACAGAAATGTAAAAGCCCAGCTCTTTTTGGTGCTGGCAACAATGTTGTTTGTTGACTTGCATACAAAAAAAAGAAAACTTGAAGAAATGGAAGGGAAATCCTGTGATCGGTCTTTTGGTAAGTTAACTTAACCTTAGGGACAGCCTACTTTGGCCTACTCATTATTTGTCAGGTTCAAAGTTCATACTCGATAAGAAAAATTTTAACAATTACATGTGTAGGCCTATCCTACTGTTGTGTAAGTTTGTAATTTGTAAAACCTAATCTTTGAGAATTTGAACAAAATTTCTACTTTAAGGACTACTATTATGGACAGTAAACTACTTGTCTACTAATATTGAGAATATAAACATTTTATTTGCTCTATTATAATATAAATAGCTTATGTCATTTTTTTTGTATTAGTAAATAGAGCCTACTTAAGAAGAACAAATAATAGGCCTACCTACGATTATTAATAAAGCTTCAAAAGTTTGTATAGCTTGACAATTAAATCCAAAATCACACAGAAACATAAAAGTTCACTAACTCGCTATTGTGATCTACGGCTCATAAGTTACAGGTACTGCACATATTGTGGATCTCTTCTGAGACGGATATCATCTGGACATTTTCCTTTTTCCTGAGTGTTTTCTTCCATCTTTTTTACTTTATTCCTTTACTATGACTAAATTTTTCATGGTTTATTCTTAACCATTGTTTTTCATGAACATGCAATTTATGGTTGTTATGAATCAATCCATGAATTTATCTTTCACCTGCACCACCTTCCCTCTCCCTCCCCCCCACCACCAGCCAACTTAGCTTCTTATTATATGTATGTATTTTGTACTTATCTTTTTTTATGGTTAACTGAAACTGTTTCTTTGTAACTTTAATGTAATGAGCTAACTGCTCATTTTAAAGCCAAATAAACAAACAAACATTTTAAAGAACAATGCAATGACTATTACACTAGACTATAAACATAGGCCTATAGTAGGGATCCAGTGAAATAATAAAAGTAATATTGAGTTGGCGCCTGATCTAAAGGGTTGCCGAATGATAATGAAAAAACCAAATAACTACAACACGTCTCAAGAATAATATTGCCCAGAAAACTCCAAGGTATCAACCCAGAAGAAAGAAAGACTTAAAATAACTTTTCCTGGATCTTGAGTTGGATGCTGAAACAAACCACTAAAGTCAATCCATACCAGGTATGACCAACCATATCCTGATTGAGGGTTGCATAAGTTATTGGGGAATTGGCCGGGGGCCATACATGAAATGTGCATTACCTATTGTCCAAATCTGGTATACACACATTAACACATACCCACACACATATGCACACACACACACACACACACACGCACATGCACATATATATAAAGCACACATGCCACACGCACACTCATACATACACAAATAACATTATACTTGCATATAACCTGAACAAGTAGAGAGACAGCGCTATAAAAAGCTAGATGTAGGCCTATGATGAAAAAAACCATTATACTTACAATTCTTCAAGCTACATGGAAGTTAGGAGCATTTCTGCCGGTTCAAGATTATAGCTAGTTGTTTATCTAGCCCATATTTAGAGTTTTTTAATTTGTGCTGGTGGGCTGCACAGAACACACTTGGGGGCCCCGGGCTGTTATATACCTTGATGTTCTTACAAATGGGCATTTTGAGCACCTTAAAGAAAAGATAATCATCTTTTTAGTGGTCAATATTGATAACATTTCTATATTATTAATGTTATTTTTATAGATATTGATGAAATTATATATCAAATGTGACAGCTGTATCTATAACATGACTTGACGTATGAATACTTGAAAGTACTTAGATTTAGTAACTTCTTTTCAAGCAATCATGTGTGTATGTGTCCGGGGAAGGGAGGGGGGGTGTCTATTGGCATATTCATCCTAACGATGATGATGATGATGATGATGATGATGATGACTCCCCTTCTCTCCCTCATCTTAAAGTTTTGTTCACACGCTATTTTGATGAACAGCCTGTACATCTAGTTGCATCTAAAACTAAGGGAATTAATTAAAATTCTAAAATGTGGTTGATAGGTTTGTCGAAGAATTATGTTGGAATTTAATCTAGGTATTTTTAAACATCATAGGCATATTCTACTAAACTAGATCTAAAAAAAATTGAGTCTTGAATCCTGAAAAGCCTTCTTTCTTTGTTTGAATCAAAGTATGCCTCTTGAGATACTGATACTTCATTTTTATTTTTTATTTTAACGAGATATTGCCCAATTTTACTTAAGGCAGCACATGTAACAAAATAAAATTGAAATAAGTCTTAAGCCTTGGTACCAACTCTGATAGACACATTAATTTATTTTGTTAAGAAATAAATATTCTCCCACTTGATTAAATATGAAGTAGCCTACATCAAATCATAGTCATATCAGCTGAATATTCTAAATGGACTGCCAGGAATATAAATTGAAGTCAAAGAACTAAGCACTCAAGATTATCTTATAATTGAATTATTTGATTTCAGGTGAGAAAAAAAAAGATTCTAGGTCTAATGTAGTATCACGGCCTCTTACTCCGGACATGTTTGAGGAAGACTTTCCATCAGTCCCTGAAACAATGAGTTATCCAGATGTGGCTTTGCAAATTGAAGGTTAGTTATACATCTCTTTTACTATCTATTTCAATAAGATTAAAATATTCACTGTAAACTACATTCTTATAACGACATAGAAATATTTTGATTCCTGAATGAAAGAGTTACAAGGTTTATTTCCTACCAGATAGATAATATTTTTGTGTCATTGTTCAGAAATATGGAAATTTTTATCAAATATATAGATAATTATTTGCAACAAATTTAGTCAGCTATGATATTATATTCACTCTGACCTGTGTGTTTTCTTAAAGGCAATAATAATGCATTTATTTATCCACAACCTTTTGTGCTATCATTCGAATGTCAAACATTATTACTAAACCGTTTTTAAAATGTTGACAGCCTATGCTATGTTAATTTGGTTCACAGAAACAAAATCATAATATTAAAGCTGTGTTAAGGTATGGTAGTAAAGATAGTAGGCATAATATATTTAGTGTCGAATGTTAGTGGTAAAAAGTTTAATACAATGTCATAATATAAATAAATGGTACTGAACTCTGCACGGACTTTCTCATTCCCTTGTTTGAAAACGGAGATATTTACTAAAACTCGTAAACATTGTGAAACGAAATAATATACATTAGCAAACCCGGGCTATTTTTGACACTTTATTAGGGGTTGCATACCTTATGTATTGCATTACTATTAAATTCCTCATTTATAAATTTAGATCAATAAAAAAGGTAAATATTGACTATTGAGTCTAAAATGATAGAGATAGATAATTGTTTTACTCTCAATGGCGTAGTTAGCTAACGCGCTAGTCATGTTGAGCTCGACTTTGAGGACGGGGAGATCGAGGTTCAAATCTCGGTCGGGTGAACTGGGGGGGGGGGTGTTCCTAAATGGTTTTCCACTCTCCCTCCACGCAAATATGAGTTCACTTCCTCTATTTAAACCTTCCCAATTCCTAACCCATTAGTGTAATTAGTACTTAAGCGTATAACCCGACCGGGTAGTAAGACACGGTGCTAAAAAAATTGTTTTACAAACATTTCCCCTAAGAGGTAAAAGGAAAAAGAGCATCAACTTTTTGAGAAACTTACTTAGTTACTTAATACACTATGGCATTAGAGAATTATTGGGTTAAAACTTAGGGCGCCTAAGTAGTATCTCTGATGGCCTACATCTAAAGATCACAAGATTGTATTAATATATTTGCGAATATCTCAGAAACTTGTGGTTTTATAAAGAAATAGGCTATTTCAAATAAAAATTTTTAAATTTTAATTGTAACTTCTACAATTTTGCAATGAGAAGCTATTTTGCATCTCAAATAGTTGTGGAGATACAGACATTTACCCGCATGTAAAATACCCTAAAAGTAATTTTCATCGGAAAATGAAAATAACCATTTTATTTATAATTATGATTAATGCCAAGATACAAATTTTAATAAAAATCGTTAGAGCCAATTTTGAGGAAATCACCTTTTATTAAACTACTCTTAATTTTAGGGTTAAGGGTCAAATTCACAAAATGGGACAATTTGCTGAGAGTAAAAGGAGAAATTAAAGCACCAATAAGCAGCCTTCTTACATTGGAATAAAATCCAGAATATATTCAGGAATAGTGAAATATATGTAGCCAAGCTGAATTTCTGGTCTTTTAATTAAAAAACAAAGCAAATTCTGAACAAAGGGTTAAAAAATAACAATTCTGTCATGCTTATTAAAGAGGCTAAGAAACACATAAGATTTTATGAAATGTTATACAAAATGAGTGTATCTATTAAATCTATTTATTTTTTATGCATAAAAATATAAAATATAAATTCAAAAAGAATAATAACAAGTATATCCCTAAATTTACACTACTTTTCAAGTTTTGTAGCTATTTATTTTGCAAAGGTTTTTTTATAAAATCTTCATCACATCAATGAGTGTGGCATTGCTTTTCCTATCACTTAGAAAAAGGAACGATAGCTTTTATATAATTAAATAAGTTATACATGATGAAGGATAGGGAAGGAAAATGCATCACAAAAATATAGAAGTTTAACAAATAATTTTATTAAAAAGCAAATAAAAAGATATAGAATTACAAATGGGTGACAAGATTTTAATTCAATTAATTAACGATAACTGTATTCTGTTATTGAGGTAGAAAACATTAGGGTGGACGAATAGGTATTATTACTTTGTAGACAAAGAACTGACAGAGGTTAGATAGAACCTTTCATATGGTTTAATAACTCTAGAAATAGGGATATTCGCTCTTACTCGAACATTGAAATGTCTGCCACAACTCGGCAACAGTAAAAGGGGGAACTAAGTTTTAGGCAATATACAAACAAACAATCTGGCCAGGCTAACACCATACTAATACCTGAGAGGTCTAATCATGAAAAATAGTGAAACAATTGAAAATAGAAACATAGCATAAAATCCTATATTTTTAGATTTACTAAGAAGAATATTATTTAAGCTAGTTAGCTTGTATTAACCCTCATGGAGAGTTACGGAAAACCAAAGAATACTATCCTATAAGAGGAGCTTCCAATTTACTAATACACAGTAATTTACTATGGCCGGTCATTTCCTAATGAGTACTGCCAGACAATCAATAGTAAATGTATACATTTACCCATTACTAGGGCATACAATAGCTAATACAAACTATTTTTAACACTAAGATAAATATAGCGCCTGATGGGGCTGAAAGAAAGCATTATCCTCGCGGGCCACTACTTCAATCTAGTAGTGCTCCCACAGGTTGCGCACCGTAAATAGCTACACAAACAAGGGTGCAATCGTGACTTTAACCAGTCACTGGCCTAACTAGGTCCAATAAGAAAGTGTTTAATGATCTGATTGTAGCCATAAAGAGATTCTAAACGAGATCATATTGTTTAGGTTGTCATAAAAATATAACACTGTCAAGAACTTAGAAAAGGAAATCTAATTCATGGATTCAGTATACTCAATCACCTGGTCCTATGCATATGTAGAGCATAGAGCCCTCGTATTTAAACTATGCCTTATGGGCATAGGAAATAATCATCAGACTATCTGTCCAAAGAAACTATGTCTGATGGACATAGAAAATAACGTCAGACATTCCGACTAAAGAAGCCATGTCTGATGAACATAGAAAGCAACGTCAGATATTCTGACATGACACTCAATGTAATCAACATTGAAAATAAAGCAAACCATTCTAATATATGAAACTATGTCTGAGGGACACAGAAAGCAACATCAGACATTCTGACATAATACTCAATATTCTCAGAAAAGGCTTACTCTGCGACACGGCAGTGAGACCGACGCTTGATACATTGTGGCCACCAGTAGTCTTGGGTGCTGAAGTTGTATGGAGTAGTTCCTCCTCCGGTGAATAAATACAATGGAATACAAAAATGTGATCCACAGGCAATCTTTTATATAGCAATAGAACATGGACAGGACATGGAGATATAAGGGGGGGAGAGTTGTGAAATAAATTCACCTTCTCACTAGCGCTGTCGGCAGGAGTGACGAGCCGAGACAATAATCTCTCTTTTCATCGACGCGTGCCCTTTGATCAAGACGTGAAAATGCTCACAATACCGAAATGGTGCGTTGGGGAAATGTTCCTCGACGCTTGGGCGTTTTCCGGCAACATCAATTCAGAGTGAGTCACCACCTGTTTCTTCTTATTGGAATAGATTAGTACTTGTTATCTTGTTTTAATTGTCTTTCTGGAATTTTGATTGTTGATGTCATATTATATAAATGACATGCTACATGAGCAACCTTTTAACCATGGAATTAAATACATATTATAGTAAGGAATTGTGAAATATATGTAGCTGAGCTGAATTTTGTGTATATATATATATATATATATTTTTTAAATCTTAAAAGGCATGTTGCAAAAAATAACAGTTCGGTCACACTCATCAAAGTTTTAATTTTGCCTATTATTAATTATTATAGTATTATTTTGGTAGGAAGAACAGTAGAAGTTAGTTACTAAAGTTACTAAAACAATTTTAATATATTCATATATTAAGTCACGTTATCTGCAGCTGTCATTTTTGATAGATATTATCAATACCTATAAAATAACACAAGTAGTATAAATACATGTTGTCATTGTCAGCCGCAAAGAAATATGTTTGAATTTTCTCTCCTGTTCTTCCAACCCAAATCAGGGTATAGTTCTAAAAGAAAACCAAGTGCATTTAATAATTTATAAAAGTTCATAATATATTTTTTCTTGAACCTGCTACATGAACTTCTTAATGGACAATTCGGTCACGCTAAAATTAAGCTGGTAACGTGACCCAATTGTCTGTGACCTAATTTTTATTTCTAGACATTGTGTAAACTAGACTCAAAACAAAGCCCTACGCTATCTTTTCAATTTGAGGCTAGTTTTTAGATTGAAACATGTGTGTAAGATCTCATTTTTCACCACACTATAATTAGTCTCTGAGTAATCAATGTGACCGAATTGTCATATAATAAAGGTACTCAACGTTTATTACCTGCATTAATGATCTTTTCTGCGTTAATTTAAAAAAAGATGGTATTTATATCACACATTTTTAAACAACCAACATAGTGACTTCACTGATGTTTTCCACGCTAAATGAGCGTGGTCTTATTGTAATGGTGTACGTTTTACAGCCTTTTATGATGTACTTCAGGGACAAGTCTTATTAATTAAAAAATACTGTTTTAAAATTGTTTTCCATTTTTAAACTATCGTTTATTGTTTTAATATTTAATTGACAATACAATCCAATATTTGTTTATTTAAAAAATAAATTATTTGAAAAATTTAAAAATATATATCTGCGTATAGTTTTAAAATTATAGGCTATATTAAAATATGTTTCAAATAAAAGATTTGTATTATAAATAGACCTACATATTTGCAATGATAAGTAATTTCATATCTCAAAGAGTTACAGAAATATGATAAAAAATAATAATTTGCGCATCATACCAGAACCCTTAGTCATTTTGTTTGTAATATTTATCAATGCTTAGAAATGAAATGTAATAAAAATTGTTAAAGTTGGTTTTGATGAAATCGTATTTTTTTTCTCTTTTAACCCCTCAGTAAACTATCCTTAACTTTAGGGTTGGATATCCAATTCTAAAACCTCTCGGGGCAATCCTATGAAAACCCTAGATACCAAGTTTTAGCCAAACAGTAAAATAGTTTAGGCCCTACTCCGAGGTACAGACGGACAGACAGACAAACAGAAGACGGAAATGCAAAAAACACCACTTTTTCGAATTCGTGGGGTTATGAAACGTCAAAATTCATCTTTTTTTTTTTTTTTTTTTTTTGGACGAGCACATTTCTCTAGTTGTAAGTTAGCAAGAAAATAAAAAGACAATTTCTTCATATTTTTAATTAGTTCTGTTGTGTTTTTATCAACCATATGCATTTGAGATAAAATATTCAACAGTGGCATTATACCACTAGAATCGGTTGTACCATCGAGTCTATTTCATGTGACTTAAAACTGCTCTTTATGGTGCATTTCTCTGAAAACAGTATCTGTTTACAAGGCTGTAGCCAGATGGGGTGGGGGGGAAACCAAAAGTGGACAAAAAAAGTCTCAGATTGGGAAACAGCAACATCTTTCTACCATAAACTGTTTGAATGGTAGTTCCGAGTATACGCCGCAAATGGGAGGTGGTGAGTGGAGGCGGGGGTAAATCCAGCTTGAGAAAACATTAATGGTGTCAGATTGAGAACAACCTTCCTAAAGATAAATGCATGTGATGTGTGAATACTTTGAGTTTTGCAGTTGGGTGCTGTGCCTCCCACCCCAAAATATGTTAGCCTGGTTACTGTTTCCTCAGATCTAGAGAAAAATTATGAAACAACATGAAGCTATGAAATATAAATTACAGACATAAAATTCTTCTACCTATGAACATTTTCTCTGGTATTATTGTGCTATTTTTACAAGGCAGGGGCATATATTAATCTGGCTGATAGGACTACCATCAACTCTTGTCAATGGTTAAAAAAATAAGCAACAAGATTGGCAACCTCATTCTAATCTTAAAACAGTGGTTGATGTACACACCAACTCACACAGTACAGCCAAATCATAATATAAATCATCTTAATTAATAATAATGATAATAATAATATTTAGCACCGCGTCTTACTACCCGTTCGGGTTATACACCTAAGTACTAATTACGCTAATGGATTAGGAATTGGGAGGGTTGAATTTAGAGGAAGTGAACCCGCATTTGCGTGGAAGAAGAGTGGAAAACCATTCAGGAAAAACCACTCCCAGTTCACCCGACCGAGATTCGAACCTCGATCTCCTCGTCCTCGGTGGTCGAGCTCAACACGACTAGCGCGTTAGCCAACTACGCCACCATCTTAATTAAAAACACAAATGCTAATGTATATTGTTAGGCATCAAGCTATAGATCATTTAATGACTGACATAATCCCAATTAAGAACAACCAATATTAAATATTAAATCTTACTAGGAAATTAATGTGTCCACTTAACCAATGTAAGGTGGGGATGTAGGGAACATGAGAAAAACCAGTGTTTTTGCAGTTTTTTATAGCAAAAAAATAAATAAAAATACATTGCTTCAGTACAAACGTAAAAGTTTAATTTTCCTCACATGTTGACATCAGTCATTGATTAGCTGTCAAGAGCATAGCAGCGGCGATAGATGACAAAATTTGTAAATGGAGATAATAAGTTGTCATTAATTCTAAGACACTCTTGACAGATATTCAAGAAATATTGATATCACCATGTGAAGAAAATTAAACTCTATGTTTGTACTAAAGCAATTTTTGATTTCTTTTGATCAAACACATTTTTTGCTATAAAACACTCTTTCTCATGTTCCTTACATCCCACCTTAAATCATGTTAGTGACGTTCAGTAAAATATAATAATTTTAAATTTGATATATTTTGCTATGTTAAATGATGTACAATGAAAATGTTTGAATAATCTGAAATTGTCAGAATCCATAACTATTTGGCTGAGTCATTGTAGGTTTTATTATTATTGCTAACTTGATATATGTAAAATGGTGTTACAGATGACTTAGAGACTGAAGATTCGGCGTCTCCCCCTTCAGTCGCTTCATGGCGTGGAACAGCCATGTCTGAGCTTAAGAACCGGTACAGTCCAGGGCTACCGCCAGTACAAGCTTCCGCCAACCATGCTGTTCTTTTCCAGGTCAGAGTTATTACATTAAAAATATATAATATTTATTTGTTAAGTTTCCTCAACTTTCTTCAAAAACAAGAACTTATTATGAGTGACTGAGGGTTGGAGCTTAGTGGAACTTAAAATGTAATGTCACTATCCATTAAAATATGGAATTTGATTTTTTTTAACTATCTTAATACTTTTTCTACATGAGGGGTGTGAGAAATTAAAAATACTTTGTGTTTGGGGTTGTGAACATTTTCCTAACTTATGTCCTTCGCGTGTTGTTTATTCGCCAGTCATAGGCCTAGAATGGTCATAGCGTAATTATTATTTGTCAAGATCGCCAGTACACTGTTTATAGGCCTATATCTGCTCTTATTGTGTGAAATCATGAGTTTTTAACACTTCTCTCTCGCTTGAAGCTATGTTACAATCTACGTGTGTATTTTCGCGTAAATAATTTGCTTGTAATATGCTAATGGCGACCCTATTTTAAACAACGCTTTCCTGCCTTGAATGCGCGCCATCACCATAATGGAATGTTACATTTTCCACCGCTCTCTTGTTTACTTTGTCAGATTGTAAATAAACTTTGTTGTGTTTTCGTGTCGGTCGTGTATTTTGTAGTAGGTAGAGAATTAATTCACAATGCCGAATGTATCACTGGACTCTGCGTTAATCAAGCTTACACGCGCCGAGTGCCGGATTAAACGCGCGGAAACGTTAGCTAAAGAAAGTGAGAACCTAGACTACAAGTGTTGTGAGCTATTTATAGCCACCTGTAGGGATCTGAAGGTCGTGCGTGAGACCTATGAGACAGACCATTTAACCGTACAATTAAATAGTCAAGACATTGATGACTTTGACCTTGATGCACACGAGAAGAGACTGTGGGACTTTGATAACACCTATTACTACATAATGTCTATCTTGGATCGTGTTAGTGCCACCAAATGTTCCGATAGCTCCACGCAACGACCTACCCCCTCAAGTGCTCCTCGCGTAACACTCCCGGCTATTCCATTACCACATTTCAGTGGTGATCTTAAATTGTGGACCAACTTTTCCAATCTATTTAAAACCCTTGTCGCTGATAACACTAACCTAACCAACATTGAAAGGCTATCTTATTTGAAGTCGGCAGTCAGTGGCGAACCGTTATCAATAGTACAGGCACTTCCACTCACCAATGGAAACTATCCCGTGGCATGGGATTTGTTAGTGAGGCGGTATGACAACAAACGTCTCATTGTGGCACAACACATTGATGCAATCCTTCAAATACCATCGGTGTCGGCTGAGTCTCCTACTGCGCTGCGTGTCCTTCTCTCTACACTGAGGGAAAATGTATCTGCTCTTCATGCCTTGGAAATTCCTGTGGTCCATTGGGACTTGATCCTCATCCATATACTTAGTAACAAATTAGACATTGCTCTTCGTGCTCAATGGGAGCGCACTTTTGTTGACTCGGAGTTACCCACTGTTGACAGCTTCGTAAATTTCTTGGAAAGATATTGTCGGTCCTTTGAATCCCTGGCCTCGTACAAGGTCAAACCACCTCCAAGGTCATCCTTCAATGCCATCGGTGGTCGAAGATCACATCAACTAGCTGCAGTTATGGTGTCAACTTCAACTTCACAGTGTGTTTTATGTAATGCATCCCACTCCTTGCACAAGTGTCCTGAGTACCTTCTCAAGGACCCAAAGGAGCGCTTCAACTTCATCAAGCAAGCGAGACTTTGCTTAAACTGCCTCCGAGAGTCTCATCAATCTGTACAGTGTCCCTCATTGTATCGCTGCCGGACTTGTGATGCCAAGCACCATTCATCGCTGCATTTTCCAGAATCTTTTGTATCTCGTACACCACAGGATCACCCCACACATCAAGAAACACAAAACGAGGCTGGAGTTCCAGTCAATATCATGGCCTCCTTTGCAGGAGTAACCCATCCATCGACCATCCTGCTGTCCACAGCACTTGTTGAAGCACAGGATGTATCCGGATCATATCAAGTAATCAGGGTGCTACTTGACTCTGGGAGTCAAGCTAGTTTTATCACTGACCAATGTCTGTTGCGGCTAGGCCTGTCACGACGCAAGGCGTCCTTAGCCCTTCATGGACTTTCTCATACACTGTTATCTGTGGCCAAAGGAGTCTCAACCTGTTTTGTCCGACCCGTTGGATTGTTGTCCCTAACTTGTCTATCGATGTCTTTGTTCTACCCCGGATTACTATTCACCTACCCAGTACCCCTCTATCATCTCCAACGTGGTCTCATGTTTCAAATTTAAAACTTGCAGATCCTACTTGCTGTACCCCAGGACCCATAGATATGCTGATCGGTGCAGAAACCTTCTCCCACATCATCACAGGAAGGAAGCTGGAAGGGGAACCTGGAACTCCTTGTGCCCTAGAAACTGTCTTTGGCTGAGTTTTAACAGGAAGGGTGCAGCAACCCTCAATGTCACCATACATCTCATCTCTAGACATGTCATCGTTCTTCATCTCTTCGTCCTCATGCACACCAACCCTAACAGATGTCGTGGAGCAGTTTTGGAAGCTTGAAGAACTGCCGTCAACCCCATTTATCACCCCCAAGGAAGCGCTCTGTGAAGATATCTTTGTCAAAACGCACACTCGAGATGCTATGGGCCGGTACAGTGTGTCACTCCCATTTGATGGACCCAGACCAGAGCTTGGTGACTCGCACACCACTGCCCTTCGTCGTTATCAAGCCCTCGAACGCCGACTACACCGGCAACCTCATTTAAAGTCCAGTTATTCAGACTTCATGCAGGACTATCTAGACACAGGTCACATGGAGCTAGTAACAGATCCATCTTTCAACTCTGGCAATTCTTACTATATTCCCCATCATTGTGTGATCAAACCTGACAGTACCACCACTAAGCTTCGGGTGGTGTTCGATGCTTCGGCGAAAACAGACTTGGGAACTTCTCTAAATGATCAACTCCTAACAGGACCCAAACTGCAAAAGGATATTACAAAGGTCCTCCTTCATTTTCGTTCACATTCAATTGTTTTTACTGCTGATATCAAACAAATGTATCGTCAAATTCAAGTCCATCCTGAAGATCAAGACTACCAGCGCATTTTTTGGCGGTTAATGACATTTATCCAATTCAAGTCTATCGTTTGAAGACGGTGACGTACGGAGTATCCTCGTCACCTTATCTCGCCATTCATACCCTACATCAGCTTGCTGATGATGAAAAGACCAGCTTTCCAGAGGCCTCAAGGGTGGTACATTCAGATCTGTATGTTGATGATGTGTGTTCGGGCGCTGATACCCCTGAAAAGGCAGTGGCTCTACAGCAAGAACTTGTACAATTGTTGAAGACGGGCGGCTTTCAATTACAAAAGTTCACAAGTAACCACCCAATACTTCTAGAAGGGTTACGCCCAGATGATATTCAAATGCCTCCATCATCATACTCCTTTGATGATGATTCCACTGTCAAGGTTCTCGGTTTACAATGGAACCCTGGGTCAGACACCTTTTCATACAAGGTACAAATGACCTCAAAATCTCTTTCCAAACGAGCTATTCTCTCGGATATTGCAAGAATATTTGACCCATTAGGTTGGCTGTCTCCTATCATCTTGTTCGCAAAATATCTTATCCAACTCCTATGGATTAAAGGGGTTGACTGGGACTCTCCCCCCCCCTCCTGAAATAGCTGAAAGATGGAATCGTTTCAGAGCTGAGCTTCCATTTGTTTCCAACATCTCAATTGACAGATGTCTAATTTCTTCAGATGCAGCTTGTAGCTTTGAGATTCATGGCTTCTCTGATAGCTCTGAGAGTGGTTATGCAGCTGTTGTATACCTCCGGGTTATTTCATCTGGCACAGTAAAGGTTCAAATTGTACTCGCTAAATCAAAGGTAGCACCCATAAAACAAGTTTCACTTCCTCGCTTGGAACTATGTGCGGCATTACTCTTGGCACGCATGTTGCACTTGCTAATGGAAACATACTCGTTCTTGAAAATTGACAAGGTCTATGCCTGGACAGACTCTACAATCACATTGGCCTGGATCCAATCTTCGTCCCACCTGTGGAAAACATTTGTTGCTAATCGTGTGAGTAAGATCCAAGATCTCACTTCACCTGAATGGTGGCACCATATATCATCGGAGCACAACCCAGCTGATTGTGCCTCTCGTGGGTTGTTTCCCTCTCAGGTTGTTGAGCACCCACTTTGGTGGACAGGACCCTTGTGGCTTAGGGAGGATTCAACCAAGTGGCCGCAACCTAAAGAATTGCCTCGTTTATCTGAACCTATTGAAGAGCGCAAAACACTCACTCTGACTACAGTCACCCCTGACACCAACAGTCTGGACCTGTTAGATAAGTTTTCGTCCTTATCAAAATAAGACGTATAACAGCTTATTGCTTTCGTTTTGTTTGTGCTTCTCGCCCTGGACGCGTCGCACCCACCGGACCCTTGCAAGTTGATGAACTACATCAGGCTCTGTTATTTTGGGTCAAACAAACCCAACAGATTGACTTTGCTGATGATATTGCTCGTATTGTCAAGGATCAATCTTGTTCAGCCTCAGTACAAAGGCTAAATCCCTTTCTCGATTCTGCTGGTATTTTAAGAGTCGGCGGCCCCCTTCAACGATCCAATCTATCTTTTGAAGAAAAAATCCTTTTATCCCCGAAGCGGGTCGCCGTGGAGTTTATTCAAACTAACCTTGCTTCATCCAGGGACCCACAATTGCAACCTTACTTCAACGTGGTTTTGGTCATTGATGCATGAAAACATAATCAGATTGCGGCTAGAAATGTCTAAAATGTTTCAAGTTTCGCCCAACCTGTTGACACCAGCCATGGGAAGTCTCCCGCTGCTGTTTTGTAATCCAAACCCTTTTGAAGACAGGTGTGACTAGGGAGGTCCATTTCACAATCACATGGCCCGAGTACGAAAACCAAAAATTTTTTTTTGGGCCCTATATTTGTCTATTTGCTGCTTCTCACGAAGCTTTTTCAATAGAACTGGCGCAAAACTTATAACGAAGCCTTTCTTGGGGGCTTTTCGCGTTTTTGGTCCCCCTTCTTGGACATTGTTAGTATGTTCAGTGATTGCGGGAAACCCAATTTGTTGGGTAATAGAAGCTTTCCAATCTTCAAAGGTTTCTCACAGTTCGGGAAAATGAAGTATTTTGTAGGAGCCGTTGCCCATAAACATCCCGGGCCCCACTTTAACCCCCCCCCCCCCCCCCCCCCCCCCCCCCCCCCCCCCCCCGCATCTCCTCATTTTGGAGGACTTTGGTAAGCAGGGATATGATCAGTCAAGTCATTACTCATCAAAACAATTGGCTCTCAGATCTAACATAT
Organism: Timema podura; assembly: GCA_033556935.1. Lineage (NCBI taxonomy): Eukaryota > Metazoa > Arthropoda > Insecta > Phasmatodea > Timematidae > Timema > Timema podura. The sequence goes on from JAVRXN010000009.1 coordinate 32,977,214, forward strand.
GAAGAGCTGTACACTGTCTTGACACAAATTGAAGTCACTCTCAATTCACGACCACTTTGTGCATTATCAGCAGATCCCAGCGATTTGTCATCACTAACCCCAAATCACTTCTTAACCTTGGGACCACCACAGATACTACCAGAGTCTGATGTCACCGACACTCCAATCAATCGTCTGACGAGATGGAGCCTGCTCCAGATAAATTCACCAGTCCTTCTGGAAGCGTTGGTACCAAGACTACTCCATCAACTCCAGCCCAAAACCAAGTGGAGTCATCCACAAGACAACTTCCAAGAAGGTGCCCTAGTCCTCATCAAGGAACCAAATCTGCCTCCTTACGTTGGCGACTAGGACATGTGGTGTGAAAACATTCCCTGGTCCTGATGGCGTAGTGCGTGTCGTTCAAGTCCATACTAACAAGGTGTCCTCACCAGACCAGTGGTGAAATTGTCTCCCCTCCCCTCAAACTAATTGAAATATGAGTATTTCAAGGGGGGCGGGATGTTTGGGGTTTGTGTATGTGTGTATTGTTTTATTTTGTTTCATTTCGTTTTATTTTGAACTCTGTTTACTTTGTTGTTTTGGCGCCAAGAACTTAGTTTTGGGTGTCTGTTGTGCGCCTTCTTTTGTTTAACGGTTTTTCTATCGCGGTTGTATTTCCGGTCGCGGGGCAGCAGTTCGTTTTTGGATTCTTTTCCCGCATACATCGTGTGCAGTATAATATTTAAAAATTCTGTTATGTGATACAAAACTATACAGTCCACTTCCTACCAAACACTTTTTAGATATGCTGCTGCGGCATTTCCTGAAGAAGCTACCTGTTGTTTAGAGAAAGCTCATCTTTAAAAATGTGTTTAAATTTATTAGTGTTTTGTCTAAACAAATTTTACTCCCGTATCACATGGGTAAGTGTTTTTGGGCTATCCGTTCTAATTATAATCATTATTAAATAAGATGCTATACTGAGCTCAAGTATGCACTTTATAATTTATTTGATTTAATGGCTTCTTTTATTTTATTTGAGATATTTAAAAACACACACACACTATCTGAACTGACTGATTGTATTATCAGCTAACGACTTTAACTAACTTAAATCTATAACAGACACAACACCCAGCCCCCCGGTCCATTAATTCATCAATGAGAGAAGAAACCCCCATTTCACCAATAAAACATTTTTCAGACATACCGGGAAACGAAACCGGGACCATTAGGTCAGTAGACAGACCGCGCCAACTTATTAGGGTGTCACAACTAAGTGCATTATCTATGTTTTTTGGTGTTGGTAAGAAGGGTTTGTTTGTCATCTTAGTTTAAGTTTCTATTTAATTGACTTTCAGTTGCCATTAGTCCTGGTGTCCCTTCAAGCCCCACCCACACGTTTTTCCAAAGGGCGATGGGACAGTCTTTGTCCGGATGCCCTCTCATCTCTAAGTCTCATCCTGTTGAAAAGTGAGTGCAATTACAGTACTCACCCTTTTGTTTTTAAACTACCCCAAGGATTTTATAATCTTTTTCATTTTAAAATCTAAACATATAATTAAAAGTCTGGGGGCCAATCAACTTCACAGTGTGTTTTATGTAATGCATCCCACTCCTTGCACAAGTGTCCTGAGTACCTTCTCAAGGACCCAAAGGAGCGCTTCAACTTCATCAAGCAAGCGAGACTTTGCTTAAACTGCCTCCGAGAGTCTCATCAATCTGTACAGTGTCCCTCATTGTATCGCTGCCGGACTTGTGATGCCAAGCACCATTCATCGCTGCATTTTCCAGAATCTTTTGTATCTCGTACACCACAGGATCACCCCACACATCAAGAAACACAAAACGAGGCTGGAGTTCCAGTCAATATCATGGCCTCCTTTGCAGGAGTAACCCATCCATCGACCATCCTGCTGTCCACAGCACTTGTTGAAGCACAGGATGTATCCGGATCATATCAAGTAATCAGGGTGCTACTTGACTCTGGGAGTCAAGCTAGTTTTATCACTGACCAATGTCTGTTGCGGCTAGGCCTGTCACGACGCAAGGCGTCCTTAGCCCTTCATGGACTTTCTCATACACTGTTATCTGTGGCCAAAGGAGTCTCAACCTGTTTTGTCCGACCCGTTGGATTGTTGTCCCCTAACTTGTCTATCGATGTCTTTGTTCTACCCCGGATTACTATTCACCTACCCAGTACCCCTCTATCATCTCCAACGTGGTCTCATGTTTCAAATTTAAAACTTGCAGATCCTACTTGCTGTACCCCAGGACCCATAGATATGCTGATCGGTGCAGAAACCTTCTCCCACATCATCACAGGAAGGAAGCTGGAAGGGGAACCTGGAACTCCTTGTGCCCTAGAAACTGTCTTTGGCTGAGTTTTAACAGGAAGGGTGCAGCAACCCTCAATGTCACCATACATCTCATCTCTAGACATGTCATCGTTCTTCATCTCTTCGTCCTCATGCACACCAACCCTAACAGATGTCGTGGAGCAGTTTTGGAAGCTTGAAGAACTGCCGTCAACCCCATTTATCACCCCCAAGGAAGCGCTCTGTGAAGATATCTTTGTCAAAACGCACACTCGAGATGCTATGGGCCGGTACAGTGTGTCACTCCCATTTGATGGACCCAGACCAGAGCTTGGTGACTCGCACACCACTGCCCTTCGTCGTTATCAAGCCCTCGAACGCCGACTACACCGGCAACCTCATTTAAAGTCCAGTTATTCAGACTTCATGCAGGACTATCTAGACACAGGTCACATGGAGCTAGTAACAGATCCATCTTTCAACTCTGGCAATTCTTACTATATTCCCCATCATTGTGTGATCAAACCTGACAGTACCACCACTAAGCTTCGGGTGGTGTTCGATGCTTCGGCGAAAACAGACTTGGGAACTTCTCTAAATGATCAACTCCTAACAGGACCCAAACTGCAAAAGGATATTACAAAGGTCCTCCTTCATTTTCGTTCACATTCAATTGTTTTTACTGCTGATATCAAACAAATGTATCGTCAAATTCAAGTCCATCCTGAAGATCAAGACTACCAGCGCATTTTTTGGCGGTTAATGACATTTATCCAATTCAAGTCTATCGTTTGAAGACGGTGACGTACGGAGTATCCTCGTCACCTTATCTCGCCATTCATACCCTACATCAGCTTGCTGATGATGAAAAGACCAGCTTTCCAGAGGCCTCAAGGGTGGTACATTCAGATCTGTATGTTGATGATGTGTGTTCGGGCGCTGATACCCCTGAAAAGGCAGTGGCTCTACAGCAAGAACTTGTACAATTGTTGAAGACGGGCGGCTTTCAATTACAAAAGTTCACAAGTAACCACCCAATACTTCTAGAAGGGTTACGCCCAGATGATATTCAAATGCCTCCATCATCATACTCCTTTGATGATGATTCCACTGTCAAGGTTCTCGGTTTACAATGGAACCCTGGGTCAGACACCTTTTCATACAAGGTACAAATGACCTCAAAATCTCTTTCCAAACGAGCTATTCTCTCGGATATTGCAAGAATATTTGACCCATTAGGTTGGCTGTCTCCTATCATCTTGTTCGCAAAATATCTTATCCAACTCCTATGGATTAAAGGGGTTGACTGGGACTCTCCCCCCCCCTCCTGAAATAGCTGAAAGATGGAATCGTTTCAGAGCTGAGCTTCCATTTGTTTCCAACATCTCAATTGACAGATGTCTAATTTCTTCAGATGCAGCTTGTAGCTTTGAGATTCATGGCTTCTCTGATAGCTCTGAGAGTGGTTATGCAGCTGTTGTATACCTCCGGGTTATTTCATCTGGCACAGTAAAGGTTCAAATTGTACTCGCTAAATCAAAGGTAGCACCCATAAAACAAGTTTCACTTCCTCGCTTGGAACTATGTGCGGCATTACTCTTGGCACGCATGTTGCACTTGCTAATGGAAACATACTCGTTCTTGAAAATTGACAAGGTCTATGCCTGGACAGACTCTACAATCACATTGGCCTGGATCCAATCTTCGTCCCACCTGTGGAAAACATTTGTTGCTAATCGTGTGAGTAAGATCCAAGATCTCACTTCACCTGAATGGTGGCACCATATATCATCGGAGCACAACCCAGCTGATTGTGCCTCTCGTGGGTTGTTTCCCTCTCAGGTTGTTGAGCACCCACTTTGGTGGACAGGACCCTTGTGGCTTAGGGAGGATTCAACCAAGTGGCCGCAACCTAAAGAATTGCCTCGTTTATCTGAACCTATTGAAGAGCGCAAAACACTCACTCTGACTACAGTCACCCCTGACACCAACAGTCTGGACCTGTTAGATAAGTTTTCGTCCTTATCAAAAATAAGACGTATAACAGCTTATTGCTTTCGTTTTGTTTGTGCTTCTCGCCCTGGACGCGTCGCACCCACCGGACCCTTGCAAGTTGATGAACTACATCAGGCTCTGTTATTTTGGGTCAAACAAACCCAACAGATTGACTTTGCTGATGATATTGCTCGTATTGTCAAGGATCAATCTTGTTCAGCCTCAGTACAAAGGCTAAATCCCTTTCTCGATTCTGCTGGTATTTTAAGAGTCGGCGGCCGCCTTCAACGATCCAATCTATCTTTTGAAGAAAAACATCCTATTCTACTCCCGAAGCGGAGTCGTCTCGTGGAGCTTCTAATTCACCAACTACACCTTGATCATCTACATCCAGGACCACACAACTTGCAATCCTTACTTCAACGTGAGTTTTGGATCATTGATGCATGCAACATAATCAGATTGCGGCTACGCAAATGTCTAAAATGTTTCAAGTTTCGTCCAACTCTGTTGACACCAGCCATGGGAAGTCTCCCAGCTGCTCGTGTTTGTCAATCCAAACCCTTTCTGAAGACAGGTGTCGACTATGGAGGTCCATTCACAATCACAATGGCCCGAGTACGCAAACCTAGAATCTGTTTGGCCTATATTTGTCTATTTGTCTGCTTCTCTACGAAGGCTATTCACATAGAACTGGCGTCAGACTTATCAACTGAAGCCTTTCTTGCGGCATTTCGTCGTTTTGTCGCATGTCGTGGACATTGTTCAGATATGTTCAGTGATTGCGGAACCAATTTTGTTGGCGCTAATAGACAGCTTTCCACTCTTCAAAGGTTTCTCACAGATTCTGGCAACAATGAAGTATTTTGTAGGCAGCTCGTTGACCATAACATCACCTGGCACTTTAACCCCCCCCCCCCCCCCCCCCCCCCCCCCCCCCCCCCCCCCCCCCCGCATCTCCTCATTTTGGAGGACTTTGGTAAGCAGGGATATGATCAGTCAAGTCATTACTCATCAAAACAATTGGCTCTCAGATCCTAACATATGAAGAGCTGTACACTGTCTTGACACAAATTGAAGTCACTCTCAATTCACGACCACTTTGTGCATTATCAGCAGATCCCAGCGATTTGTCATCACTAACCCCAAATCACTTCTTAACCTTGGGACCACCACAGATACTACCAGAGTCTGATGTCACCGACACTCCAATCAATCGTCTGACGAGATGGAGCCTGCTCCAGATAATTCACCAGTCCTTCTGGAAGCGTTGGTACCAAGACTACCTCCATCAACTCCAGCCCAAAACCAAGTGGAGTCATCCACAAGACAACTTCCAAGAAGGTGCCCTAGTCCTCATCAAGGAACCAAATCTGCCTCCCTTACGTTGGCGACTAGGACATGTGGTGAAAACATTCCCTGGTCCTGATGGCGTAGTGCGTGTCGTTCAAGTCCATACTACACAAGGTGTCCTCACCAGACCAGTGGTGAAATTGTCTCCCCTCCCCTCAAACTAATTGAAATATGAGTATTTCAAGGGGGGCGGGATGTTTGGGGTTTGTGTATGTGTGTATTGTTTTATTTTGTTTCATTTCGTTTTATTTTGAACTCTGTTTACTTTGTTGTTTTGGCGCCAAGAAACTTAGTTTGGTGTCTGTTGTGCGCCTTCTTTTGTTTAACGGTTTTTCTATCGCGGTTGTATTTCCGGTCGCGGACAGCCAGTCTCGTTTTGGATTCTGTCCCGCATACATCGTGTGCAGTATAATATAAACATTCTGTTATGTGATACAAAACTATACAGTCCACTTCCTACCAAACACTTTGAGATATGCTGCTGCGGCATTTCCTGAAGAAGCTACCTGTGTTTAGAGAAAGCTCATCTTTAAAAATGTGTTTAAATTTATTAGTGTTTTGTCTAAACAAATTTTACTCCAGTATCACATGGGTAAGTGTGTTGACTATCCGTTCTAATTATAATCATTATTAAATAAGATGCTATACTGAGCTCAAGTATGCACTTTATATATTATTTGATTTAATGGCTTCTTTTATTTTATTTGAGATATTTAAAACACACACACACTATCTGAACTGACTGATTGTATTATCAGCTAACGACTTAACTAACTTAAATCTATAACAGACACAACACCCAGCCCCCGGCCATTAATTCATCAATGAGAGAAGAAACCCACATTTCACCAATAATACATTTTTCAGACATACCGGGAATCGAAACCGGGACCATTAGGTCAGTAGACAGACACGCTGCCAACTTATCTAGGGTGTCACAACTAAGTGCATTCATCTATGTTTTATGGTGTTGGTAAGAAGCTTTGTTTGTCATCTCTAGTTTAAGTTGCTATTTATATTGTACTTTCAGTTGCCAGTTAGTCCTGGATGTCCCTTCAAGCCCTACCCACACGTCTCCAAGGACCGATGGGACAGTCTTCATGTCCGGATGCCATCCTCATCTCTAAGTCTCTATCCTGTTGAAAATGTGAGTGCAATTACAGTACTACACCATTTTGTTTTATATAACCTACCTCAAGGATTTTATATATCTTATTGCATTTGAAAATCTAAACATATAATTAAAAGTCTGGGCCAATCAACTATTTATACAATCACTTGTTTCCAATCAGGCTAAGCTCTGATTCAGATAATTTTTGTTTCTCTTTTTTTTCCCCCAGCCTACTAAAAGAAATATGTAGTGAGAATCATTAAATATATATATGTATTAATATTTATATTAAAATATATAAATAGATATGTGTAGCAATCTGGATTGAAAGGGAACTTTTATAGATTGTGAATAGAAAAAAGGAGAAAGAATGCAGAATAATTTTGAAGGTAGTAAAAAACTGTTCTGGAAGAGGGTAAAGAGAACAAAACAAGGAGTGCAAGGAAAGAACTATGGCATTGAGAATGAACGTGGTGAGATGATCTTGGATGAAAAGGGTATGAGAGAGTGATGGAGGGGGTCAGCAATGTTAAGGAACGTTCTGAGAGAATATGGTGGGAATGTATGGTTAGTAAACGCAATTATAGCGGTGTATGATGGAAATAAAGCGTGCATCAAGGTGGATGGCGCTTTGAGTGAATGGTTTGGCATTGAACAGTGTGTTAGATAAGGTTGTATTATGTCTCCATGGTTGTTTAAATTATTCATAGATAAATATATGAAGGATGTTTGTGAGGACGCCGTTGGTGTAAAATGGACAATGTGAATGTGAGAGTGCTGCTATATGCAGATGATGCTTCATTTAATGGCTGAGAATGAAATTGTCTTGAAGGATGCATTAAATTGTTTGAATGTGGGACAGGCAGAATGGATATTCGTATAAATGTCTCCAAAACTAAGGTGATAGTTTTTTGATAAGAACAAATCAAGAAATGATTGTCAGCTTAGTATAAATGAAAAACTGTTAGAACAAGTGAATGGTGGTCAGAATGTTCTTTAAAAATAGAAGGATATATATGTGAATTTCGGATAGTAGCTGGATGTATGTGGACTATTGCAAATATTGAAGTAATGAAAGAGGCAAAGATAGCAGTATATAAAAGTGTGTTAATGCCAACATAGTTTTATGAATGTAAAGTGTGATTGGTCAGGAGAAACACAAAAGCAAGGTGAATGCAGTTGGGTTGAAATATCGAAGAAATGTATGTGGAAAAACTCGTATTTACAGTCATTAATGAATGGGTGCTGAAGGAGTGCAATTTGAAGGGAATCCAATAGGTAAATGTGAAAAATGTTTCTTACGTTGGTTTGGGCATGTTGAGAGGATGAATCTGGATCGAGTAATGAAGCAAATATAGGAAGGTAGAGTGTGTGAATCAAAAGGAAAGGGTAGGCCATGTAAGATGGGGCTAAATGTTGTGATGAATGTGTGAAAATAAGAAACATCAAGAGTTTTAAAAATAAAAAAGCATGTATGACTTGGTGTATGGATGTTGTTGAAGGGAATGGAATATGCAAGGAGAGGGAAGGGTAGAGAAGTTAGTGAGGATGGATTAACCCTTAGAGTGCCAAGAGAAGTGACAAAAAAATGTGCTAAAATTGCCAAGCTATTTTGCTGAGAAATGCAGGAGTGTGTTTAAATTGTAATAACCTATTATTCTTTGAACTTCTTGCACTCAAACTTTTACAATAACTAGCTAACATGCTTGCCAATCCAATTATATAATTACACACATACTTTTTTAATTTTTAAATATTATAAAAAAATCACTAACCAAGATACTAAAAAAAATTATTACTTTTTTATTTAACATTAATTATTTTTAAACTTTGAAAATTTAAATAGCTTAAAATAGAATAAATAACTGAAAATAACATAAAAATCTGAGTAAATAACAAAATTTACAAAAAAAAGACTAACTTTAGATTTAATGCAGTTTCAGTGATCATCATCTTTAGCAGGGTTATAGTAAAGTAATGTCTAAAATAAATAATTGGCTTAGAATCAGAATAAGAGTGGGAGGGAGGGGGGCCTTCACACCTGGTACGTCTGCATAAATATGAAGAGGAGGTGGTGGATTATCCTGATCTTCAAGATTTATTTCATCCCAATAGGAATCACTCGTATTTACACACTCACGCTATCAATGTCAGCTGCCACTTCTACTTGTTTGATCTGTCACTAAAATATAATTCCTGTTCAAGTTTCATTATTTACAAATTCAGAATCACTGCTTTCAGTATCACTAACAAATTGATCAATGATCACTCTCGCTTGAAGTATCAATAAATATTGCAAGTACTTCTGTGTCTCGAATCACAGCTTTCCTCTTAGTAGCCATGTTTACAAACAAGGTCAAAGATAAAACTCATAAAGTTAGAAAATCATTTTCATGTTCATATATCGAAACTCTTAAGTGCAAAGACAAATAAATGTAGCTTGAACATACAAGAATGCAGTGGAGTTAAAATCTACCCTATCTGTTGACTTAATACTAAACTAAGAGCTCGAAAACATGGGGTCGCTGTGAGCGACTGCTGGCAATTTTAGCAAATATTTTGCACATTGCTCTGAGTGACGTTGGCACTCAAAGGGCTAAGTACAGAGTTGTATTTTAAGCTACATGCACAGTTTCTTGAATTCCCCTTAAGGTAATGGTGTATAGTAATAACTATTATTATTACTATTTTTATTTCTAAAAGTAAAACAAAACTTACTTACTCTATCGCTTTAGGAACTCGATAGTTCATTAATGCACTTAAAAAAGTATGCTACCTATTCCTATTTTGAGCAAGTTCTACCAGTCCACCTCTCACACACACTCTTTTTCAGGTCCAGTATGTTATCCTCCCATCTGCGTCTAGGTCTTCCAATGGTCTCTTTCCATTGGGTTTTACAGTCAATACCCTGAAACGGTTTTAGAATTTCCCATTAGCACTGCAAGTCCTGTCCACCATAAACTGTGAGATTTAACTATCCTAACAATATCTTGTGATGAAACTAGGATATGTAACTCATAATTAAGTAACCTCCTACACACCCCAGTGTCTTAATCCCATTTTGGACCATATATCTTCCTAAACACCTTGTTTTCGAACAGCATCAGTTTTCATCATGTAAGGTGAGAAACATGTTCCACACCCATAGAGAACAACCAGTAAAATTATTGTTTTGTATAGTCCGAGTTTTACATTCCTTAAATTCAGATGAAATGTTAACATCTTACTGACCAATAATAGAAAGTATTTCTCAAATGTATTCTTTTTCTAATTTCCACCCTAATATCGTTATTGATAGTTAAAATTGTTCCTAAATATTTAAACTCATTAACTTTGTCAAATGACATGTTGTTCAAAAAAAACTAAGAGCTATTAAACACTGGGAGAAAACTTTTACTACTATATTTCATACAGATTTGTTATGAAAACTATGGTAGCCCTTGTGCTGTGCCCCGAGAATCTGTAATTTTAAAATTTAGATCCACCCTTTCTTCACTTTATGGCCTTAATACATTTTTTACACTTTTTTTAACCTTTTTACCCTAAAATAATTCTCTGGGGCTTAATTTGTATAAATAATATAAAAAGGCCAACCAGGATAAAAAGTAAATCTAATCAAAAAGGGTAAAATGTCCAAAATGACAAAAAGGGCACAACTGAGAAAAAAATTATAGAAAGGGCAAAAAGTAAATCTAATTTAAAAAAATCATACAAGAGAAAAAAAAAGTAAATATATTAATAAAAACAGCAAAAGGGCCAAAAAAGGGTTGAAATGTTAAAGGGATAGAAAGTGTAAAACAAGGTGTAAAGGGTAAAGAGGATAAAAGGATCAGTAAGTGAAAAAAGGGAAAACATGATATTACTTGAGTGTAAAGAGAGGAAAAAAGGTTAAAAAGGATAAAATGGGTAAAAAAGTGTAAACAGGGTAAGAAAAGGTAAAAGTGGTAAAAAAAATGCTAAGATATGTTTTGGTTGGATTTAATTACAACCCTTAACAACCAATTCTTTATGCTGCAACACTTTTTTTTTTTTTTAATCACCAACAGGCAAGAGCTCAAAATATTGTCTATAGAGAAGTTCTAACTTAATCTTCAAAAGAAATGTTCACTTTTAAAATATGGTCAGTTCAAATCTCTATTTTGACATTGTGTATTAGCCAGCCTATTTTCGAGTTTAGTATCAAAATTAAAACCAATAAAGGATTAATATTTAAACATAACTTAAGATTTGTTTCCGTTTTCTGTAGTTTATTTTATATACTATAAATAACAAAGCTAATTTATAAATTCCCATACAAAGAACGGGTACACAGCAAGCTATTAATAGTAGTAATATTAAATTTTATTATAAATAGTTCATTCAGTATACCTCATATGAATTTCTAGTTATACTCAATTTCAGCTCCATGCATTAGTTACTTTATCTTATCAATGGTACGTTAAAAGCATAAAATAGCAAGTTTGACCCTATATAGCTTGTCACCTGTAATGATTTGAATTTGGTGAATCACTATTTATAACTTATAGTTACACACATGTTAAGATTGTGCAATAAAATGTTTATTGTTGAATGAGCTTAAGGTGGGTGACCTCACAATTATTGTATTCACTCACATTGCCCACATCTCCTCCACCACTCTGGGGAATACTTCTATTCCACTCCCCACTCCCCATGGTGCATGCGGCCTTGTTCTTGTCAGTCCCTGGTACATAGAACACATTGATAAAGTCCATTCTTTGCACTTCTTAAACCCCCAAACATTGGCAAAAATAATTATAACCGGATACTCAAATCCTTAAGTATTTTTAAAATTTGAGGATTCTAAAAAAAATTCTGAGGTTTTCTCTAAGATATTTTTCTAATAATTTGAATTGTAATTTTCAAGCCATCGTTTTTTCTAATGGCTTACCCTATTATTATTTATGTAATCAATCCCAATGGACCACACAGTGTCAAAATGGATCTTCTCCAGCTTAATTATAGGACAGACCTAACAACCAGTTTTCATACCATTAATTTAACATTTAATGTGAACAAAATAAGAATTTAAGGGAAAATATTATACTAATGTGGGAAAGAATTCTATTATACAAACAACCTGCAGATATTTGATTCTATACATAGTTATTAGAATTAAGAAAAATGTTTGTGTCATTTTGTACAAGTGTAATCTCCTTGTTTCCACAAAATGTTTGTGTTAGGCTGGTAAAGACGGGGAAGAAAAGCAACTCAGGCCACGCTGGGAACTAGTTCAAGAAGCTTTGTTGAGGCCTATCACTTCCAGCAAACAGTTGCAAGAAGCTATCTTCTCTTACAACTCCAAGTACAGCGAGCGCTGGGATTTCTCCACACTAGACACATTTTTCTCGCAAGTAATAGAACCGTTAATGTTGCCGTATTGAAGAACCCATTTATATTATATTTTATATAGGAGTGTTTGAAGCTTTAAAAACTTCAACTTGCCCACTTCGGTGGCCACATGGTATAAGGCGCTACTCTCGCAGTAGGCTAGGCTGCCAATGACGGGGATATCGAGGTACAAATCTCGGTTGGGTGTACTTAAGGTGGGTTTCTCCACAATGGTTTTCCCCCTCCCTCCTACGCAAATTTTGTTACATGTCCTATAAATATAGCCTTCCTCATCGCTGAAACCATTAGCATAATCGGTACATAAGCATATAACCTGAATGGGTAGTAAGCTGCTGTGCTAAATAAATTACTTCACTTTGAAATTCCTAAGCTTTGATTTTTCTTACATATTTTAACAGCTCTGACAATTATTATTAATCATCTTCAATAACATTGACTGCTAAAATACACTTTTAATTAAATTTTGGTCATTCTGGGCTGTTGCATACCAGTAAAGTATTAATGTTCACATGACAAAAATATTTAATATTGAATTGCATGTTGATAATAACTTGATTTGTCAGTTTAGGGGGAATATGTTAAAGATTTTTGCAATAAATTATATTTGTTAAAAGATTTACTGTCTAAACTTTCATAAATATGAAGACATTTTTTTTTTTCAACACGAAATAAAAATCCAAACTTTGATTTGGCTGTATTTGGGTGTGGAGGAACTGACTGTGGAAATTATAAGAGCAGCAGGTGAAGTAGGTATACAATGGTTATACAGGGTGCTGAAAGTGGTTTGGAAGCAGAACAAGGTACCGGAAGACTGGAAAAGGGAAGTTATAATACCTATTTTCAATAAAGAAAACAGGAAGAGATGTACAAATTAGTGTAGGATAACGATGATGTGCTACTGTACAAAAATATATGAGAAGATACTGGAAAAGAGAATAAGAAATAAAATTAAAGAAGGTAGGAGATAAGAACAGCACAGATTTAGGGAACAGAGCTCTACAATAAATTTAATCTTTGCCTTACGACAGCTGATGGAAAGAAAGTATGAATATGGGAAAGACTTGTTAATGATATTTATGGCTGTGGAGAAGGCATATGATAGCGTGGATAGAAATAAAGTTTGCAAAGTGATGGAGGAGGCAGAAGTGGAAAGAGGAGTTGTAATGAGAGTGAAAAGCATGTATGAGGATAACAGGAGTTGTGTTAAGACAGAGAGTGGTAGGATGGAGTGTTTCCAAATAAAAGATGTAGTGAAGCAGAGGAGTGCCCTCTCACCATTACTTCTTGTAATGGTAATGGAAATGGTCATGAACAAAGTGGTGATAAAACTCGGGGAGTAAAGAATGAAAGCCATAATGTTTGCTGATGACTTGGTGGTATAGGGGGGAAATGGAAGAGGAAGTTAAAAGAGTGTGGAGTGAAATTTAGCATGGAAAAGTGTGAAGTTATGGTAATGACAAAGAAGAAGATAAAGCCAAGTAAAGCTATAAAGTTGGAGGGAGTACAGCTGAGGAAAGAACAGGATGTAAAAATGTGATTGGGGCGAAAGATGAAAGTAGAGAGGATGTTGATGAGAAGAGGACAGCAGGAGGAGTTCTATAGGTGTGTAATAGACCTGATATGAAGAAGTGAAGTGCCCTTGAAATGTAAGGAAGTGTTTTACTCATTGTCACATATGCAGCAGAAACATGGACATTAAATGTAAGAGAGACTAGGAAAGTGGAGGCCATGTGAATGAAGTCTGCCAGGAGCAAGTTAGCTGTCACGAGGAGAAACAGTATAAGGAATGAAGTTATTCGGGAAAGAGTGGGGGCACAGGAAGTACATGAGATAGTAGAGGAAGCAAGACTGAGATGGGCAAGTAATGAGAATGGAGGAAGAGAGGATGCAAAGAAAATGCTGGAAATGAAGTATGCAGGAAAATGACCACAAGGGAGACCAATAAAGAGATGGGAGGTTGGGGCACATAACAGAAAGTGTACAATTAAGAGGAGTAGAAGAATATAAACAAATAAAGGAGGAATAGTGGTAGATGGAGGCATTATACTTAAGTGACCTTGCCATAGGCTATACACAGTTGATATTGATGAATTGAAAAAGGTAGTGTTCACACCCCTATAAGTAAAGTATAACTTACTAACCATCAGTCAGTCCAGGGCTATCTTTTTCAAAAAGAGTCTGATTAGGCCCAAAATCTACTTTGGTGCTTTATGTTTTAAACATAAACTTTTGGACATTCATTTTTCTGATAAGTGCCGTCTATCTTATTATCAATGTGAACTGAATATTAATTTTAAAAAGTCTACAGTACCTTGCTTTTCAACCAAACAAGAGATAAAAGTTATTAAGGCCTGTGCAAATCCAATATTTTCAATCTAGAATTTTTTCTTTTTAACTTCAATCAAATCTTAATCAACCATTCTACTTTGGAAAATTTTTGAACTGAATCAGAATCAAATATTCAATAATGACATCTGCTTAGAGTCGAATTCACATATTTTATTAGGAAAATACAAAAATGATTGCTATGTAAAACGTGGTTAAATTTTGTAGACGAATGGGTGAAAAAGAGAAACATTAAAGAATTTTAATAATAAAAGAGCATGCATGACTCAGTATATGGATGTAGTTGAAGCGAAGAGAGTCTGCAATGATAGGGATGTGTGGATAAAGTTAGTGAGGATGGATTAAGTACATAGTTGTTATTTTTTCACTATATGGACAGTTTCTCGCCTACCCAGTAATGGAATGGTAGGATTAAGTGTGTGTGTGTGCGTGTGCGTGTGCATGTGCGTGTGCATGTTCATGTGCAATAAGGTTGGCTGGAGGGTGTGCTCTAAATAAGGTTATTTATTTATTTAATAAGGTGATTGGAAAGGGTGGGGAGTAGTATTGAGAATAGAAAGGTCAGCAAGTGAGACAGCTTGTTTGAGTGAGAGAGAGAGAGAAGTATGGCATAGGGAAGGTTTATCTTTTCAAGTTCAACTACTAAACAGGTAGAGGAAGATTCAAGGGACGCTAAACCTGAGGAATATTTAAGGGAAGCTAAATCTGGGAAGGATTCAAGAGAAGCTAAAACTGGGGAGGATTCAAGGGAAGTTAAAACAGGGGAAGAGTAAAGAGAAACTAAATCTGAAGTGAATTCAAAGGAAGCTAAAACTGGGGTGGATAAAGAACCAATAGTGGTTTTACAATTTCATTAATCAATTATCTGGACTTCTCCATTTTCATACATACATTTATTTTTCAGTTGATACTTAACAATTATTTTTAAATTATTTTGCTTATTTACATTCCATTAAATTTATAGAAAATACATTTTTTCTGTTTTATTCCTAAACTAATAATCTTTTAAATAGCATTACTGCATCTTATCTTTGAAACATTTAAAATATAATAAACCAAATAATAAGTTATCAGCCTAATCAGCAACAAATAATTGCCAAAAGAGCTGATCTGTCCATTACTACAAAAAATATAATTCACATTTGTAAATTTGAGAAATTACATCTGGATACAAGAATAAATCTGGGACCTTTGGCTTAGCATGCCAATGTTCTACCACAGAGCTATCCAGGAATTGTTCCTCTCAAATATCCATGTTCTAAGCTTCGCTAGTCATTTTTAATTAATTATCGTATGAGCGTTTGCTTATCCTCCATCTTAACTATTTTATGTTCATAATTTTTTCAAATATTCAAAGAAAAGGAAGATTTGGCTCATAAATTAGTGTATTTTACCTATCTCTAATTTAAATAGTGGATCAACCCGCTTCAGTGAAAAAACGTCTAAGGCGTAAACTGACTTGTTGAAGACAGGGAAATTGGTGATCGAATCCCAATTGGGTCTACTGAGGGGGGATTTTTCCAAATGGTTTCCTTCCACACAAATGCGGGTAGATTACCTCTAAATTGCTTCCTTTCCCATTCCTACCCCATTTGAGTAATTATCACATATCCTTATAACTAATCTGAACAGGAAAAAACAAAAAAAAAGTGTATCAATGTTAGTTTTCATTAAAAATAATTTTTTTAAATATGATTTTTAGATTTGAATTTGAACTAAAGTCTTTAGTGAATCAAATTCTGGGATGTATTCAATATTAAATCAAGTAAGAATCCTGGTTAAATTTGGATTTATATTCGTAATTTTGAATCATCACAAAGTCTTAATGCAATTTTTCTTTGATTCTTAGATTCTTGGAACCAGAGAGTCTACTAAGTTCTTTAGCACTCTTCTTCCCCAAATAATTGGTCTGGCTCTGCAATTGCCCTCATTAGTGACTGGTCCCATCCCCCTCTTGGTCCAAAATCGTAACCAGTCGGTCAGTCTGACACAGTTGCAAGTAGCAAGCCTGCTGGCCAATGCCTTCCTCTGCACCTTCCCTCGTAGGAATACCGCCAAGAGATTCTCTGAGTACTACAAGTACCCAGACATCAACTTCAACAGGTAATAAATGAAAGAGGAACATGTTTCCTTTTACTTAATTTATGGCATTAGGAACTCGAAAGTTCATTACAGGACATATAAAAGTAAGCCTCCTATCCCTAACTTGAGCTAGTTCTATACATTCATTCATTACACCCTATCCTATCTTGAGTTAGTTCTTACCTCACCTCATTACACCTATCTCTATCTTGAGCTAGTTCCGTACAGTCCACCTCATAACACCTATACTATCTTGAGCTAGTTCTATCCAGTCCACCTCATTACACCCTATCTCTATCTTGAGCTAGTTCTGTACAGTCCACCTCATTACACCCTGTTCCTATGTTGAGCTAGTTATATCCAGTCCACCTCATTACACCTATCCTTATGTTGAGCTAGTTTATCCAGTCCACCTCATTACACCCTATCCTTAGATTGAGCTAGTTCTATCCAGTCCACCTCATTACACCTATCCCTATCTTGAGCTAGTTCTATCTAGTCCTCTTTGTTACACCCTATTTCTTTCAGGTCTTTCTAATGTTATCCTCCCATCTGCGTCTAGATCTTCCCAATCATCTTTTCCCATCTGTTTAACCATTCAATACCTTGAATACGGTTATAGACTATTCCATTCACATTGCATATCCTGCACACCATAATTTGTGAGATTTGATTATCCTGACAATGTGTTGTGAAGAGTACAGGGTATATAACTTATCATTATGTAACCTACTCTAATTCACATATCCTAATTACTATTTGGACCAAATATCTTCCTCAGCAGCTTGTTTGTGAGAACCCTAAATTTATTTTTTTCATGTATGTTATAACATTAAAACACTCAAATGCATTAAGCTGTACTTGATACCATCTTACACTAAATATTTGTGTTATAAAACCTCATACTCTCCTACTTTCATTAACAAAGGTGGTTTACCAGGGGTATGCAAAAACCAATACACTTTTTCAATTTGAAACAAACTTGAATCAAATATATTAAATATTTCAAAGCCAAAGCAAAATTTGAATATTTTTTGTTAACTGATTTATGATTGAAAAAATATTTAATTGTGGTTATTTATATAACTTTACATTCTAAAATTACTTGTAAAATGTTTTATGGCACAATTCTAATCTGATAAATCAAACTACTCTCACAAAATACATTGTTTAATATTTCAGATTTTTACCATATTAATATTGATTGTAATATATATATATATATTTAACAGCTCAGGATGGCATGATTGATCATAAATTAAGTATTTAAGCTATTCTTTGTTAGGTTCTTCCTCTCTCCCTCAACCCACAAACTTCAGGCACAAAAACATCCAAACAAGAAGAGAGAAGTAACAACTACTCATTCATTATCAGACACACATTGCAAAGTGAAGAAATAACCTCTTTCAAGGAGCTCAAATTGTGAGCCCATAAATCTTTAGAGCTCGAGCTCTAGTATATATTTAAAGTTTGTTTTGAAGCTTGAAATCTGAGTATCTGAGTCTTTGCAGAGCCCTACCTTAAATACATATTTTAATTAATAAAATTAAACACTTTATCAACAAATAAAATGATTGATATGTTTGTTGTCATTCATACTTTATTTATGTTAGACCTAAAATAATGTGTCGACTATTGTTAAATGCTTAAAACACATTCATATTCTTCCAACTAATGCATTTTACTTATTTTCAGACTTTTCCATTCATCTCAAAAAAGATTTTCTTGTTGTATTGAGAAACTGCGTTGTTTATTCATTACTTCCATCGAGTCTGTACAAAATGTGAGTAATTTTTATTAAACCTCTAAAGATGTATTTTAGGATGTTTCTTTAATTCTTAAATCTAACAAGATCGACACGGAATATACCACAAGAGTTTCTGATTTGGTGATTTTTTGTCTCATTATTAGAGATGTGCGAGATCCACATTTTCTCAACTCTGACTCTTCCATTTTATCTTCAAATTTGACTTTGACAAGATGATAAATATAATTACCTTATTAAATTGACTTGACAGATGATAATTAAAACTTAATTACCTTCAAAAGTATAATTTGCTTTTCAGTTCTGTTTATATTCACATTAATTCTTTAGTTGCTATAGAAAATATAAATATTTTTTGTTTTTACAAAACTTTACAGTATTTTAGCAATAAACTATTGGTCTGGGTTCTGTTTTTTAGGTTTTTCTCTATATTTATGGTAGATTTGACCATTATTAAATATAACTAAGGATAGGCCTATTCAAAATTCGAGGCTTTGAGAAAATTTTGGAAAAAAAAAGTCCAAGTGAAATTTGTTTTAGAGCTCTAATAATGCTTACTGGTGGTTCAGAACCAATTATAATTATAGGATGAACTCAACAACCAGGCCCCAGACCAATAATTTAACACTTAACTGAATATTGGAATGTTATAGTGAATTATTATTAATTATTAGCACCGCGTCTTACTACCCGTTCGGTATACCATATAGTGAATTAATTATAGAAAGAATGTTGACACTTAGTTAGCCTACTATTTGTATTTTATATTATTCTCTTATATTTATATTTCCTAAGAGGTTAATATTTTTTTTTTTCCAAGTTACAGATTCAGATTAAGTTTGGGATTTGAAGATAAATTGGAGTCTCAGGAATTTGTAAATTAGGAATTTAACCCCACTAATAATAACTCAAAATTTAAAAAGGTGTACAAACTTTATATCATCAACAACTGTTTCCAGCATGTGGCCATGTCAGTTTAGTAAAATGCCTCCATCTTACTCTTTCCTCCACTGTTCTTCCTCCTTTAATTGCTTCCATTCTTCTTCTCTAACTTGCACACTTTCTTTTTTCTGAACCTTACATCTCTTTCTTGGCCTCCCTTGCAGTATTTTCCTACATACTTCATTGCCAACATTTTCTTCAGCATTCTCGGTTTTTCCATCCTCATTAAATGCCCAAACAATGTCTTTTCCTATACTATCTCATCTAGTCCCTGTACCCCAACTCTTTCTCAGATAACTTCATTCCTAATCCTGTTTCTCCCCATGAGAGCTAACATGCTTCTCACAAGCTTCATTCCCATGACCCCCACTTTCCTAGTATTTCTTACATTCACTATTTATGAATCTGCTCCATATGTGACTATGGATATATAGTACACCCTGTACTTTTTTTACTTTACTTTACTTTACATCCATTACTGTTTCCAGCCTATGGCCTGAGTCATTCTTTTATTGAAGCCATATATTTTCCACTACTGGCTTGCTAGCTTGTCGTAGCTTCATATGCTTTATAATCTAACTTAAGACTCGGAGGCACAATTTCCAGTCCTCGGCTGTCAATTTATCAATGTGAAAAGGTAAACCCATATTTTCATCAATGATAAATGTTTGGCCATGCCAGAAATTGAACCGAACCCTTCTCAGTAGTCAGACACGCTACCGATGAAACTAAGGTGTCAGACCTGTACTTTTTCTAAATTATTAGTTTAGTAATTTTTTATTCTTTTTAATCTAGAGCTTGAATATCTTTGAGAACTAAAGAGGCCCATTCTCACTATCTATCCAAAATTTTATCATAACTAATTTAGTCGAACTCACTTTTTCATTAATTCAAATCTCAAACACAAAACTTTATTCTAACTAAAACTCTTGAATCTGAATCTTGGAAGAAATGATGAACATAAGATAAATAAAAATATACTAGATAATAGAAATATAAATAGTAGCTAAGTTTTTCTATTTGGTTTATAAATGCTGAGGATGAATGAGAATGACATTTTTACTGCGAGATCTCAACGAAATGGGAAATGTGTCAAAATATTGGGATCAGGGGGGAACAAGAAGTTATAAAAATAACTCTTTAAAATAGACTTTAGTTAAAAAAATCTTTATTTTTAAATTAATATGTAAGACTTGTGAAAGCTATGACATTATTAAATGTAATATAATTAATAAAATACAAAATATCATAAAAATATAATATATAGATAAGTGTGTGCAAATAGTATCAAATCAAGTAGCACAAATATTGAATAATACATATTGAATAGTTCATCTTATTGCATTTTTTATGGAAATCATTTTCATTTGTTAATTTCTTTTGAAAATGGTGTTTATATTTAATCATTTGCAGACTGTAAAAAATACTACAAAACATAATGTTTGACACCTCTTAAATGTTCTCTAAGTGTGAAACTGCAAAATATTATTTAAGTTTCAAACCCCTTAAATGTTACCTATATCTATTAAAAATCCCTCAAATGTTACCCAGGTTTGAAACCCCTAGAATGTTATTTCAGTTTTAAATCTTTTAAATGTTATCTAGGTTTGAAACCCTAAAATGTTATCTCAGCTTTAAACCTTTTAAATGTTTATCTAGGTTTGAAACCCTAGAATGTTATCTCAGCTTTAAACCTTTTAAATGTTTTCTTAGTTTGACACCTCTTAAAGGTAATATAGGTTTGAAATTCCTTTAATATTCTATAGGTTTTACAACTTCTTAAAGACTCTTTAGTGTTTGATGACCCTTAAATATTTTCTAGGTTTGAAAGCCTTAAATGTGTCTATGGTTTGAAACCCTTAAATGTTTTCTAGGTTTGAAACCACTTAAATGTTTTCTAGGTTAAACCCTTTAATCTTTTTCTAGTTTTAAACCCCTTAGAAATGTCTAGATTTGAAACCCCTTAAAGTTTTTCTAGGTTTTAAACCCTTTAAAGGTTATCTAGGTTTGAAACCCATTAAATATTTTCTAGGTTTGAAACGTCTTAAAGATTCGTTAGGGTTTCGACGACCCTTAAATATTCTATTTGACACCCCCTTAATCTTTACTCTATATCTGGAGCTGCACACTCATACATAGTTTACCTTGGCAAGCTACTTCTCCTCCCACTCATATCCACACCCCAAAATATGGTATAGTAGAATATATTTCTGTCTCTTAATCTTTCAAACTCTCTCGCTTGCTGAATCTAACAAATAACTGTCGATAGACAGAGCACAATGAGATGTGCACTTCCCAACTTGTTTGTCTCTCCACAGGTTGTAAAATACCCTTCCTCCCTGCCCTGGCTATAATATACCTTCCCTCCCCTTTAGTTTACTACAGAACAAAGAATAAGACTGTCTACCAACGAGGTTAACATTGATGAGCCAATCCCCCTGACTTAAAGGAATGGATAAATTCCCGAGTGGAGCATTTGGGCTCCCATCCATCCCTAATAAATGCATTAATTACAACATTTATACATTCAATTAAGTATTAAATTAATAGTCTGGAGGCAAGCTGTTGAGTTTGTCCTATATGGTTCCTGGCAGCATCTGAAAGTTTGTTGACAATGTTTGTGGTTCCCGGCAGCTCCTGTAGGTGTGTTGACATACTCTCGCCAGTACCTGTCGCCCTCACAGCTGCCAGACTGGACAATATCCAAGAAATTCTTGCCTCATTTGCACATCTCCAGCTCAGGAACAATCGAGAAGGAGGGTGATGGTTTCCTTCAGGTCGACTTTGCCAACAAGTATGCTCTTTAATAGGTACTCTTTATAATAAATATAACATTTGGTAGGCAAACTATTGGTAAACATGGGACACAATCACATTTTAAAATAATTTAACTCAAGGGAAATCAATGTAAAAATCATAATTAATACTCTCAAACATAACTTATAGAATATAATCATTAAATGATCCTAAATACATTCTACCAATCTTGACTATAAGAATATAAATGTAATGTATAAGCTGAACTATAGTAAGAAACAACCACTAATATTAATAAAGAACTTAATATAACTAATCATATAACAGTCTAATTTCACCTTTTAAATTCAACGAAGGAGGTGCAGCTATATTCTAAGAACAAAGCTGTATTTGGTATAAAATGTATGAGGAATAGGGCTGATGTAGAATGACGCTCATGTGATTCTTAAACTGAAACTAATGCTCTGCGAGAGGAGGTGAATTGTCTTTGTGGAGAAACCAATACGACCTGTTCCACTTTGCAAGTTCTCTTTCTTATTTTCTCACAGTAATGTAAAGTTTAAGGTGCATTTAGTATTGTTAGGTTACAATTTATTAGGGTCTGCAAAGCTTCAATAATATTGATCCGAATTTTATATTGTTTGATTCGATAACTTGAATCAGAATAAAATCGATAAGGGTTTAGGCCGTTGCAAATCCCACAATGTGCCTAAAATATGTTGGTATATTTTTAATAACAATTCTTGTAAGGTAAAGTAAATGCTCATTTATTATTACTGTATTGACCAGAAAATAAACAGCACTCTTTTCTTTTTACCAAAACAGTCTTTATAAAACCTTTGCATGGTCTATAATCACAACCTTGGATAATTCTTAACAAATGTGTTCATTTTGAGAACTGATGATATATATTGAAAAAGTGCTCTTTACTGCTTAACCTTGACAAGGTGGAACTATTGTTGCATAACTGTGATAACTTATAGGATTAGGGTCCAAAATTAATCTAAATTTATTTATTTACTCAACAGTTGTGATAACTTATAGGACTAGGGTCCAAAACTAATCTTGATTAATTTTTTTACTCAAAATTTGCTTTGATTTGAGATTTGATTCAAACTCACAAAACCTGTGTCGCATGTTTACAATCCATCCTTGTGGAAAAATTCATAAACCATACATCTTTGGCTGATAAACAAAACAATTAAAGCCAATTTGTCTTGGATTTTTTTTGGGCAAGGAAATTAAAGCATTTCTCCCTTCTTTAAATTAATAAATTATGCAAAACTGGTATTTTTTTGCCATTTTACAAGTACACTGAAATTACAAATGTAACACCACATATTTATACTAGGGGTGGGCGGGATCCCGAACCCTCGGGGGGGAGGGGGGGGGAGGGAATTTATCTACTCCCATAGGCCGGGAGGTGATTGACCCTTTCCTGGGGAAACAAAACAAGGGGGGCACGCGCGGTGGTGTTCTAGCAGTTACTGCTGAATCATCACTGTTAATCTATTTTGTAAACAATCTTCTTTCTTCTTTGTTATTTAGCAAACTTGTTGGGATGGGGAGGGGGTTATTTTACCACTTTTAGAGAGACAAGCAAGTTGGGAAGGCTCGGGACTTATTGTGTTCTATCAACAGTTATTTGTTAAGTTCAGCAAGTGAAAGAGCTTGAAAGATTTAGAGAAGGACAGATCTATTCTAATATCTTTTGGGTTGTGAAAATGAGAGGAAGGGGGGAAGGAAGTAGCTTGCCAAGGTCAACCATTTATGAGAGATTGGCATGTTTATTGTTGGTGAGCCAGACAGGGAGTAGAGTATAAGAGGTGCTAAACAATCACCTTTGAGGGGTGTCAAACCTAGAGAGAACATTTAAGATAAGTAACTTTTAAGGGGTTTCAAACCCAGATAATATTTTGCAGTTTCATACTTAGAGCAAATTGAAGAGGTGCCAAACATTATGTTCTAGTATTTTTTGCACTATGCAAATAATTAAATATAAAACACAATTTTCAAACAAAATTAACTAATAAAAATAATTTCCATCAAAAATGTAATAAAATTAACCATTTTATTAATTGTATTCTTTGATATTATTTCAAAATTTTGTTTTTTGAGTTGATAAAAAATGCTATTCACGCACACTTTTATTTATTTTATCATGTTATTTTTTATTGTTTTTATTTTTAGCACCGCTTCTCATTATTTGTTTCGGTTATACACCTATGCACTAATTTTACCCTAGTGTGTTAGGAATCAGGAAGATTGAATTTAGAGGTGTGCCTGGATTTGCATGGATAGTGGGAAACCATTTAGGAATAACCATCCTTAGTACGCCCGGCCAAGATCAAACTAAATAGCTCCTTCCTCGGCAATCTAGTCTATGCCTTAGATCATGCAGCCATCGAAACTGGTTTTAATATTTTAGCTCTAACGAGTCTTGTCATATTAGTTTATAAATCCATATATTTTAAATCTAAAATTATTCTAAAGAGTAGTTTTAAAAATTCCCATTCCCACCCCAAATCCCAATATTTTGACTCATTTCCCGTCCTCTTCCCATCCCGAAATAAAATGTCATTCCCATCCATCCCTAATTTATACCTAGCAAGAAAAGTAACTTAACAATCAGCTGTGCTACAACCTTAATCCAGCAGGGACTCTACAGCTGACTCTACATTTAGTTACAGTAGTATAAGTTCGCTTGATTGCATCTTCTATGGCAAAGATCAAATAATAATTAAGGCTGGGACAATGATCGGTATGACCTATTATAGCACTACTGGGTCACTCAGTGGTTAAAGTATTGGCGGACTAAGCCACAAATCTCGGGTTCAATTCCCGTGTCCAGGTGTCATTTTTCAAATGAATGTGATATTTAGACGCGCTATATTCATAATTAACAAAAATAATAGCTTAATCCATCTTGCTATGCTCATATGTACAAATTGTAGCTATACATTTGTTAGCATAAAGCCTTACCCGAGTCGAAAGTGATTGCGTTATCTGATAGCTTGTGATCTTAATTGATCTTGCATATGTAGCTGACGATTTTCACACATCCCTCACAGACTCTGCCTTAAAATATGAATGGAGAATGAGCCTGGGCATGGGATGACTCCTGTTTAGCTCAGTGGTTTGATTATTGACGTACTAAACCAAAGGTCCTGGGTTCATTTCCCATGTGCATGTGTCATTTTTCATTTTAAAGAATATGATATTTAGATAAAACTACAGCTGTAACTAACAAATATAATACCTTTGCTATTTAATCCAACAATCAACTAAGCTGATGATCAACATTTTGGCCACTTATTATCTATACTGATCTTTTAAACATTGATTTACATGTTTCAGGTAGTGGTGACGGAATACCACTATCTCATGGCAGAAAGTCTTGTCCTGTGTTTCGTTTCTGTAACTAAATTTAACTATTTTATTCATATTACTGAAGGTGTTTTGTTGTCTCTCACAGAATGGTGGGGGGAGGAGTGCTAGGTTCAGGGTGTGTTCAAGAAGAGATCAGGTTTATCATCTGCCCAGAGCTTATTGTGTCCAGGCTGTTCACTGAGGAGCTCAACAGTACTGAAGCTTTAATTGTCACAGGTGGGGAGGACAGATTTACTTTCATCATTGTTTTGTTAAAAAATAGATATTTTGGTCAAAAGACAGAGCATACCATTCATTTTCACCAAGGTTAGTTATGTAAACAGTGATTAAAAAAACACATGAAACCGAGGTTGGTTCTGTTGCTGAACTTGGCATATATTCCTTTCCTTGTGTTGGCAGAAACACTTATTTGTTGATCTTGACCCGTTTTCTCTAGCCAGCCACATAATAAAGGAACAAATTGTAACTTTAACTTAAGCTAACCTTCTTTAGTGGCCACATGGTCTAAGGCGTCACTCTTGTAATAGTCTAGACCAGCGTTTCCCAAAAGGTGTTCCGCGGAACCCTGGGTTCCGTGGAAGGGTCAAAGGGGTTCCGAGTTTTGTCTGAGAATTAACTAAAACGTTTGTAGAAAACAGTCATAACATCGCCTGGGTACAGAATCCATTCGCAAATCTAACCAAACCATCGATGCTAACTGTGTCAGAGTATGAGAATTTGATCGATATTAAGTGTTCATCCCTTCTAAAACAAAAATTCGAATCAGAAGATTCTAATTTGAATTACTTTTGGATTGGACTTAAAGATGAATACCCTGCAGTCGTTGAGAAGGCTATTATGGTTCTGCTTCCGTTTGTGACGACTTACCGATGCGAGACTGGTATTTCAGCTTACGCTTACACCAAAGACAAGTACAGAAACAGACTGGATGCAGCTCCAGATCTTCGCGTTCAATTGTCAGACATTAAGCCTAATTTTAGTGCTATTATAAGTAAATATGTGAAAAAATTTCATTCTTCACATTAAATAGTTACTTTTTTTTGTACGATAAATGTTTTATAATACTTATAATAATTATTTTTTATTTATAATTATTCTTTCTTTTCATGTCAAACATGAAAATATTCAAACTACACTACAAGATACAATCACTTTTGTTATTATCAAAATGGGGTTCCGCCAAAAAAAGTATGATCAATTAGGGTTCCGTGGCCAAAAAAAATTGGGAACCTCTGGTCTAGACAACCTATGACGGGGAGATTGAGGTTTGAATCCTGGTCAAGTTTACTGAAGGTGGTTTTTCTCTAAATTGTTTTCCACTCTCCCTCCACACAAATGTGGGTATACTTCCTCTGAATTCAACGTCCTTTTAAAGCCTTTTGTACATAAGTCCTTTTGTGAGCCCGCAAGGGAACTATACTGACAGAGAGGCTGCAGCTGTTAGCGATGATGGTGGCAATGTGTTTGTGAATAGAGGGTCAGCACAATGAGCCCTCTAGTCGTTAATCTCACTTTTCTAGACCAGAGCTGCTACTTATTTATTCGAATAGCTCCTTATTTGTCCTCGCGAGGCTGAGTTTGACCCCGTTCCAGACCCAGTGCTTCAAAGATACATTTTGGAAGCGCCGGGGATCAATCCCAGGAACTCTAACTACTAGACCCCAGAGGTGGTCTAGCTATATTGTAACAACTAATATTTAATTAATATTGATTATAATATATACTTGTTAGCCTACTTTTATTGGAAGCTGACTGACATTTTGTTTAACTATATAGGTTGTGAGCGGTACAGCAATTATGTGGGGTATGGAGATACATTTGAGTGGTTAGGAGACTATGTAGACACCACACCTCGAGACAGCAGTGGGCGCAGACTCTGTACTGTAGCTGCCATTGATGCGCTCAATCTTCCGTCAGTCACTGCCCAGTTTGCCCCCAATTGTCTCCGTAGGGAGCTCAACAAGGTACAGCTTAGATTTCATTTATCATTTTTAAGGGTGTGCAAAGTTGACTTTTTCAATTTGAAGCAAACTCAAATCAAATATATGAAATATTCTCAAAGCTGAATTGAAGTTTGAATAGTTTTTTTCATTGTTTTAAGCTTGAAACAAATATATTTTGGTCATTTATATACTTTATGCACTAAAATTACTTTATAAATGTTTTATTGGCAATGTTTCTAATATTTAATTTAGACAAATCAAGCTACTATTACAACTTAGAATCAATTACTTCAGATTTTCCATATGAATATTGTCTTGCATTGTACATAAAATTATTGGCGAAGTTCTTAATTGTTGAAACCAGATATTTTTCAAAGCTTAAGTTAAGTCAAAGCTGATATTTGTTTTGAATCACAAGTTGAAGCTTCAAAACTCCGCACACCCTAATAATTTTTAATCAAAGCTAGTGGCACAAAATGTTTCATTCTATTCACTTGGCAAGATTTGTTATGTTTTATTAAAATTTGCAGTGGTTTGTGGTTTCAATAACAGTTATAATTATGTTTGGGTAGTCACCTTTTTTAATTCAAAACAAACCTGAGTGGATCAAATCATGAAATATTCCCAAAGCCAAATCAAATTTTGAATATGATTTTTAGCTCTTAATACTATATTTGAACAAATATACATGGTAAATTTTATATAACTTCAGATCATTGGTTCCCAACCTTTTCCAAAATCTCGGTGTCCTGAAGGCAATGATAACTCGTCGCAGACACCCTAACCTCCCCACCACTGAGGGAAGCATAATAAAGTTCATATAAATAAAAATACAGTATGATCTGGCTTGTTCAAAGTTGGTTAATTCGAGATAATTAGATAATTCAAACTCCCTATTATTCCACATGAAATTATTATTTAAATCGATGGTAAAAAAATAACATTTAATTCAAATTTTATAAGGAAATATTTGGATAATTCAAAGTTTACACAGTGTATTGTTAATTTTTTCGAGTTTCTACTCACTTCAAACCTAACTTAACAATCTCAACAAAACCCAAAGAATCCCAGGAATGTCAAATGCAGTTAAGAGTTATTGATTCATAGTAAAATAGAAAGTGGAGAATGTCGCACCAGCTGCAAGCGGTTTTTCTAGAATAGGGGATGGTTTTGGCTCTGCTTAATCGCTCTGTAGACATTGCCATCACGTGACACCACCATGGAAGGGGTAAGGTTTATGTTGCTTGTCCTAATTTGGCACTTTGTCTCTCAATGACAGTCGCTCATTGTCAATTGACAAGTGTAAATTGGGTGTTTTTACGATGTCTAAGTGTGGAACCTATGCAAGTTTAACCTTAGCCAAGAAGGTTGAAATAATTAGAGAAGTGGAAAAGGAGTGAAAAATAAATGTGATATCGCAAAAGAATATGGAATACAACCAAACTCTTTATCGACTTAACTTAAAAAAAGAATTACATGTTAAAAAGTGCAAAATAGAGGAACAAGAAGAACAGGATTTGGTATTGTGTCCAGAGAAGAAAGCTACAACAAATCAAAATAATTTCAAATTTTTTTAGATATCCCTTGGACTTCAAATTAAAAAGGTTCTAAGTAATTTCAATTAGATATTATTATTAAATTGGATTATTTTAAAGAGCCTGTGCAATTTTATTTAACTTGACCCTCAACACTCTCTAATGTGATTGTTGGTGATGTTTTTCGGCCGTCAAGATTAACAGAGAATAATTCAATCGTATGGTCTGACTCTACACTAAGTTTGTTTTTTATATTTATTTTTAATGTGCACAGGAGCTGAAAACATTGTCTCACACAGAAAATTGGTGGAAAATGGCATAAAGTACTATACAGTCCTTTTGGAAACATCAAGGTACAGTAATTGATCATGAAACCAAAAGTTCGACACTAGTATTGAAGGAAATAGCACTTTAAATGTTGAATCATAAGCCCATTCAAAAAGTTTGTCTTCTTTAATAAAAGGAAGTTATTTTTTGATGTGTAAGAAAGGATTTTTTCAGCAGAAAGTGGGAAATATCATCTTAGTTAAAAAGCCATTAACTTGTATGGTTTTCAGCAACATCACAAGGAAGAGTGTCTTAACTTAAATCAAGGAAATTTATGAGAAGCAGATATGGCTACACCACACATTTAACTTTTTTACCTTTGCCTTATCTGGTCTTGCACCGAGAACACAGTGACAGAAATACGTTGGAATCGTGTACTGAGTGCATTCAAGAAGCTAAAAATGTCTGACAAGTAGGTAAGAAATTAGAACCATGTGAAATCGATTAGTAAAGTACTTTAACTCAAATTTAAATCTATCATCAATCTCAAAAACTTAGTGGATAACTTGCTGATGGGCTTTAATAAAGTTGACCATTTTAGGATGAATGCTGCTTTCAGCCAATGCTTCGCGATGAAACTACAATGTATTCATTTGGAAAAAAGTGAGACTTTCTGGGTGTGTGTGATCAGACTTTTATGTTTGCCCGACGTTGTCCGGGTACCATCTATACTGATTCCTACACATTTGCTACATCCAATTTTATTTGCAATTATAAAGTTATTGACCAATTGGAAAAGGGCTTCCTTCAGCATTTGTATAAAGAGGCAATGATTTATATTACGTGAAAAAAAAACACAAAAGTAATTTAAAAATCTAGATTTGGCTCGGAGAACCTCCCAGGACTCTTTGCAGACCCCAGGTTGTGAACCTCTGCTTTAGTTAATTTGCATATAGTTTAAAAAATTAAATATTTTTGTTGTTAAAATGTTTAACACATTACACCCTGAGCTGATGAATCGAGTATCACAACATGTGCAGATTTTTGTCAGGTGCACATTAATTTGCAATGTAGGTAGGTCCTCAATATTTATACAGTTGAAACTTCATTGTTGAAGCTTTTTTTTTTTTCAAAGCAATTCGAATTTTTATAAGTTTCCAAAAGTTAATTCAAAGTTTTTGAAGATTTGGGCAACCCCACTGTCACATATTATTTGAAGGACAAAAATCCCTACTTAGAATTCAAAATAAAATAGATAAAAGTCATTAAATGGATTAAATCAATGTAGAATTACAATTATGATAGAAATGCAAAGTTTACATTATCCCTAGAAGATTTGGCAGATACACATCACACTGGTGGGCAAACTTATCTGTTCTGGTTTGCCTCTGATGTGGAGGATCAGGGCTTGAATCCCAACCACATAAACCAATAGTATTTCTTTCCTTAGTAAATTGTTTTTCACTCATCCTCCACAAATGTGTAATTTTTCCTCTAAATTCCGCCTTACTGCCCCATAAATATAATTATATGTGACTGGTACTAAGATGCAGTACACTGATGATTACACGTTCATAGTTAAACTTAACCAAAATGATTGTAAATGGGAATTTAGGAATGTTTAGCTGTAATTATATTATTATTATTATTATTATTAATTAGCACCATTTCTTACTACCCATATGGGTTTTTACACCAATGAATTTCTACAAGCGAGCAAGAAAAAGCCTATTCATTTTGCAGCAAAGGTATTTCACATGCCACAATCAACATGGAACCGACAGCTTTACTTCCCCTCCGAAGAAGGGTGCTACAGATTTTTGTCACTCAATAAAAATCAGTTGACCCCGGCTTGGTGTGAGCCCACAAACATTGGATCCTCAGGCTAGCACTTTAACCCAAGACCACTGAGGTCGACTTTGCAGTAATATTCACTTTTATAAAATGAATGGCTTTCGATGTTGAGCAAACATTCATGTGTTTTATCAACATTATAACTATATAAGAGTAACTTATGTTTGTTTCAGGCATACACAGGATTCCTTGGTATGGGTCTGTCTGCAGACAAGCTAAGCCCAGTGGCCACTGGTAATTGGGGATGTGGTGCGTTCAGAGGTGATGCACACCTCAAGGCACTACTGCAACTTATGGCTGCGGGCCAGGCAGACAGAGATCTTGTGTATTTTACATTTGGTGATACACAGCTCAGAGATGATGTCTATGAAATACATGCCATGTTAACCAACCATGGCATTACTGTAGGTGAGCTTTTGCTTTAAAATGCCAATACAGATTGGTCTTGCAAATCCGAAACTGAAATTGTCAAGGACGTTGGCATTATCAAGGAATGATACAAAAAAAATACATTGTGCAACATCATTATCTAAGAACCTTCTTCAGTGGTTGTATAGTCTAAGCAGCTACTCTCGCAAGAGATTAGACTTCTGCTGATGGGGAGATCTCTGTTCGGTCCTAGTTGGGTTACTAGGGGTTCACCCACTATCTACATGCAAATGCAGTTACACTTAATCGAAATTCAACCTTACTCATCCCTAGCCCACTAGCATAATTAGTACATAAGAGTATAACCCAAATGGTAGTAATACATGGTGCTAAAAAAGCAATCTAAGAATATTCTATAGCTTATTTAATTAGTTCTCAAATTTGTATAAAATCACATATTTCTGTTTTAGGCCTAATGTGTTAATTTTGGTTTTTTTTCTGGACTGCACACTAGCAAGACCAAAAGTCAAGGTGGTTGATTGTCACAGTATGATAAATAGAAAACACCATTGTGACCCTGAGTGAGATTGGGGGGGAACAAAGCATGGGGATGTTCAAATAACCGCATCTTTCGGACTAGAGCCGGTCCGAATTAGCAAGACCTTGCTGCATTACCACTACACTTTTTGTAATCCAACACAGAAATTACGGAAACATTTTCATTGATTGTGTCTAAGGTGTGTATTGAATAAAGAAAATTGTTTTCTAGTTTTCACGCTATACTTTTTTTTTAGTTTTGAATTATAAATTATTTTCATGGTTTTATTTAATTCATTTTATATAAAGAAATTTTAAAATAATAAAATAATAATTTTGTATTAAATTTTGGTTTAATTTCAGTAAGTATAAACTTAATCAAATTCATGTAGTACACTATCAAACCATATTACTAGGAATGTGTGTAACTAAAAAATTCAAAATCAACATGAGAAAAAAATAATTCTATGTCATGTATTGAAAGTTTAAAATGAATCTTGAAAATTCTAGGGGGAAAAAAATGAGTAAAAAAACTGCGCTAAGAGGTTTACAAACCAAACCGAGAAATTATTATTTTTAACAACTACACAAAGGCCCGAAAATAGGCTGCATTTTTTTTCTTAAAAACATCTTGTATAAAATCATAATGTGTTGTATAATTAATTGTACTCTTGGATAATATGTAAGCAATATTATACCTTTGAAGGCTCAATGTAGTTATTTAAATATACGTATATTGAAATAGTTTTCTTTCTCCATAAAAGATGGTGTCCTCTGCCACTTATTTTCGACAAGGTTATTTAAAAGTAGATGGACCTTGATATTTTAATTTTTCAACTATAACTTTGAATCAAAATGGCTGACAAAATGAAATGGTCAAACCTTCTATATTATTTCAATTTTTCTCACTTGTTTTATATACTTTTTATTGCAACCTATTTTGACAAGAGTTTAAGGGTATTTGACTGCTAAATTTGGAATCTTATGTGTGGGTGGTTATACAAGAAAAAGTATCTCTCTGCATTGATTAAGACAGCTTCAACACAGATTTTAAAATCTTAGTAACAAGATGTGTAAAAACTATGAGCATTAGGGAAGTAAAGTCTGTTCACCATAGGAATTGTTTTCTGAAAGGCCTTTTTCCCTACCAGAAATCTATTATATAGTAGGATATTGGTAATAAAAAAGACCTTTCAGAGAGTAATTCCTATTGTGAATGGAGTTTAAGAAGAAAATAGGATGTACTTATTTACTTTCAAAGTAGATTTATTTTCAAACATGAATAATGGTATTCCTATCAAAGAGGTTGTATTTCTTGAGTTCAGGGTCAGCTTATTTTCGGGCAAATATGGTAAATATTAAGTCTAATAAGCGTATAACCCGAACGGGTAGTAAGACGCGGTGCTAAAATATTATTATATTATTAAGTCTAATAGCAAGATATTGGTATTTTCCAGCAAGCAAGCTATTAATTAGTATTGACATAAGTTTGTTAAACAGTGAAACTGCTTTATATATTTAATTTAGTAAACATAATTTACATTATGTTTTTTCAAAGGAACTTTTCTCATTTGAATATTTTTTTCATATTCTCGTCTTGATATTGTCTCGAATTGAAAAAGGTGTTTTCTCACATATATAAATAAATATTAAGTTATTTTAAAATTACAAACAATCAAGATAAATTGTATTTACAACATTTTATTAAAAAATAAAAATATGACATTCGACTAATTTTTTAGTCTATTTTTAAGGCTAATGGTTAATGGATATTCTTTCAGGTTGGCTTCCTTCACTATCACTTACTTTACATCAATGTACAGTGTTTTTACACTGTCTTATTAGATATTTCCAAGACACTAGGCAATAATTAATTCTATAACAATGGCAATATTTAAAACTCATGTGATTTAATGGCCCTTTGTGTTTTTGCTTAGATTAAATTTGTTTGAGGGCCAATAATCATTGTTTTGTTATTTGTTTTGGCTAGATAATAAACATTATCATGTAAGTATAAGTTTTTTCATTGGTATGTAGGGGTGTGTGAAGTCCACTTTTTTGGAATTCCAAGCATAGTCAAATTGAATAATATGAAATATTCCCGAAGCCGAAATGCAAATATTAAAAAAAATGTTGGATGAAAAACTACATATACTTTTCAAAACTATGTAAACTTAGGTCATAAATATATTTCAAGAAATGCTATATTTAGTCTTAAAATGTTAAATGAAGTTATTATCACAAAATCTAATTTAATTATTTTAGGTTTTTTTTTTCAAACACTAATTAATAATGAAAATTTAACTTTCGAATTGAAGTTGAAGTGAACAAATATACGAAACTATTTCAAAGTTTTCGAAGCTTTGTACACCCCTAATGGTTTACAAGAGTGAAAATAGAATGGTGTATAACTGTCACCCTCCTGTAGCACCGACTCAGAACGGATTAGGGAGTAAGGGGGTACGCCAGTTACAAGTTGACACATACGTTTGACTGTAGAGAGGTTTATTTTAGTGAAGGCTGGAAGATACACTTATAGGACAGGGGAATGGTATACAGAGTTGGAAGGGACAGGGATGTGTAGTAAGCCATAAGGTCCCACTAGTATTTGATTCAGCAATAGGTCAGCTTGCTCATGCTAGTCCTAGTACATCACCGATGCTGGTTGTAAAGCTGGCTCTTAAACAGGTTCCAAGGGATCTAACTGGTAACAAAATACGAGCTCCCGCGTCACTCACTTTGCCGTCTATCACATCCAGAAACTACCAGCAAACTCCCTCTGTTTCCTCGTGCCAGTTTGGCATACGATCGGTCCCCTCCCGTGATCCTCTCAATCTCCTGAAGCAACCAGGGAGCTGGATCCTCACTCATTAGGAGCTTAGGTAATCCTTAATAAGCGTCTGGTTTGCCAGTCATATGATCTATCATCAATAACACCTCAATAGCTTGCTACTTCCTGTATCCTATCACTGAAGATACAGGTAGCCTACTACATAAATTGAGAGCCTTATTCTAATACCAAGTTGAGACCCTTACAGTAATTTTTTTTAAATTACTTCAATTAATGTTCTTCTCTTAAAACTATATTACAATAACATTGCAGTTTTATAATTTTAATTACTTGTGATAATTTGTTTTAGGGGAACTGTGGCACATGCTTGTTCAATACAACGAACTTAAGTACAAAGAGGCAAAATTGACAAAGGAACTTTATCCTTATCTTCATCAGACAGTGAAATACTTGAGCTCAACTAGTCGCCACATTGAAACGCTCTGTAAACCAGGTACACAAAAAACCAACTTGACCTTAGCAGTTGATAATATTAATGTCAAAATATGTTGTCCTTTATTGTTACCAACCAGGTTGATTTCATCAAATTTTTCCCAAAGATAAAATTGTAAATAAATTTCCCCTGATCAACTCCTTCATCCAACATCTGGCTCTAGTGTAGTATTATACAATTTGTTCATTCCAAAAGATTACAAGCTTACTTTGCACTATGGGCATAGCTTATAAGATAGGACTGTAGGTTCTCAAGTATGACTACTTCCTTTCAGGGTAAATTGAAAGTATATTCATGAGCTTATGACTTACCAACATTTCACTAACACAGTGACATGTGACAATACACATTAACTTATCTCTTTGAGGTAGGGAATACTTGGTTTTGAACCGGCTCATCATTAAAGCTTGGGATCGAGATTGAAAGTTTTGTAGGGTCGTAATTTTCGAATTCCTCTTGATATTCTACAAATTAATGTTTAAAATGCAATGGTAAGTATAGGCTATTAAATTTATATAATAATAGCAGTTTCAATTATAAATCATTCAGTAACTTAAAATCATCATCAACCTTTTCCAGCCTGTGGCTAGGTCAGTATAGTAAAATGCCTCCATCTTCCTCTATTCTTTCACCAAACTTCTTCCTTTAATTCCTTCCATTCTTCTTCCTCTCACTTGAACACTTTCTGTTATCTGCTTTCCCATCTCTTTCTTGGTTCCACCTTGTGGTCTTTTTCCGTTCTCTAATTATAATGCCCATACTATCTTAGTCTTGCTTCCTATACTATCTTATGTACTCCTTGCACCCCACTCTTTCTGGATAACTACATTCATAATCTTGTTTCTCCTCGTGACAGCTAACATTCTCCTCACAAACTTCTTTCTCATGGTATCCAATTTCTTAGTCTCTTTTACATTCAATGTCATGTTTCTGCTGCATATCTGACAAAGGGTACCAAGTACACCCTTTACAGTACTTCTTTACACTTCAAGGGGACCTCCTTTCTCCATAGTAGGTTTATTAACACCTATAAAACAACTCTCCCTGCTGACCTCTTCTTATTAAATCTTCTCTGCTTACATCTTTCTCCTCAATCATATTCAAGATGTTTTACGTTCTCAACTTTTTTCATTTCTACTCCATCCAACCTTATTTATTAGGCCTTACCATCTTCTTTGTCATTACCATCACTTCACACTTTGCCATGCTAAATTTCATTACACATTCATTCACTGTCTCATTCCATTCTTTTAGTTTGTCCTGTACTTCCTCTTCCTTGGCCCCCCATACCATCAAGTCATCAGCAAACATCATGGCTTTATTCTTTCCTCCCGAGTTTTCCTACCTCTTTGTTCATACCATTTCAGTTACCTTTGCAAATGTAATGGTGAAAGGGCACTCCCCTGCATCGCTCCATTTTTATTTGGAACCACTCTGTCCTCCCACTCACGGTTTTAGCACAACTCCTGTTAACCCCATACATGCTATTCACTCTATTACAACTCCTCTTTCCTCTTCGGCCTTCTCCATTGCTTTCCAAACTTTATTTCTATCCATGCTATCATATTCCTTCTCCACATCCATAAATACCATTAGCAAGTCTTTCCAATATTCATACCTTCATTCCATTAGCTGCCATATGGAAAAGATTAAGTATATTATAGACCTCTGTTTCCTAATTCCACACTGTTCCTCTCTCCATCTTCTTTTCATTTTGTTTCTTATTCTCTTTTCCACTATATTCTCATATATTTTTGTACAGTGCCACATCACTGTTATCACCCTGTAATTTTTACACCTCTTCCTATCACCTTTCTTGAAAATTGGTATTATAACTCCCTTTTTCCAGTCTTCCAGTACCTTGTCCTCCTTCCAAACCACTCTAAGCATCCTGTATAACCATTGTATACCTACTTCACCTGCTGCCCTTATCATTTCCACATTCAGTTCATCCACAGCCGATGCTTTTCCTTATTTCATCCCCTCTAATGTGTCCACCACCTCTTTCCATGTTGGACCTCTTTGCCCCTCTTCTGCTATTTCTTCCTGCTCCTCTATTTAACTCTCATTCCTTTCCTCTCCTGGGTTGGAACATTTTCTCAAATATCTCATCCCAAAATACCTTTTTCCCCCTCTCATGTCTTCACCGTTCTTCCTTCTTCATCTTTCATTCTATCTTTTTGTCTTTTCTCTCTCCTCCCGTTTCTTACTTGGCTTTATAACACCTTCTTACTTCCTTTTCAGTCCCGTTCCAGCATTTCCATTTATTTTTGCATCCAATCCTTCCTGGCTTCCTATACAACTCGCTTCGCTCTTTTATTTTTCTCCCTATAGTCTTCCCTTGTTTCCAATTCCTCTTCTTAATACTCCTTCTGAATGTTTTATTCTTCTCTTCTACTGCTTACTTCACCCTGTCATTCCACCAGGGTGTCTCCTTCCACTTCCTCTTATTACTTGTCCAGTAACTTAACAAATTGTTAACATTAACATCAAATTTCACATTAATAACGTGATACAGCTCTAAAACTACTTTCGACCTGTAAACTAATTCAATATTCTTGTCTGTTTTGAATTATCTTAGATTGAGGTTGCATTGCCATGACAAGGCAATGAAAATAAAAATAGCTAATAGATCACTAAATATATGAGTAATTATTATTATTTGTACTATCTTTACATGGTCCCTTTCTAAAATTATAGTTTAATTTCATTTAAAAATTTAACATTGGGAATATGTCTTACTTTTTTTATAGGGTAATTATAGTTACAACGGCCTATTTTGGAAAACATAACTCATTAAAACGTTCAATTTTATGAACTTTTTTAAAAATAATTGTTAGTGTAATTTTAATGTCTTAAGGACATGAGTGTTGATACCATTTTGATTAATTTTTATATTAAAATTTTATTTTACATCCATTACTGTATTTCTCCTGTGGTATGGGTCAGTTTTTTATTCACTAGGCATGTCATAGCTTCATATGCCTTAGAATATAACTTAAGACTAGGACAGGCACAATATTCAGTCCCAGGCCGCTAATTCATCACTGTGAAAGGGTAAACCCACATTTCACCAATGATAAATTTTTTGGCCATGCTTAGAATTGAACCTGGGGCCCTTAGCTCAATACGCAGACATGTTACCGACTGAGCTAAGGTGTCAAATTTAATTTTTATTTTTATTTTTTTAAGTGTGTGTTTAATCTAAAAACCAAGATTTCTATTTTTAAACTTATTTTTCAAAAGTATTTACTCTTTATAAAAATGTGTATCATTCCACTTTAAAAAACACATGTTGTTTTCATATATTTTTAAAATCTAAAATTGTAAAAATGTGGTATTTACATTTTATGTTTGCTTTGACTGGTAACATTTTAAATATGTTATTTTACTTTTAAACTAAACAAATATATTATACTCTTAACATTATAAAATTATGAATATACTCAAACTCAGGATTTTTTTTAATACTCAACTAGAGTTTGACTCTAATGGAAAAAAAAGCTTGCAAGTGCAGAACCCTAATTTTGGGAGGAAGTTGCTACTTCATATCACAACAATTGTCTTCATAATTTGTGTTTAAAGTTAAACTTTACCTTATACTATGTCCTGGCAATCTTTTATACATTTATCACTATTTTATATATGAGGAAAGATGGAGAGAATCATATAAAAAGAAATAACACAATTTGGCTTTTACAAAGTAAAGAACACAGTTGACACTTTCTACTGCTACCACTGGACAATAAAGTAATGAAACCTTAGAAGAAACTTAATCATTATAGTCTCTAAATCAAATTATTACTTGGCTATGCTCTTGCATCAACATATGAAATGGTGAAGTATTATTTTATTAACACTATGTGAATTATTTACCATTGAAATAAATGGTACAGATTTTCTCATTCCTTTACATAAAAATTAAACCTTTTGCCTTTAGCTCAGAAACGAGGGAGTATATTCTATGTCTTCTTGTAGTAACATACTATCAATAAAAGATGAAAAGATAAAAGACAATTGAGTCCCAAAATAAGTATAGCAATCAAAGGGTTCATTAATATTTGAAACAAAACTCCCCATGTGTACAAAAACAAACTGAGTGCACAAACAGAAAGAATTTATATACAAAGCAATTTCTGAAAATTGGTTTGTACAATGAAAAGAAGAACATAGTTCACACTTTACATTGCTGCCATTGGACAAAGAGGCATTGGCTGCTTCTTTAAGAAACTGCCCAACTAATTCCTCGACCTAGGTTTCATTCTAAGAGAAAAGAGGTTTTCCTTGAAGTGAATTGAGTAATTTAAAATTCAAGATTTTTTTGAACGCACCAAATCTACTGATGTTTAAACAAGGAGCACCTTGATTATCGTTGCCACCAAATTTATTTTAATCATGTGAAGAACTTGAATAGGTGCAGAAACGTGCTATACAGACAAATACAATAAATAATTACAATGCTCAACTAGGAAAGCACCAATTCCATAAGTTAAGGTAAAAAAAAGCATTGTTACAAAGGAATGTTTAGGAAGACTTGATTAGAATCAAAGCCACCTTTTCTTGTCCAAGCCA
This sequence comes from Timema podura, assembly GCA_033556935.1. NCBI lineage: Eukaryota > Metazoa > Arthropoda > Insecta > Phasmatodea > Timematidae > Timema > Timema podura. The sequence continues at coordinate 33,016,986 of JAVRXN010000009.1, forward strand.
AACAATTTTAAAACTTGAAACATAAAATGCGCCACTGGTAGCAAATATTCTAAGCTTGTTAGAGTTTTTGTTAAGCTTAAAAGACTTTCTTGGAGAACATACATTGGATGAAGTAAATTAATAAAAGTTCTTGCTACAATAAATTAAAACAGTTCAGTAACATTTTGAATGTCAATGTACAGTTAGAGCCCAACAAATAAGAATTTTTACTGTCAATATTTCTCATATTAAATGTGTTCTTATAAACCTCAAATGATGTGGAGTGTAGGTTTTATCAATTATTAAATGTTTGGAGGAGAACAGCCAATATTTTAACCATTAAACATTTAATATATGGGTTGTTGTCCATTGTAATGGTTGAATTTAATGTCAAACTATGCAAGCTATCACTAACAAAGTTATGTTTATATGAATTATATAAATTAAATTATATTTTTATAGGAGTCTGCGAAGTCCACTTTTTCAATTTGAAGCAAAGTGGAACTGAATGATATGAGATATTCCTGAAGCCAAATCAAAGTTTGAATATTTAAAAAATCTGTTTAGTGTTAAGTAAATATATTAAACCTTGCATATACTGTATATATAATTTACAAAATGTTATATTTCAAACATAATGAATATATTCATCTTAAAATAATAAACTAAGTTAGTATCAAAAAATGTAATTTAATTATTTTAGGTTTTTTTCATACAAACATTAATGGTATAAATAACAGCAAATATTGGGGGGGAGTGTGTATAAACTTTGATTTTTTTTTTTTTTTAATTCTGTAATTGTCGAATCCAGAATTTTACTTTTGAATTGAATTTGAAGCAAACGAATATTTAAAAAAAAAAAGTCAAAGTTTTTTAAGCTTTGTACACCCTTATATTTTTTGCATGATTTTATGTAGTCTTTTTTTTATATAAAATAAATAAATATTAATAAACAATTTTGACAATTTTAAGTACATTATATGATCATATTTCTGGGGCCTTAATTAAATTCAAATCCGAGCCCTAATGATTACGTTGATGATAAAACAATTGTTTGTACTCTCAAATCAAATTTCGCACTTGTTTTATGAAAACACGAGTCACAGTAATTTGGGGGGTTAGAGGGGGACCTTCTTCTTCAGACCACTGACTATTAGTTACTAAAGTTTTTATCCTGAAGTTATGTGTTCAAACTTGAGTCCACACACATATCTATATTTTCTGTGTATTTTTCTTTGGCTGGGTAACACTGGTTTTATTATAATATATTAACTATCTTGTAACAACTGTTTCCAGGTCCAAGCCGAAGCGTTATCAGAAAGGGAATATCAAACAATTGGCTGAGTAGTTCCATTTCATCTCACCAAGACTCGAAGACTGGGCAGACTATGCTGAGCGCATCAGAGCTAAAAGAGGCGTTGCAAGCATTTACTCAGGAAGTTGATCAGAATGAGTATGGTATGGAGGATATCAAAACCTTGCAAAATATCAATAGTGTCAATGTGCGGAACACAAAGGGTGACAAGTATACGGGTGTTAATACAACTCATTCTAGGTTAAGTGATGTCAAAGAGCAATGTAATGCACTCGGACAGTGTAAGAATGAACTCGAGATCAATATATTGGGTGTCGAAAGTCATACACACACTAAGGAGAACCATAAACTCATTGATAGGGTGGGTACGCCAAGAAGTTTAAAAATGGAACTAGAGGCAAACATATCAGGGGAGAGTAGTAATTCTAACATAAAAGAACTACGTGAGTTGTTGGATACCCCAAGAAGTTTAAAGAATGAAAATAAGAAAGGCACTCTTTTGGAATGTTTGGATCAATGTGACAGGCAAGTTCAACAAAGAAAAATATCAGACTACTTTAGACCAAAGTAGTGTGTAGAAACAATATTGCACCATTTAGAAGATACTGATCACTATCAGTGGGCATGCTGACAAAGGTAACAACATGGACTGGTCTGGGAAGTCAGGACTCAATTCTAGGCCGGGTAAACTGAGCATGGTTTTTCCTAATTGGTTCTCCACACTACTATGACTCATATTTTAAAGTGATTTTAATATGAATTTTTAACCTTTTTCTCTCGCCACGTCTTACTACCTGTTTAGGTTATACACATATATGATAATTACTATAGTGGACTAGGGATGAGGAAGGAAACATTTTAGAGTAATATACCCGCATATGTATGGAAGGAAAGTGGGAAACCATTCAGGAAATAACCATTCTAACACGAGAGTGACTCCTTAGACTATTCAATCACTGAAGCAGTTTTTAAGGTTTTGAATAAATTATTGGCAGATGTATGGTCAAGTGTTGTGGTACAGAGGCTAATTGAGGAAGCATGAATGAGATGGTATGAACAAGTAATGAGGATTGAAGTGGAGAGGATTCTAAGAAGATTATTGGATATCAGGGCTGTACGAGTACTCGGATTTTGAGCTTCAAGCCGAGCTCATCATTTAAGCTCGAGATCGAACGTTTGGTAGGCTCGTCATTTTCAAGCTTCCACTTGATGTACATACAAATTAATTTTTAAAATGCAATGGAAAGCATAGGCTATTTAATTTAGATAATGTTGGCACTTTCACCTATAAATGATTCGATAGCTTAACAAATTGTTAAAATTAATATCAAATTTCACATTAATAATGTAATATATCTTTAAAACTACTTAGGACCGGTAAACTTATTCAATATTGTCGTCCATTTTGAATTATCCTTGATTGAAGTAAATTGATTTTAACCAAGAATCTATTATTTTTTTCAAACATGTTATTGAAGTAATTGTAAAAATATTCAAACACAGTCTTACCTAATAAAATAGGAATGAACATATTGCAGGGATCGAATATATTTTTGTTTTCTACGCGAAGATAGATAATAGTTATAAAAGAAAATATAATAATAAATACATACATACATACATAGGTATTATTGAGTCTATTTCCAATGTATGTTTAATTGTTAAGCATGTTGTTTTAGTCTTTTTTTAAAATCTGTTTGTATTTTCATTTTAGCTTTCTTATCAAAATAAATTATAATACCTCAAGATGATTAAAGTTGATCAAAAGGTAACTAGGCCTAATCTGTTTGTTCATTTCATATGTTTTTTTAGAAACTTAACTCATTCTATCAACACTCAAAAATAACTTAAAAACATCAAATTTTTATTACTTTGATTTCTAAACAATAATATGAGTCTAGAGTGTTTAATTTGGCTGGATTTTAACCAGTATTTTGCGAGGGGTGGTTGGGGTTGATTAAAATTGAAAGTATGAATGAAATAAATCTTAATTCACATCTTAGGCCTATATTGTGTAATGTAGGTCTATTTGTAAATCATTCAAATTTCTAACAATTTGCTAGTAATCATATTCGATACTTGAGATTTAATATAAAATGTAGATTCTGATTCAAAAAATAGTGGATTTGACCCATCTCTATTAAAAACCAATATTTACATTTTTTAAACTTTTTGACAAAAGTATTTACTATTTATATAAATGAGTGTCATTTTTATTTCAAGAACATGTTGTGTAGTTTTCAAAGTTTTTTAAAATCTCAAATTTTAAAGATGCGATATTTATATTTTATGTTGGTTTTGACTGGTGACATTTTAAATATACTATTTTACTTTTAAAATAAATAAATTAGAGATGGGCCACTCGAATCTTCGAATCCTCGAATTCACCGAATCCTGACAAGTATTCGAGATTCGAGGATTCAGTGTTTTACTGGATTCGATGGTTGAATCTTTCACATCATAAACAAAGCATAATATTTTGAATTCAAAAATTACTTAGGCCTACTTGGAAAGCACAACTTAATCCGTAATCTTTATTTTGTCGGACAAAAGAGATTTGCATGAATAAAATCATTATTTAAAAAAAAATTGTTAGGTGTGGAAAATCTTACGTGTCTACTACCCTACCTTCCCACCTCTATGGGAAACTTGGACGACCGTTTCGGCACATGCTCACTTCTAAAACTTTCACCTCACGAACAATCTTGTAAATATTTTAATGAACACATTAAAACTCTTCAAAAACCAAAAATCAAAACCATAATTACAAATAAACTCGAAATAAATAAAACAAATTACAGCTTTTTTTTAACAGAAATTAAGAACACATTACACATGATACAAAGTCAGCCGCCATTACACACGATACAAAGTCGGCTGCCATGATGTATATTATGTTTACTCGCGAGAGTGATGATTAAAATAAAGATACTCTTAATTCTTACTACCTAACTGGTTTTAATTATCTACAGCTATGCAAATAACCCCAATTTATTTCATACGATCTTTAAGATAGACATTTTATTAGGTTTCATGAAAATTAAATACTGTCGGCAGACACTGATAAAACTGTTTATTCTATGCCTATCGGCTTACGTTTTGTATATCGATTTCAGGTAATCTGATCACTTAGTGAGCACTTTCGAGTTTTAAGAATCAAATAAGACTTGCTAATTCATAATTTGTTTTTAAATTGATTTTAACTAAGAGTTTATTAATTTTTTAAATATGTTATTGAAGTAATTGTAAAAATATTCAAATGTAGTCCTGCCTTATAAAATGGGAATTTTGGAGTCAAAAATATGTTTGTGTTTTAAATTAAATAGAATTTATTCTCACAAATTGATATATTGGAAGAATCGAATATATTTCTTGTTTTCTACGCGAAGATACACCCAGGTTACAGCTTATTTGGTGCTGACTGACAGTTCACAGCTGACTTCTGACAGTCAACATTTAGGTATATACCTAAATTTTGACTGTCAGAAGTGACAACTGCTAAAGACATGTTTTTTGCAGATCATATGGTTCGGCGTAGGGATACATAATTTGGTTTGGTAGCTTTTCAAAGCCGTCAGAAGTCAGCTGTGAGCTGTCAGTCAGCACCACAAAAAGATAAAACTAAGGTATAGATAATGGATATAATAAGAAAATAATAATAAAACATGCTTAGGCATTATTTTAGGTTCACTATTTCCAATGTATGTTTAATTGTTAAGCATGTTGTTTTAGTCTTTATTAAAAATATCCGTTTGTATTTTTATTTTTGCTTTTTTATTAAAATAAATTATAATCCTTCAATAATGATTAAAGTTGATCAAAGGATAACGAGGCCTAATCTGTTTATTTCACATGTTTTCTTAGAAACCTAACTCATTCTAACAACACTTTTAAAAATAACTAAAAGACACTCAAATTTTGATTGGTTTGATTTTCAAACAATAATATGTGTCTAGAGTGTTTAATTTGGCTGGATTTAAACCTGTATTTTACGTGGGTGGTTGGGGTTGATTAAAAATTGAAAGCATGATTGAAATAAATCTTAATTTACAGTTTAGGCCTATATTGTGTAATTTAGGTCTATTTGTAAATAATTAAAATTTATAACAATTTGCTAGGATTCGGATTCGAGATTCGGATTCAACCCATCTCTAAAATAAATATATACTCTTTAACATTTTAAAATTGTGAATGTACTCGAACTTGAGAGCTTTTCGAAATATTCAGCTAGAGTTTGACTCAAAAAAAAAAAACTTTCAGACTGTAAAGTGCTAATTGTCCGTTAACACATACACTCAAAATACCTTATATATATATATAATTATCACTACAAATGCAAGAACTAAAAAATCCTAATAATGTGTGGCAGATATAAACTCATGGTGAAATTGTGTCACTGGAAACACCCAAACTTGAGGAAAGTGTCCCAGCTGACTGTTCAAACACTTCCTGAAGCTACAACACAGGGACATCTTGAACACTTGAAAGACCAAACAGTAATGACGAGTTGCTTCTCTGTGTTGTGCTCAGCGCTGTCTCCTTGCTAGTTGTCTTTCTGCTCAGTTCTGGAAACTCCCCCCCTCTTCCTTTTCCTGGTGGAGGTCCCTTTCCTAATATGTCAGTGCATTTTGTATAAAACAGCCATCCTCGTTTCAAATTTTGTATTCTATTGTAACGATTTGTCGGGGTAACTGCCTAGAAGTTAACCAAGTACCAGTGGACTAAGCAAGTTGATCACGATGTTTGAGGCGTCAGTCTCTCCTCCTCTCCGCAGATGGGTCTTAGTGATTGTTTATCTATGTCCATAAGACATGATCTTAAATACCTGGGCAATAACCTGACGTCCTATACTGTATGGCCATGTTCGGGCTAGTTTAAATCTTTATATCCAATATTGGTGAAAATCAGGTTATCTAGAGTTTTGTTCCATGACCTAATTGACTGATAACCAGTCTCTTTATCTTTCTTTAGGTGTACCTTCCTACGATGCTTAACTCGTGGGTATGCTACTAGTACAGAGGAGTGGCCCGCGGGGTATTATTTGTTTTGTCCGGCTCCCTTCAGGTGCCATTTGAATTAGTTAATGTTTAACTGTTTGCTGGTGTTATAGTCTGTGTTCAGACTTATGTGGATATTTAAATATGCTATTGAAAGCCCAGGCAGTACTAATGAGAAATAGACCGGCCATAGTATCATTACAGCCTAGATTCCTGATAGCTCTCCATTAACTATTCGTAAACCTATAGTTCCTCTTCCAGGAACTTAATCTTTGTATCTCGTAACTCAATATGGAGTTAACTCATGTTAGCTAGCTCATTTAACTACCAACATTGTAACTCTTTAAACTAGGACTTTCTAGAATTAGGTATTAACTATTATTTTTTTAGATGTTCATTAGGATAAAGTCTAGTAGCTGCAGGAGTGGGGTATTGTTGCTTAACCCTAAATTAATAATTGCTTCCAATTTAAATTGCCGTTGTGTTGAGGCAGACACACCCTCATAGTAGAATGTGTGTTTGTTCTACTTTAACAAGTTACACCCTTTCATGATATAGACACAACCATACTTGTGTTGATCGCAGATCTAACCAGGGTGTTTCACATCTAACGTCTCTATTGTCTAAAGTAACTGATTTAATTTCCTATTGTAAATAATGGAATGTTTTGGATAAGATCTCGTCCAACCATTTGTAATTGTTTTGTCTAGTTTCTAATTAAAGAAACTTATTTGACAAGACTCCTAAGGACATGAAGTATGTAGGGAAGAGACTGCAAGGAAGACCAAGTAAGAGGAGGAACAGGTTGCATTTGAGAGGAGAGGAGAGTGGAAGAGAGTGCAGGAGGAAGAATGGTGGAAGGACAGAAGGAGATGGAGGCATTTTACTAAACAGACCCGGCCACACAGGCTGGAAAAAGATGATGATGAGGAGGAAGAGGATGGGGATGATGATAACGGTAAATTGGAGTTGATCCAACTCTAGTCCTAACATATTGGAATGAAAATTGGTGTGGATGGAAAGCAGTTGAGAAATTAGTTCTGCATCATAACATTGTTTTAATTTATTTATTCTCATAATTGAAAAAATGTTTATAGCACTCAATATATTAGAAGTTTAAACTCCTAATTCTCATTCCTTATATCAAATAGCACTAATAATACACGACTGGTAGACAGACTTAGGTACATTTCAAACATCTGTGTTTCACCTTTCCAGGAGGACATTGGCTCACATCCCTGATTGTTATCAGTAAGGGAGGGATTCATTGGTGCTAATCTCCACATGGGTGTGTTTATATTTACTCTTAGGGGTACATTTGTCACATGTGTCTTGGCTATCAGCAACTCGCACTAATTTAAATTAAAAAAGAACGGGGAACTTTTATAAGAGTAAATACACCAGTATTTTTCTGAAACTTTGCAAAAATCACTTGATAAAACCTACTCCAGAAAATTAATTTTTTACTAAGTATATTTTGCATGCATTTTTCAAACACACTGATTATAACCATGTGACTGATACACTAGCCTAATACTAAGAAAAACACAATATTCAGTCCCCCATATGACAATTTACTGACAGTAAATCTTTGACCATACGAGATTAAAACCCGAAGTCTCTAATCAGTTGGCACATGCGCTACCGACTTTGGTAACCCTGACCTACTAACATTGACAAAGTGTAATGAGAGTACTGTCTCAGCAATTGCAACCTAAACCCAGCTTATTGAACTATGTAAATAAAGAAATACATTGATTGCCATATAAATGTAAAATTGACTAAACGTTTTGTGTAACTAGTATTGTAATTTTTTTTTGTGGATAGTGGTAGCTAACAAAACTCTTTAGATTTAAACACCTCAACTGTTGTAGTAGTTATGTGTTCTTCAAGCCCGGGCAGAGTGTAAATCATGTTTCCCACACCGCAACTTTAAAACACCACCACACATAAATGGGACGTGCTGTTGGTCTGTAGGTTGGGTTTTTTCCAAAAATAAATTTGAACTGTCCTTAGATGTCTTTAACATAATATACCCATGTAAGATCACAAGATAAAAATCTGCCAACAAAACAACTTCTTCAAGAGGTACATATCAATATGTTTTCAGTTTTTTTAAAGCCTGTTTAAAAACTATCCATTTCAGAGCTTTGCAGACGTTGTTCATTACTATTACAACTCCCAGTATAAAGTTATTGGCTTTCTCACACAATTGGAACAAGACTTAAGACTCGCAATATTTGAAAACTTGTGAAACAAAGACAAAATGTTAATTTTCATATTTTGTCAAAAATAAGTGATATCAAATTTTATTAAATAGTTTATATTGCTTTCACAGGAGCATGTACTGCAATTTAAGAGTGGAACAGCCTGTAGAATACTTAACACATGTACAACCACACTATGATACTCCATTTTGCCAAAAGCATTAATTATTATTATTTTAATCTTTATTTATATTGTCAATTATATATTACTTTCTTCTACTTTACAGACATTACTCTTTCCAGCCTGTGGCCTGGTCAGTTTTTTTATTCAAGCCATAATTTTCCACTACTGTCTTGCTAGACCTATCGTAGCTTTATGCCTTAGAATCAAACTAAACTCCAGAAGAGACACAACATTCAGGCCCCAGCTGTTAATTCATCATTCATCCACATTTCACCAATGATAAATTTTTTGGCCATGCCTTAAATCAAACCTGGGACCCTTAGCTCATTAGACAGACACGCTACCAGCTGAGTTAAGGTGTCAGATCAAGGTATTACTTTCTAAAAAACTAATAACTACATAAACCAATATGTCTATTTCTAAGCAGCTAAGGAGGTTGGGGGAGAGATATTAAGGAAAAAAAAGAAAGTAGTTTAGATTGTTAGCGAAATTAAGGAGGAGTGAAATAATGTTGGAAAGGTATAGGAAGCAGGAGATATGTATTCTGAATTTAAAATTATTTTTAAAGTATTTAAATTGCTAACATTAGAGTAACAAATAAATAAATTGGAAATTTTGTTCACTTTAATTGATGAATTTAAATGAGTATAAAATGATTTGAAAGTTTAATGTAGTTTAATGGTGCCTAAAAAATAACAAGTAGGAAGTAATCTATTAATAGTCAGTCTTAAAAGTAATTGTGGTTCAGGTCTTGTTTGAAAATCTAAAAAGAAGGTTTTTCCTTGAAGTTTAGTGGAAGTCAAGTCTAGAGTCAAACACAGACGCTTAATCTGATGTGCTGATTGGCTAGCTGTTCGCGCCAAACCTCCCCTTTACACTGTGAAGCCACATGTACGCCGCACAACTTCCTGGTACAGATAACATAAAACAGCACAATGCTTAGAAATGAAAGGTAAAAGTAATAAATTTAGTTGACGCTATAATTTCAACAAAGACTTTAGCAGAATGAAACCTACTAGATTTAAAAGTTAAAGGCCTAAAAATGAATTTAAGGAATTGAAATTTAAAACATATATTGCTTACAACTTTGGACTACTTATAATTAACATAAAAACCCACCCTTTCATATAATTAAACATTTGAACTGACTAATTTAGTAATATAAAGATTAAATTAGGCCTAGAAAAGAATAATACATTGAAGATGCTGAAGGCTATATGTTAAAATAGCCTAACTGATTGGAAAAACATAATGTACTATAAGTGTAGTACTCTCAGTATCTTGATAATGTTAACATGTTTGCTAATAAACTTAAGTGGGGGGGGGGAGGGGGGGGAATTTGTAAAACGATATATAAATGGTAATTAAATGTCTTTGAATAAATACTGGGCACTACCAAGCCTATTACAACAATAGTGAATTTAAATGTTTTAAGAATGGTATTAAATTAACAAAATAAACAATGGCAAACTAATATATATATAAATGAAATGTTCGAGAGCTAAGGGCCTAAAACCCGGACCACTTTACAATAGTTCCTTTTCTTCTTCTCCTGCCTTTAACATTCTTCCTTCTTAATCTATCATTGTAACTTCTTGTCTTTTATCTCTTCCGTTTCTTACTTGAATATATAACACCTTACTTACTTCCACGCCCTGTTCCAGCATTTTTGTCTCTTTTTTGCATCCAATTGTTCCTGGCTTAATATACAATTTGTTTCACTATTTTCTTCTTCTTATATTCTTCCTCTGTTTCCTCATTCCTATTCTTAAAACTCCTTCTTAATGCTCAATTCTTTTCTTATACTGCTTCCTTTACCCTGTCGTTCCACCAGGGTGTCTCCTTCCACTTCTTATTACTTGTCCTCCCACATACCTCCTCTGCCGCTCCCGCCAGACTGTTTTTAAACCTTTCCCATTCAACCTCTACACTTTGCATCTCATCCTGGGTATTGAACTTCTTACCTTTCTTAGGTACAGCTCTCTTTCCTCTTCATTTGTTAGCTTCCACACCCTTATTCTTCTTTCTTGTCTTACATCCCCATCCCTTTATGTCTGCCACCAACAACTTTTTATTACCTTGATGTTTATGGTGTGCCTTTTCATTTCTCCATCCATGATAAAGATTACTCTCTCTTATCAATTTTTGCTCCCCATCCTAACTGTATCCAGTGAACTTATAACCTTCTCTTTCCTTCTTGTACCAGCTGTTTGCCACTTTCATTTTATTTCTGGCACATAACTCCAACAGCCTTCTACCTTCCCTATTTCTCTCTCCTCATCCTTCCTTCCCTAACATTTCCTCAAACTCTACTCTCTATTTTCATACTTTTGCATTCAGATATGCCTTTCTAGATCTTCCTCAAACTTGTCTTTTTCTTCTGCTGAGCATCCCTCTGGTGGAGCATACACTTGTATCACCTCCACCTTTTTTTCCTTTGACATCTTCATTATTCTATCATTCATCCCTACTACCTCCGCCTGCAACTCTTCTCTCACTATGAAGCCTACTCCATTTCTCCTCCCTTCATCATTTCCCATCCAGTGTAGAATGAAACAATTCCTTACTTCTTTCATGCTGCTACCTCTCCATTTGGTCTCGCTCAGACCCAGGACATCCACTCTTTTCTCGTCCATAAAATCTACATTATCCTTCTTCCAGTTAGTGTTCCAATGGTCAGAGGCCTTATTCTTAGCTTATGGTTGTCATCAATTTTTCCAATGGCATTTTACTTTGTTTTCTTGACTAAGGGTTTGTTTCGGCCACCGGTTTACTAAGCCTGTCGGGGCCTACACCTGAGTAGCGGGGCTGCCACTTATAAGTTCTCAGGTAGAACTTCTCTTGGTGGTAACCTTCTCTAACCGAGGCTATGGGTGCTGATGATGACTTAGCTCAGCATAACCAACCCTCTCACTCCCAGCCCACCAAGTTGGGAGCCAACTCACCAGACCCTGTTCCAAGCTTGTTGGTTTTGGCCCTGACCTCTCCTGTCTCTCATCTGCACCTGACCTATCTTTTGTTGGGGTTCAACCCAACCTTCACCAGGTCAGCCAGCTCTTAGTCCAGTGGCAGCAATGTAAAGTGTGAACTGTGTTCTTTTTTTTTTTCATTCTTTTTTCTTTTTCATTATAAAAGCCATATTGTGTTTTATTATTATTATTATTATTATTATTATTATTAGCACCGCGTCTTACTACCCGTTCGGGTTATACGCACTTACGCTAATGTGCAATGGTAGGGTGATTGTGAGATGAAATGGAGGACCTACAGTTTAACGTGGAATCCGAACCACGGTGGAGGCCTGGCATTCCTCACATTCACAAGTTGTGATTAATACACATCTTGTCAGAGGTGAAGGAAGGGTTTGGCATTCAGATAAATCTGTGCCGGGACCGAGGATTGAACCCCGGACTCCTAGCACAGAAGTCTGACACCTTACCCCTAGACCACCAGGTCACCGACCATATTGTGTTCATTCCATTTTATGTTTTCTATCAACCTTTCCTGTAACTTTCTTCCAAATACATTATATTATATACATGTTTTAGTTTAGTATTCAAGTGGTTGAAAAGGTAAGTTTTGAATTATAACTTTGTAAATTTAAATATTCTAATATTCTATTATGTTCTCTAATATTTTAAAATAATTTTAGAAAAGAAATTAAAATTATATTTTGAACTGAAAATGTTGAGTGTGTTTTGAGAGTGTCAATCCAAACACTATTTCAACTTGTGGTGAATTAATAAATTTTAACAATACGGCTCTTTATTTCACATGAAACGTTCGTGGAACACTTTGTGCATCTTCAGGTTTTGGTTGGAATAAGGGCAGTTATTTTACCTTTTCCTACAGTTTTTTTTACAGGAATTACAATTTTTTTTAATCATCAATATTATGATTAATTTAAGTTACATTATTTAAGCTAAAGTTTTTACTCAAAATACCAAGAAAGTTTCTTAATGGATAAGGCACTTAAAATATCACTTCATGCTGCTTTTCAGGAAGACAAAGCTCTAGTTTCATACACAACTTAAAACCCCAATCCATTATTTTAACATCGACACTTCATGACTCTGGGGAAATTGAATAAGATACACATAATCCATAAATATTTTTTAGTCTACAACAGAACCAAAGGAGGTGTAGACACTATGGCACTTTATGTGCCATAATCTGATGTGACAAGAATAACAAGAAGATTGCCACTCACTATATTCCTTGCAATATTGAATGCAACAGGAGTTAACTCCCAAAGGATATATTCTTATGTAAAACCAAATAATGCCCCAAACCTGCGACAAATCTTTCTCAAAACATTACTGTGTGGAAGGAACCCATGTTGTCCTGGTCAAAAAGGTTATCACCACCCATAGATATAAAAGCCAAAGTAAATTTCAAAAATCAACAAAGAGATTAATTTGGGACCACCCTGAAACTTTAACATCTGCACCACCTAAAAAAAACTTCAGGGAATCTGCTTCACATTTTGAAGATAACAAAATTCTTCAACAACGATAAAATGAAATTAAACACATGTGGACAATTTACCTGCAAAAGCCATTAAAGTATTAGAATTATATGTGTGGAATGTGTTCAATCCAATTACAGCTGCGATTAAAATAGCAACTCTGATCAGTAGTGTATGCAATATTGTGAAGTGCAGGGGGGAAGGGGGGGGGGGTCATCGAGGTCCCGCCAACCAGCGGAGGCAATTTTATTTTAATATTATATACACCTAGAAGCTTTATAGATTGGTATTTGTAAACTTGATAATTTATATTTTTACTATTATAAACATGATGATCTAACAAAATAAATAAATAGATCTAAATTAAAGTTGGCTTAGCCGTCATAAAAATAATCCCAGATTATTTATGAAAGGTAAATGTATAGCCACTGTGCAACTCCTCGATGGAACCACGTGTGAAACTGGGAGATTTGGAACCGACCGCAATCTTCAGAACTTAGACCACTTCCTAGACTGCAAGAACATCAATTAGGACTACTAGGGAGGATGAACACAAGGATGTGTGGAGCTTGATGTTTTATTTGCTCTCAAGGTTTAACTGGTCACATCCCACCCATTTTATTTTCTCTTCGGATCTGCTTATATCTCAGGGCATCCCCAAACTACAATAGGGGGGGCCTCAAGCCCCTCAGCCCTCCCCCCACCCCTTGTGAGAGTACGCTACTGACTCTGATCGATGGTTGTTCAAATATATAAAAATAAAATAGATAAAATGTAAGCAATTTGTAAAAAATAATGTCTCAATTTTAAGATGATTTTATTATTGTTGGTAATTTGTATTTGGAAGAATAAAAACATAGTTTCAATTTTTTTGTGATTTTTTTATTTTATTTTAAATTTTGAAATAATATAGGCCTACACAAGTTTACAGGATTTTTTTTTTTGTGTCCTCTTATTACCTTCTATATTGAAAACTAAAGTAGATAAAGATGAAATACAACAAGAAAAATAAATGATAAAATTACGCTAAAGATTAAAATCAATTTAAAATGGGTTTGTTTTACAAAGTAAAACGTGTGACCACTCATGTTATGCTAGGGAGTGCAACCGCTCGAAGGTTAAATAGGAAATGTCCAAATAAAATGTTTCAATTATATTTAAACTAATATTTTATATGCCAGATGCAGTTTGTCAAGAAAAAAATTGTTATTATTAATATACTTTGTCTTCAACATTATTTTGTCCATAAGTAGTTTATCTTTGTTGCTTATTGTGACTATATCAATAGAGAGAGGATTATTTGTTTGATAAAGTTCATTCTCCTCACAGCCAAAAAATAATCTGGATGTTAACTGGGGCCCATACATAGCATTGCGAAGAAAATATTATTGGAAAAAGTCACAAAATGTTCTTATCACAGAGATTAGCTTTAATAATAACTACAGGTATATTTCAATATATTAATTACCTTGTTCCATAGAACAATAAAAATGGTTTCTTGGAAAATGTTTCAAATTTTATTCTATTACTAGGCCAATTATTAATTTGTATGTGGAAAAGAAACGTATTATTTTTAACTAAAGCAGAATATATACAGTACTAAGAAACTTTTGCGCCATTACTAGTGTGTTGGGATTTTGAGGATGTGCCAATGAACGAGTTAATCTTCAATTTATAATTCTTGTCATGTCTCACCATTGTCTCAACCTGATATTTGTTATTCTGGTAAAAGTGTATTTCCATCTTTTTGCAGGTATATGTTGAACCTTTATTTTTAAATACTATTTACAAAGTTTTTTTTAATATTTATACTCTAGTAAATGAAAGACTGACCACACAAAGAGACTACCTACATACTCCCTAGTTACTACAATCTAATAATAAACAATCGACATAAATACATTAGATTTTGTTCTTATTATAAAATACAAATAGTTTCTTAAATAACGACTATATTATCCAAGTTCAAATTTGTACCAATATATTTTTATATTTATTACAAATTATAGTTAAGAATACTTGAATAAACAGATTGCCAGACTTTCAGAAAACCGTAAAAAAAACTTCTTTTTTTATCTGTAGATAAACAGGGAAAACGCAGTGAATTTTACTAAACCAAAAACTACTGGAATATTTGTGCATTTAACTAAAAGCTTTAAAGAGTAAGCTTTTTTGTTGAAAAAAGTGAACTCATGAACTCGGTACACATATTTGAAAACACGCTTTATCCCTTCCTGAAACATTTGATTACTTAACTACTGACAAAATTTGAAGTGTGCAATATGGTTTCATGTCAGTTAGAGGCTGCATGGACCCGGTATTTGCATCGCAACAAGGGATTGAAAAATGTATGGCAGTAAGAAAGAAAGTTTATTGTGCATTTGTTGATCTGGAGAAATCATTGTCTCCGGTGGATAGGAGTGTGTTATGGAATGTTCTGAGAGAGTATGGTGTGGATGCATGGTTAGTAAATGCAATTATGGCAGTGTATGATGGAAGTAAAGCGTGTGTTAGTGTGGATGTAGCTTTGAGCGAATGGTTTAACATCGAACAGGTGTTAGACAAGGTTGTGTTATGCTTCTATGGTAGTATAATCTTTTCATGGGTAAGTGCATAAGGGATGCTTGTTATGACACGGTTGGTGCAAAAATGGACGATGTGAATGTGAGAGTGCTTCTAAATGCAGATGCCATATTAATAGTTGGGACAGAAAGTGACTTGGAGAATGCAATAATTTGTTTGTATGTGGCGTCAGGCAGAATGGATCTTCTTACTGCCCACAATACTTTTCTTTGCTTATACGCTCACTCAACTCTAATAATAATTTCAACACTCGATCACAAGAAAACTTAACTTGATTCATTCCTCTCCATAATTCCTATCATTACTCAAATTCTTTCAGTGTTTCAGCTTCTCCACTTCTCGTTCATGTAATAAAGTCTGTTCATGATAGGTTTTTACCTGGATGACAGTTCAAAAATCATATGATTAGTTTTTGGGTTGCCAACACTTGTAAAAGATCACTGTTTTGTTATAAATGTTTAAGTTTTTTTAATTACATGTTATATTTTATATTCAAAATAATGTAAACTTAAGTTTTCTTACACTGTTTCATAACTTTTAATAATTTCTTTTAACCCAATCCTAAACAATATTTAAACACAATTAATAGTACTTATTTTTCATGTTGGAATGTTATCTATTATGTGTAATATAGTACATACATTTATACCTTTTAATACAGGCATCATATTTACTTGAAAAAGAGAAAATACTTGTCATTTTTATATATAAAAATAAATTATTTTATGATTATTTATCGTATTTCGAAATATTTAACCGAATAAAATATTTTTATCCACTGCTTGGTTGCATCATTGTAAAGAACTGGTTTCCGTCATGTTCAATCACATGGTTTAAATTGTCTGTCGCCATTTTAAAGCTATGATAGTTAAGAACAGAGTCAAAGATATACGGGTCTGACTACTCTTTAGTTCCAGTGATCAGAACTTGAAGCCAAATGGCGTTAGTGTCGTTGCCGGATAGCGCGCGTGCAATTTAAATATTGTAGAGAACAAAATGATAACATACAAACACAATTTATCACTTGCTCATGGTTGTAATATAATTTAAATTTATTTGTAATACTGTATTATCAAGCACATGCTAATTATTTGTTTGGTAAAATTGGATCATAAAACATGGTTATAAATTATTACTTAAAAAATGTATTGATGTATGATAGCACTAAGGCATCAATCAGTCTTACCATCTAGATAATGATTTAGGGTAATATGTCCGATCACGAGGCTTAAGAGTATTTCCTTCAATAAATGCATAAGGCCAAATGTAAGAATGAAATATGCAAACGTTAAGATTGAATGAGAAGTGGGATTTTTGAGTATTATTTATGGTTGAAAATGTGAGGGGTTAGTAAGCAATCTTAGAGGGTATGCTCTTGCAGACGGCTCAATACCAAGGCAAATTAATGCCACTCACCCTTCATTTTTACTCATTTCAACCTTGCATACAGTCTATAAAGTTTCAAATCACAATGGTCCCAGGTTTGTTTCCTGCCTTCAAGTAGACATTTCTCAAATACTATCATTGACTTATGCGTTAAGATAGTTATTAATAGTATTGTCCCTTAATATTATTTAATTATATGACTGACTAATAATATTACTTGCAGCAACAAATCCTAAGTAATTCGATTGTTACTACCAAGCTGTAGTTGTCATTTTAAGAGAGATTAACACTTCAGTATGTGAGGAGTTTGTCCTCTATGAATAACTTATTACTTTAGTGGAAAGTGCCTTATAAAAAAAAGTTGCTTTTTTAATATGTTGTTGTCAAATACTTTCGAATGTAAATAATACTCTTAAAATCCACTGGAAGATCACCTGCCTGGGATTTGGACATGAATCCTTAAATCAAAGTTCAGAGTAGTCAAGCAAATGAGTTGAGCATGCTTTGAATGACCTGGTGGTTTTAGACTAATTTTTGATAATAATAGCTTATTTCGAGGGCCTAGGAAAGTCACCATTTTTGTGGGGGTTTGGCGATCAGAGATAGGACTAAAATACACTTGTTTCAATTGCTTTATAAATTTGAGTATATTGTATACAGTAGGATCCCTAACATATATGGGAGTCAATTTGATCGAAAATTGTTTTGATAAAAACTGAAGCATCAGCAAGACAAGCATGCAATGCCATTTTTTTTGTGAGGGGGGATCCAGGGGTGATTCAGCTACAAAAGTTTCAACATTCCAGGGCCAATCAATATATTTTTTTAACTGATGCGTTTTTAACAATTAATAGTTTATTCTTCAGAATGTGCATTTTTTTCTGACTATACTAATCAAATCTTAAAATTGATTTTATTTAGGTAGAACAAAGTGAATAGATTTATATTTTTGAAACCCTTTACTTTGTATTTGATTTATTTGTAAAATACTTAGAGAAACTTCTGCAAAGCTGATTTTACATATTTGTAAAGTATGATTAAATTGGAATAATTAACCCCCTGAAGCTTTAGTTCAGAACACTGGTGCTTACATTTATTTGGGATAGAAAGATGTTTCAGATTTAGACAAGGTCGCCAGTAGTTTGGTTAGTAAAGATAGTAATGAGATGAGTTTTAAGGCTGGGGTTTGAATTAAAAATAAATCTTTCAAACTATAGAATATTCCTAGGTTGGTGACGTATCTGAGTTTTACAAATGGATTAAATATTTTTTTAAATATCAATACCTTTAGCTAAACCATCAACAATAGGAAGAGGATAAAGGTTAGAAAATAGATCAATTTTAAAGGAAAGAGTAACCATTTACTTTATTGAATGTCAATGTATTCAACAATTTATAAATTATTTTGTTAGTTATGTTATTGATTCAGGTTCATAATATAAAACATACAATATTTTGATTATTTACTTTACGAGATAGCCTAATTTTTTCATATATTTAATGATATAATATGCTCCTGTGCCTTACTCCATATTAAATATCTCCATACATAGAAACATATATATGAGGACATTCCTGAGCCCAATAATGTACAGATATATATTAATAAAATTTACTAAAAGATTGTTATTAATGGCCAGCATGCTGAAATTCTTCCACTTGCCTTTGACGAGTTTAATTATTGCAATTTACAGCCAACAACATATACAGTAAACAGTGAGGAAATGGATCTTGTTATTTTTTTTGTAAAACTGAAGCCAAGCAATTATGGGCTTTTTATAGCTGGAAAAGGGCGAACTAAATTCCTATATCTTTGGGTTTTCTAGGATGAGTGTTTTGTTACTCAGGATAATACTCAAACTTTTTTTTTTGCTTGTGTGGCTTAACATAATACATATGGTAAAATGATATTATGTACCCCGTCAAACCAGTGTTTCCAAGTCTATAGTCTCTAGCGATAGTACATGAACCTGAAATGTATTGTATTTTGACCGGTAGGATACTACTTTCTGGCATTATATTGATAAGCCCTGCGATTTTCTTTAAAAAAAAAATGTAAAATTTGTTACTAGATAACAGGGCCACAGGATATTAGAAAATATCCTAAAATTGGATTGTACACGTGGTGAAATTATATCAAAAGTAGTATCCAGATCGTACAGTTGGCAACACTGTGTCAAACTCTTACTTCGCATTAGAAATGAGCTAAATTATTAAACCACTATGAACATAATATTTTATTGTTGAATAAAACACAAAAATCAATGCTATAACTTAACAAAGACATGTGCCAACTTCACCTCCATTGCTAGACCATTGATTTATATTTGAAACAGGTTCATTGGTCAACAATTAAAAATGATAGGTATTTGATAGGTCCAGTGGTTTTTGTGTAATAAAGGCAACAAAAAAAAGTGTTTTTAATGTCCTTGATTCCAACTAAAAGGGGAATTAGAAGCCCTCCTACAAAAATTGTTGGTCCATATCCTTAAAGTAAAAGTATTGAGGAACCTTATTAGAATCCTGGAATATTTATCTTGACACATAATATGGCCTACATATTGTCACATCCTTTTGATTAAGACTGTATCAAATTATTTAAATTGTTAATACTCCTTGTGAGCATGATGCTCTATACTCTCTAACTAGGTGTTTATTGCCATCTACAAGCCAAGTCACTATTTTCACATAATAATTACATAGCCTATGCACATCATTAATACCTATTAATAATAAGCTGTAAAATGTTTCAAATTATATACATATTTAAATAATACATTTCAATATAAAGTATATTCTATTATTTGCACTTGCTGAACAAGAAGTTTCAATGCAATTACATATCTTACATAATCATATCAATTTTGACCATGAGAAGAATACTCGACACCTTTTACTAATAATGCTATTTGGATTTCCTGTACATATAACAAGCATTGATTTATTGATATAAGCTATATTTGTTCATAATAACTAATTTAACAATAAGCTTTCGATTGTTTAAATTTTTCATGCACTTTTATTATAAGCCATCTTCTAGGGGTTGCCAACCATATTATTAATAATAATAATAATAATAATAATAATAATAATAATAATAATAATATATTTAGCACCACGTCTTACTACCCGTTTGGGTTATACGCTTAAGTACTAATTACTCTAATGGATTAGGAATTGGAAGGGTTGAATTTAGAGGAAGTGAACCCGCATTTGCGTGGAGGGAGAGTGGAAAACCATTTAGGAAAAACCACCCCCAGTTCACCCGACCAAGATTCGAACCTCAATCTCCCCGTCCTCGGCGGTCGAGCTCAACACGACTGGCGCGTTAGCCAACTACGCCACCGAGGCGGGTTCCAACCATATTCTTTGAATGGTAAGTTTCTGTTTCAATTTCAAAATGTGCTCTTTTTAAACTAGACAATGGAAAAAAAAATATGAAGAAGATTAGTATATTTACTATTAATTTGAAATCCAAATAAACTAATTGAACTTTGGTTTGGATTCCAGTGTAATTTAAATAGATTTTGAATATAATAATAAATATTTGCGGATCTACGCTCTAGTATCACAACTTGTGTATTAACCACCTTGGTATTTGCACTCACATTAATAATAATGTGTTAAGCAAAACAAATTGATTGATACCTGTCCCACTCCTGATGGTTCTTTTAAGAATGTCCTTTTCCCCCCCTAGAATACTGACATTGTAACATTGCATGTAATGGAACATGGTTAGTCATAAAATTATGTAAAAAGGAACTCGTTTAAGACAGTACTGGTAATAAACATTACTAAAACAATCTATACATGAAATAATGTGATAGACATTGTCACTTTTTGTAAATATAAGTACATTTAAAATAACACTAATAGTACAATTAAATTATATCATTGTTACCTGAAGGAAATTGTTTCTAATTTGTTAAAACTTTGGTGACGATGGACTCAAACTCACTAAAGGGCCATATTCACAAACTCAGGGAGTGACAATGATGTATGTATATATTCTATATTGTATGCTACATATTTAAAACCATTAAAAGCATGATATGATTGGAAATAGTCAAGAAATGCTTGATATAAATTGTTTGATAAGTTGTTACTATCTCGTCTGCTGTCAAAGAATGCAAAGCTCATAAAATATCAAACAATAGTTATATCAGTTATTCTCTATGGTTGTGAAACATGTTTCCTACCTTACAAGACACAAACTAATTTAGGGTGTTCAAAAACAAAGCACTTAGGAAGACATTTAGTCCACAAAGGGTTTAAGATAGTGGGGAGTGGAAAAGATTATATAATGATGAGTTGCATATCCTGTACTCATGACAAAACATTGTTAGGATTGTAGGGGTTTCCCCCTTTCACAACAATACATTAACGCCTGGAGTCTGGGTGTTGTGTCTGATCTAGGTTCAAGTTAGCTTATAAGATGTGTGCTGATATAATCAGTCGGTAGAAAATGTGTACATAAAATATTCGAGAGAAAGGAAAATATCCCAGATGTATAGGGGTGTCAGCGAAATAAATTATTATTATTATTATTATTATTATTATTATTATTATTATTATTAGCACCGCGTCTTACTACCCGTTCGGGTTATACGCACTTACGCTAATGTGTAATGGTAGGGTGATTGTGAGATGAAATGGAGGACCTACAGTTTAACGTGGAATCCGAACCACGGTGGAGGCCTGGCATTCCTCACATTCACAAGTTGTGATTAATACACGTCTTGTCAGAGGTGAAGGAAGGGTTTGGCAATCAGATAAATCTGTGCCGGTACCGAGGATTGAACCCCGGACCCTCAGCACAGAAGTCTGACACCTTACCCCTAGACCACCAGGTCACCAGCGAAATAAATACTCGAGGCAGTATTTATTAAATTTTCCTAAATGTTTTCAACTCTCCATTCATGTAAATCACCCCATTTAAGTTTGTATGTGAATGTTCAGGAAGAGTAGCAAAATACAGTGCTAAAAAAGACTTTTTCTTACAATTTTCAAGAGTTTGAAAACAAATATTAACTCTTTACTAATTTGCTTGATTTTTTAAATGTCTATTTTTCATTTCTTGGTTTGAAAAGTTTTGCCAAGTGTATTGTCTCATTCTCATGAGTATGTAATATTGTACGGTGTACACCATTATTTCCTCTTTGTGAAGTAAGCATGGAAAAGAAAGCTGCCCATTATTTAACACACAATCCAGTGTATCTTCAAAACATGTAATTGAATGACAGTTCTTACTAAAAGCTGTTTCTATTGAATTTATTATATGATAAAAGTGAATGTTAGGACGGATCAGTTTATCTCTAGTTTTCAAATTGACCAAATGGCCTGCTAGTTCATGACATAATCCCTCCTGAGTTTCTGGATTAACTAAAGCAGAACAACATATTTCACATTTAACTTTTTTTAGTAACTGCCTACATAAATACCCAGTTACATAATAAACAATGCAGTCTACAATTGGAACTCCAGAATAGTTGTGTTCTTCATTAATTATGTCACAGTCCCAGTCATCTTGAAGAACCAACCTTTTCAAACATGATTTTATCTCTTCTATTTTGGAAGAATTCTTTCCCTCTTTGAAGATTTTCTTAAAATCACTGATATTCAACAACGGAGATGTTTCTTCTGAGGCATAACAATTTCCATACTTCGGTGGTTTCAAAATGCTGAAAATTAATAGAATTTTATACAATTGAAGGAATGTTAGTGTAGACGGGTGATCGTTAGAACCTGCAGCTTGCCGTATCATACCAAAGAAGTTCTGGAAACATAAAATGTAACAGAATAGGTTAAAATATGTCAAATTTGCTCATATGTACTTCAACAGACAACTTTATAACTTATTTCAGTATGAATGTTTATATTTTGATAAATATTTATAATTGTTTTAATATTTTGTTTAGTGTTTGGGAAAAGATATTTAAGTATCCAACACACATAAATTTGCCTAGCAAGTGTTTGCTAGCCATCATTAGTGTTGGACCTATGAGACCAGCAGGTATTGATACACACCCCCCTTTTAAACTTCATAATACAAGGAGAAGGGGAAGTTGAAGGATAGGAAAGAAACATAAAGGGGAGGCAATAAATAAATTTGTGTATCAAAATATTAAATATTCTCTTTTTCCCCAAACCCCCACTCGGTTACAGACCTGATGCTTGTATTAGAAGTAAATAATAAAATATGAGAATATGTATTTACCTCGAGTGGATCTTGGTTCATCTTTGCAGTTAGTACATACGAAAAATGGCATTAATTTAAAAGGTATGTTGTTAACTGCATTACAGACAGAATTGTCACTCTCAGTCCGTCAGCTGTGACTTTAGTAAGGAATTGTTCCTTTCTGATTTTCCCTTCGTGTACTCTTGTTTCTCATTCATTTAGCCAGTATAATTAGTCTGCTAATACCTTGAAATACAAATGAGTAAATAAAATAGGGCTGAGGTGCCTCTCTTACAGGACACTACATGTATGTCAATGTTGTAATATATAGTGCACTGCAATGTATGTTTAATTCTTATAAATCAAATTAGAAATTATTAATCTCACACCTCTTGTATTTTATTATTGACAATGTGCTAAACCTTAAAGTCAGAACCATCTATTCTTAATCCTTCAACTGCATAGCGCCTGTTAAGAGCATCAAAAAGATTGTTGAAAAAAAGGCAAAAGTATTGTGTATCTTGGCAGTTTTCAAATCCTTTGGTTTTATAATGCCGGTAAAATTCTAATCCAGTAGTAACAGAATTACTGAAAACCTGAAATATATTAAAAAAGATAAAATATAGACCAATCAATATCATATAGGCCTAAACAATAAATAACAGGAGTGAGACATCAAATACCTCAAATCCTTAAGGATATTTGAGTATTCAATAAAATATTGGATTTGAGACTCAAATCCTTAAAAAAAAATATTTTACTTAATTTTTCAATTGAAATTTGTTTTAGACCTTTGATACTGTATGTTGGTTGCTCATAACAAATATATTTTATAAGACAAACTCAACAATCAGAACCTCAGACCAATAATTTAACACGCAACAAAGCGCATTAATGTTATAGTGAATAGATTATGAACAAAATTGTCACTTATCTAATACTTCTTTCTATTTTCTACTATTATATTATTTTTCTATTTACTCTAAGGTTATTGATTTTTTTCAATATTCAATATTCAAATTTAAATTCAAAATTGAGAGTAGGGATTCAAAAGCAAAATAAAGATTTGTGTGCAACTCAACTCCAATAAATAATATTGATAATCATAAATTATCATTATACATAACCCATAAGGGTAGTAAAATGGGGTGCTAATAAGTACATTAACTATATTTTATTATGAATATTATAAATACTGAATTAAAACACAACAAAAAAAACTAAACAAGACACCAAACTCAGGATCCTTAGTTCAGGAGATGCTCACATTAATAGGTGAGCCAAGATGTTGGCCCATCTTTAAGTTATACAATACCTGTGTAGCAAGACGTACTCTCATCTTATTTGTGTTTGTCAAATTTATATGAGCATTCGATAATTTTGGACACACACGCAAAGCTGCAGGGTGCTTACAATCAGCTTCATACAATATTCGAATATGATTCCACTTCACTAAATTCTTGTCAGGGTCAACCCAAAATAAATATAATCCTAGTTTAATTGTGAACTAATCTATATTCATAATAATATAGAATATAGTTTATAGGCTTATAATTGAATTTAAAAAGAAAACATCCACTATGCACAATAAATAAAATACAAGTTTTATTGCACTCAAAGTATAAAATCCCTAAGTTTTATTTTTTAATATAATTAATAACACTGTTTGGTATAGTTAAAAAAGATAGGGCCAAAGTATTTTTTTAAAAGTACTTGTTTAAGTGCACTAGACCTGGAAAAACATAAAAGGCCTAATATATTTGTATTTTTCTAACCTTTAAATAATAATTATGCTTATACTATTTAGACCTTATGGCAAAAATAAGCCCAAATACGTAAAGAGATGACACGACCCCTTGATTTGACACCTGAGTTATGATGAGTATGAGTTATGATGTCATCTTTTCTAATCATCATTGTTTCTCAAGTAAGTAGGGGTGTGACAAGTCCCCCTTGAAGCAGAATCAAAGTTTGAATGCGTTTGTTAAGTGTTCTATCCTTTATAATATTTTGATATAGCCAAGCGACCTTGAATTTGGTGAGTTTGGTTTTCAACTGTTTATTAAATAAAAAATTCAATATTTCTAATTTTAGTTTCTATCGATTCTACATATCTTTGTGAGCGTTTTGATATAATAAATTATGAATGTTTAAATATACAACAAAAAAAGTTTCATATGTAGGCCTATGGGTATTATTTTTGAGCATCGTCCCCTTCTTACTTTTATGAGCAAATAAATTAAAATTTCTAACAAGAGTCGTCATACAAACAACTTGTCATTTAAGGCCCTGTGTTTGGATTTTGATTTTAGTGAGATTTTAGACTAATACGAAATAAAATTATATTAAATAGACCTAAATATGATTATAGTAAGATATCATTTGATTTGCTGTTTCCTTGCAAGTATAAATTGTTAGGGCCTAATAAAAATGTCTTAATGATTTGTTTTGAGGAAATAAAGTGTTCCATCAGTTCTAGAGCACCATTCCCAATTTTTTTAAATGCACTTTTTCATATTTTTTTTTTATAAATAATGTCTAAAGTTAAGGCATTAGAAAAAGCACTGGTATAAATCAATATACAGCCAACTATAACAGGAGTTTTTTTTATTCCACACATTGTTCGCGCAATGTGGAAATAAGAGAAAAACTAACCTATGATAGGGATGGGTTGTGAAATCACAACCTGCTCCTTTGTCACTGCTCCTCTGACGTCACATTCACAGCCTGTTCCTGACAGACGAAAGGAGCTGTTCCTTTTTGTCACAGGTCAGTTTGAAACGTTAAACCTATTACTGTATTCCCATTTGTTTTCTCCGAGCTTCTACTGTTTTCTCTCAGTCGAGACTGCGTCGTTACCATATTGTACGGTAGATGGCAGCACAAAACAGCTACGTATTAGAAGTGTTTATCAACGCTTGGCATTGCTCCTCGTCTCTCTACTTTCTTTCACAGGCAGCGCTGGAACAGGTCCAGAGGAACCTTGCTCCTCGTCTCTGTCACAGGCTGCGCTGTAACAGGTCCGGCGTAACCATGCTCCTCGTCTCTCTGTCACAGGCAGCGCTGGAACAGGTCCAAAGTAACCTTGCTCCTCGTCTTTGTGACAGGCTGCGCTGTAACAGATCTGGAACAACCTTGTTCCTTTATGCTCCTGAGATATTTTGGAGCAGTCGTACAGTAGAAAGGAAGTGGATACGTTGTGTTCTTGTTACAGCGCTGAGATCAGGTCCAGCGCAACCTTACTTATCTATTATAGACCTAGCTAAGTGTTGGTTTGGGGAGTCACAAATGAGTTTTTAGGAGGAAAGCTTTCGTAGTAAAAAACAATATTTCCACAATACAAGTACAGTATGTAATGTATTATCACAATAAATTGCTACGTTAATGTTGAACATTGAAAGGGCCCACTTGGTGATCAAATGATTCAAGGCAAGGTTCAGCAATCTACGGCCCACTGACTGGTTTTATTTAGCCCAAAAAATATTTAGAAAACAATTGTGTTCAATAGAATTAATAACTAATTGCTACATGAAAAATGTAAAGTTGAACTTTTTTTTTTTCAAATAGGTCCAACAATTATTATTTTTTAAACACATATGGCCTACGATATGAAAAAGGTTGCAGACCCCTAGTCCCTGGTGTTACTCTTGCAATAGACTGAACTGCCGATATAGGGAGATTGGGGTTCGATCCTGGTTGGTTGCAATGAGGGTGGTTTTACGTAAATGTTTTCCACTCTCACTTCACAAAAATGTGGGTGCACTTCCTCTAAAATCATCCATCTGCGTCCCTAACAAATTAGCGCAATTAGTGCATATGGCTATAAACCGAACTGGCAGTAGACACGATGCTTAAAAAAAATTAGGCTCTGGGAGTAGTTTTGTATATAGAAACTGTGACAAAAAGGAGCAGGTAAAAGGAACAGGTCCAGTGGTGGAGCAGTAGCAGATTGCTCCTGCTCCACTAAAGGAGCAGTTTTTTCCCATCCCTAACCTATGAAAGCATTGATCTCTATACTATAACTGGATGGACATCTGTGGCTGAAATTTTCGAGCTGTCGTCTGCATACCATTGGGTAAGAGAGAAAGAAACTTTCGGGTATCTCTTTCTCTCTTTCACTCATACAAGGCAATGTGGCATTTTGACATCGTTCATTAATTTGATTGATTATATGAGATACATCAATGTGAGAGTGGTTAAATTAAATAAATATGTTAGTTAAAGCTTTGAAGAGCATATAAAAGTTCAAAACAGGTTAGTTTTTTCTGTAAATAAGTTGATGTAGCCTAATATGTACGATGATTTTTGAAGGAAGCTTACTTTTAAGGCTTTATCTCGTACCAGAATCCTACCCTATATTTATGTCTAGTTAGGATAAAAGACCTTCCAGAAGGAAATTTCTACTTCTGTTCTAAATTGCCGTTCATCCTACCAAAATATTATATATATGATAGTATTCTGGTACGAAATAAAGCCTTACAGATTGGAATTATTACTAAAATCCGGGTTTTTAAGATACTGTACTTCCTACAAGCCAATAACCTAAATTATCATTTGAACGTAAGACTTCTACACAAAGTGTGTCATTCAAACAAATGTAATACAGTTTTTAGCTAACTTGTTTCATTATAGTTATCGAAATGTCAACATAATATGATTTCTGAAAGATATGAGCCAACTTAAAAAAAACAGGTATTATTACAATAATACTTTCCACAAGCCTATAACCTAAGTGATAGTTTGAATGCATGGCAACTATTCAAAGTTTGTCATTCAAACAAATGTAATCAATTTTTAAGATACCTTGTTCATTATATTTATCGAACTTTCAATAAAATATGGTTTCTGAAACCAATATACACGCTAATAACCAACTTTAAATATAAGTGTTGTCGTGGCAGACTGTAAACAACATTGATGATAACTACATAAAAATTGAAATATCTAAGGTTTTATTCGTATTTGTACAGTATTACCTGTAAAACTGGATTGTATATCCTTTAATGTAAATGTTTCTTCAGGAAAGTATGGTATAATACTTCACTATTTTCAAACAATAACACTTTTATTCATCAGAGACATGTTTTCGCATAAGAACATTTAAAGAAACCGTTAAATCTTTCCCCCCCTCAGTGTAGCAGACGATACACTTGAGCGTCACGCTTTTGTCCTTGGAATGTGCATGTGTATGTCCATCCAGTTATGCTATAGAGATCAATGTATGAAAGCAATTGCACACTAACCTTTTGCAAAATTCTTCCATCACTATCTGTTACAATCCACTCTCGTAGAATATCTTTTGGCCAAAAATGTTTTTCACAAAATCTATCATTAGATTTTATACTAAAGTTCTCTTGACCAGAAATCTTCCTTATAGTATTCTCCCACAATTCACGTCTCTCGAAATTTGAGGGCGTGATAAACATTGACACGTCAGTTTTAAAACAACCCGGAAATTTACATTTATTTTTGACTTGTAAAGCCATTGTGCAAGAATAAAATCTTATAAATCTCAACTGTAGATCTCTGTCTGAGTTCCCTATATTAATGCGTATAACCAGAACGGGCAGTAGACGCGGTGCTAAAAAAAAAATACGCTGTGAGTAGGTACAAATTAGGGATGGGTTGTGAAATCACAACCTGCTCCTCTGACGTCACATTCACAACCTGTTCCTGACAGACGAAAGGAGCTGTTCCTTTTTGTCACTGCTCCACGGATCAAATACACGCTGTAACAGGTCCGGAGTGCGTATTAACATTCCCTAACCCAGCACAGAGCACCACGCATTTAGAGCGATATGATTGGTCCTTGGTCTTAGCGCGGTCTTCAAACAGCGGTCAATCACCTAGCGCAACAAAGGCATAAGTGTTGCTGCACATAATATACTAACTAGGAGTTTGCCGTCGGCTTCACTCGCATTGAAGTTAGGTAAATTACTTTTTACAGCGAAACATATATACTAGAAAATACTCAATTTAAGACACGTACTATGAGGCGAGGATTTCAGGTGAAAGAGAGAACGCATATAAAATGCATCTATGGTAAATCGGTGTATTTTATTAATAAGATGATAATTATAAATAAGATGATGACGTGTCATGATCTATATTTATTATTAAACATGTATTATTAAAATAAAATAATTAAATACCATATAATCAATTCAAAGAAAGGCTTAAACAACAATATACAATATTTTAAAGGAAGGTTTAAATACTATATGTAGCTACGCAAATTAGGTTCAAACATTATAAGAAATTACAAAATAATTTCAAAAAACCTTTAAATACACAATAAGAAAAGTTTCAAACCTAATAAATAGTTACGAAATATTTTTTTAAAAACATTTAAATACTATTTAAGTAAATACTCAAATATAATAGATAGTTACAAAATAATAAAAAATATTTAAATAAACTTCAAGAAGAGGTTCAAACATAACAGGTAATTACAAAATAATAATTAAAAAACATTTAAATACACTTTAAGGAAAGGTTCAAACCTAACAAATAGTTACAAAATAATAAAAGCACATTTAAATATACTTTAGAAATGTTCAAACACTATAAGTAGTCATGCAAATTATTTAGAATACATTCATTACATTAGAGGAGTTCCTCGCATTAATTAATTCTGAAGATATAATTATAGTAAGACAATATTAGAATACAGGCTGCACGGTATAATGCGCTAGTCTCGTGTTAAACAGGACTGCCGAAGACGGGGAGACCGGGGTTAAATCCCGGTAGGGTGCACTGATAGTGGTTTTTTTCTAAATGGTTTATCCCAGTCTCTCCACACAACTTTGAGTGCACTTCCTCTAAATAACACCTACATTAGCGTAATTAGTGTATAGGCGTATAACCCGAACGGTTAGTAAAACGCGGTGTTATAAAATATGTTACTGTGAATGTGCTTAATTCATTATTTTGTAAAATAACCAGTGAATATATAGAATCACCGAAAGTGATGGTTTATTTAACAAATTATAGGATTTATCTAAATTTACCAATGATTTTATTAGTTTCCCAATGCAGTTTGGTGAAAGTATGAAATATGAACTTTATTATCTACACTTACCGGTGATTTAAAAAAGAGATATATCTTGTGTATAAGACCGTAGCCAACCAATAATTTTGGGGGAGTTTAGTGGACCCACCCCCCAATTGCCGGAGGCTAGAAAAAATTCTAAATATTAAACACCTCTAGAAGTTCTCTGAAGTGCTTTTTATGGTAGCACAGTCCCCTGATTTGTACTTGTACCTTAATTTTGATATTGTTTGAACCATAAATAAAGCCATACATTTTTGGTTCATAAAATTTTGGAGAGGGGTTGATTTCCCAACTCGAACTATGGCCTAGCTTGTGTATCTGGATAAAAATATAGAACATAAATCCAAACTAACCTAACCTAACCTAACCTAAAATAAATTCGTCTATGCTTGTCTAGGCTAACCTAATTTGCCTAAGCTAACCTAACCAAACCTGATCTTGACGTGACTTATTAACATTCACTGGGGGCGTATGGTAGTTTCGTAAAATGTTCGATGAGTATGTGAAATAGTAAATACATTTTGTACATTCCCCAAGTGAACCAGTGGATTTTTAGAATCACCGGTGACTGTGAGAGGAGAAAGGCGGCGTAGGGGAAAGAGAGAGAGAGACGGTGCGGTGTAGGGAGCAATCATATCGCTCTAAATGCGTGGTGCTCTGTGCTGGGTTAGGGAATGTTAATACGCGTCCGGAGTAAACTTGTTCCTCGTCTCTCTGTCACAGGCAGTGCTGGAACTGGTCCAAAGTAGCCTTGCTCCTCGTCTCTGTCACAGACAGTGCTGTACCAGGTCCGTAGCAACCTTGTTCCTTTATGCTCCGGAGATATTTTGGAGCAGTCGTACAGTAAAAAGGAAGTGGATGCTTTGTGTTCTTGTCACAACGCTAAGATCAGGTCCGGCGCAACCTTACTAATCTAACATAGGCCTAGCTTAGAGTTGGTTTGGGGAGTCACAAATGAGTTTTGAAGGGGAAGAAAGCTTTCGTAGTACAAAACATTATTTCCACAATACAAGCACAGTATGTGATGTATTCTCACAATAAATTGATACGTTGATGATTAACATTGAAGGGACCCGCTTGGTGGTAAGATTATTTAAGGCAAGGGTCAGCAATCTACTGAATGACTGATTTTATCTAGCCCACAAAATATTTAGCAAACAAACAATTTGTTCAAAAAATGGACTTAATAGCTAATTACTAATTTGTAAATGTAAAATGGAACTTTTTTTACTTTACTTTTTTTCAAATTAGCCAAACTTTTTTTTAAACCCATAAAGCCCATGATAGCAAAAGGGTTGCCAGCCTGTAGTCTCTGGCTTCACTTGCACTAGAATGGACAGCCGATGACAAGGAGATTGAGGTTCGATTCCGGTTGGGTGCACTGAGGGTGATTTTTCCTAAACGTTTACAACTCCCATTCCAAACAAATGTGGGTGCACTTCCTCTAGAATCAACCATCCTCATTACTAACACATTGACGTAATTGGCATAAATGCGTATAACCAGAACGGGCAGTAGACGCGGTGCTAAAAAAAATTAGGCTTTGAGTAGGTACAAATATAGTAACTGTGACAAAAAGGAGCAGGTAAAAGGAACAGGCCCAGTGGTGGAGCACTAACAGATTGGCCCTGCTCCACTTAAGGAGCAGTTTTTCCCATCCCTAGTACAAATACAGTAACTGTGATAAAAAGAACAGGTCCAGTGGTGGAACAGTATTAGATTGCTCCTGCTCTACTTAAGGAGCTGTTTTTCCCATCCCTCAAGTTACTCCATGGTGAATATTCCAGTTGTCAACGGGACGACACCGGCACGTGGCACAGTGGTATCCCTTCACAAAATTTAGTCACGTATTGGGAGTAATACGTAATATATGTTATTATTTACCCTATATTACTTTAATCTCTAATTTTATATTTATATAAAAAAAATAATTAATTATCACCGAGAATAAAGTTTTGACAAGAATAATTAAACATATACCAAATATATTAACTGTATGTAGTCAAATATAATAGTTAAGAGTATTACCCTTATTATAATAATGTAATACATAGGCATTCAATTATATATTATATTAGGTTTTAAACATTATTAATGAATTTATACATACTACACAGAAACTAGATTATGCGAGCCATCTGTTAAGCAAATATGGAACCTGCGTATTGATGAAACTGTCAGTATTTGTAGCCCTGTAGTGTATAATAATAATGATAATGATGATGATGATAATAATAATGATTATTATTATTATTATTATTATTATTATTATTATTATTACTACTACTACTATGGTTTTGTGTCTGGGAATTTGGAGATTATTTTGATGAGAATGAAATAATGATATCACGGGGTAACACTGGAAGTAAACCAAGCTGATAATTCTTAACGTGGTTAATGTTAAAGCGTATTGATAAAGGTATTAATTTAACGCTTCTGATTTACAGGGTCATTCATGTCCTACCTGAGAGAGAGAGGGCAGGGGGGTAAAAGAGAGCTCTGCCCTCCAGCCCTTTCCAATACCCATGTTGAAATGTTAAAGAAACATTCATAATAAATACAGTTACTCCAAATGATATACTCTGAGATAGAGAGAGGGAGATGATAGTTCATGTCTGAGATAGAGTGAGGGAGATGGTAGGTCATATAGAAGATAGAGTGAGGGAGATATTAGGTCATGTAGGAGATAGAGTGAGGGAGATGGTAGGTCATGCAAGAAATAGGGGAGGGAGATGGGAGGTCATGCAGGAGATAGGGAGAGGGAGATGATAGTTCATGTCTGAGATAGAGTGAGGGAGATGGTAGGTCATATAGAAGATAGAGTGAGGGAGATATTAGGTCATGTAGGAGATAGAGTGAGGGAGATGGTAGGTCATGTAGGAGATAGAGTGAGGGAGATGGTAGGTCATGTAGGAGATAGGGCGATGGAGATGGGAGGTCATGCAGGAGATAGGGGAGGGAGATGGGAGGTCATGTAGGAGATAGGGAAGGGAGATGGGAGGTCATGCAGGAGATAGGGCGATGGAGATGGGAGGTCATGCAGGAGATAGGGGAGGGAGATGGGAGGTCATGTAGGAGATAGGGTGATGGAGATTGTAGGTCATGTAGGAGATAGGGAAGGGAGATGGGAGGTCATGCAGGAGATAGGGCGATGGAGATGGGAGGTCATGCAGGAGATAGGGGAGGGAGATGGGAGGTCATGCAGGAGATAGGGCGATGGAGATGGTAGGTCATGTAGGAGATAGGGGAGGGAGATGGGAGGTCATGCAGGAGATAGGGCGATGGAGATGGTAGGTCATGCAGGAAATAGGGCGATGGAGATGGGAGGTCATGCAGGAGATAGGGGAGGGAGATGGGAGGTCATGCAGGAGATAGGGCGATGGAGATTGTAGGTCATGTAGGAGATAGGGAAGGGAGATGGGAGGTCATGCAGGAGATAGGGCGATGGAGATGGGAGGTCATGCAGGAGATAGGGGAGGGAGATGGGAGGTCATGCAGGAGATAGGGCGATGGAGATGGGAGGTCATGCAGGAGATAGGGCGATGGAGATGGGAGGTCATGCAGGAGATAGGGCGATGGAGATGGTAGGTCATGTAGGAGATAGGGAAGGGAGATGGGAGGTCATGCAGGAGATAGGGCGATGGAGATGGGAGGTCATGCAGGAGATAGGGCGATGGAGATGGTAGGTCATGTAGGAGATAGGGGAGGGAGATGGTAGGTCATGCAGGAAATAGGGCGATGGAGATGGGAGGTCATGCAGGAGATAGGGCGATGGAGATGGTAGGTCATGCAGGAGATAGGGGAGGGAGATGGTAGGTCATGCAGGAAATAGGGCGATGGAGATGGGAGGTCATGCAGGAGATAGGGCGATGGAGATGGTAGGTCATGCAGGAGATAGGGCGATGGAGATGGTAGGTCATGTAGGAGATAGGGCGAGAGAGATGGTAGGGCATGCAGGAGATAGGGCAAAAAAGATGTAAAGGTATAGTCAGTCAGTCCTTACAATATGAAGGCATTGGTTTCAATTTGTTACATTATACTGTATGTGAAGGAGAGGATGATCGCCCCATTACCGCTCTGAATCCATTACTGACCCATCCGGGATAACTGCAAACTGCAAAAGAGTTCAGAGGAAATTGACCTACCTTGCAGTGGAGGGAAATTAGGTAAAAAAACACATTCAATACAGACTTCTGGGATTTAAACCCCAACCTCCCAATCATTTGCAATCCAGGATAACCATTCAACCACCGAGGTGGTTTATTAATTTAGTTAAAATTCATTCTCTTTATTTAGTGTCTTAGGATAATGGTTTGGTCCGACACATTAGCTTAGTCGGTAGCGTGTCGGCTTAGTAACCTATGAGTACCGGGTTCAATTCACGGCATGGCGGAAAAATGTATAATTAATGCACTGACTCAGTTGTGAACTAACGGCCGGGGAGATGGATGCTATGTCTGTTCTAGATCTAAGATATAGTAGAATTTTGGTGGGAAGAACACTATATCATATCTGACAGCCATATAAATTACTAAATTTGTTTAATACATTCATACGTCAAGTAATATGATCTACAACTATCACGTTTGCTAGATAATTTAGATACCTATTAAATAATGGATTAATAATATAGTAAAATGTTATCAATTCTGACCACAAAAAAAAAAGTATGTATTTTCCAAACTGTTACCCCTTATCAAAATCAGGGTATAGCTTCTAAGTCGTGCGCTGGTATCATCAGTCGATTCAGAAAGCAAAAGATACTCAAACAAACAAAAAAGTATTTGGTGTGAGATGCAGATGCAAATACATCTCCATCGCACACCATATACTTTTAATTTTTGTTAATTTACCTAAAGGCCTGAAGGGTGATATTGACATTCAGGAGAGTTTAGTTTATTTTAGTTGTAGTTTTCAAAACATAATACATACATTTTCAAGAACAGTACCACAACGCACATACCGACAGTAAACTGAATAAAGAAAGACGTTATCGTTTGTAAAATTTTAATGAATAAACACTGAGATTTAAGGCAATAAAAACAACAAAAGAACGAAATATTAATTGCATCAGTAGTATTTTGGAGTAAGTCGTCTGTTTCTGGTCTGATCCAGCAGCGAAGAGGTCATAGTTTAAATCCTAGTTGGGCATATTTAGATAATTTGCCCTATGATTGTCCCACCTCCCTACCCGTGAATTCGAGTACTTTCACATATAGTGTAAATATCCTAATATACCTACCTAGGAATTAAATTTTGGAATGGGTTTGGGGGGGGGGGTTACATGTGGGGTTCCTGGGGTTCATCCCAGGCCTATCAAGAGGTTGGTGGTAGGGGGCAGAGGGGTCGTCAAGGACGTGTCCGAGTTCCGGGACAAGGGGGCTAACATCGTAATCTCGATCCCCGGGCGATTGGAGGACCTTCTCAACAATATTTAGTTTGAATGATATTGCTTTATTTTATCAACAATTTACATTGAAATCTTCAATATGGATACTTTGTGTTCTTGTCACAGCGCTGAGATCAGGTCCAACGCAACCTTACTTATCTATTATATAGGCATAATTTAGTGTTGATTTGGGGAGTCACAAATGAGTTTTGAAGGGGAAAGCTTTCGTAGTACAAAACACTATTTCCACAATACAAGCCCAGTATGTGATGTATTTCTCACAATTAATTGTTACGTTGATGATTAACATTGAAGGGACCTGCTTGGG
Organism: Timema podura; assembly: GCA_033556935.1. NCBI lineage: Eukaryota > Metazoa > Arthropoda > Insecta > Phasmatodea > Timematidae > Timema > Timema podura. Next base: position 33,053,054 of record JAVRXN010000009.1, read on the forward strand.
GGTAAAATTATTTAAGACAAAGGTCAGCAATCTACTGACTGACTGATTTTATCTAGCCCACAAAATATTTAGCAAACTAAAAATTTGTTCAAAAAATGGGCTTAAGAGCTAATTACTAATTGGGAAATGTAAAATTGAACTCTTTTTGTCTACTTTTTTTTAAATTAGCCAAACATTTTTTTAAACCCATAAAACCCGCGATATCAAAAAGGTTGACCACCTCTGATCTTTGGCTTCACACTCGCACTAGAATGGACTGCCGATGACAGGGGGAGTGAGGTTCGATACCGGTTGGGTGCACTGAGGGTAATGTTTCCTAAACGTTTTCAACTCTCATTCCAAACAAATGTGGCTGCACTTCCTCTAGAAACAACCATCTTCATCCCTAACATAATGCGTAATTGGCATAAATGCGTATAACCGAACGGGCTGTAGAAGCGGTGCTAAAAAAAAATAGGCTGGGAATAGGTACGAATATAGTAACTGTGACAAAGAGGGGCAGGTAAAAGGAACAGGTCCAGTTGTGGAACAGTTACATATTGCTCCTGCTCCACTAGAACAACAGTTTTTCCCATCCCTAGTCTGAACAGCTGTTTTTGTAAAACGTCACAACGAACTGCAACGATCACAGCGCTTTCTCATATAACAGCAAATCGTGCAACTAAAAAGCTTCACGTTCTGATCAACTTTTACAATGGGCACAAGTCTGTCTCTGGACGTTGTGCAAGCTAACACTGCCTAGCCGACGGCTAGTCTGGGAGAATATCCCAGGAGTGGGTGCGAACACTTCAAAGAGAGGTGGGCTGGCCGGGTGAACATGAAGTTCCGCTCTTGGTAGAGTATCCCGAGGATAGTGAGATTTCTTCTCGGCAGCCGGGGCCTACTGGCGGGTGGATGTGTGTTGTCGGACTCGGTCCCGGTTAGCTACCTAGTGGTGTAAGTCCTCACCACGAGCTTGGGCACTCGCTGGTGAGACTCAGATGTACCCTTTTCTGAGCAAGGCGTCTTAAAAGTAGCAAAGCTGGGTCGGGATGGCGGCGCACTTCTGACTGTTAGTGGTGTTCTCGGTTGTTGGGGGGCTTGACTGCTGTCCTTCTGGAGAAATCTGGGCGCGGGCGGATTGTAGGCACGGCCTGGGATACTCTTATCACTGGTCCTGCTCTGGTGTTCTGACGTAGTTCTGGGGAGCGTCCTGTGTGTGCGTAGACTCTGATGTACCTGTTTTCAGAGCATCACGCATACGGGTAGCGCGAACTTGAGCTGGGGATTTTCACCTGGGTTGGTCCGGTGTGCCGAGTCCCAGTGAGGGGCAATGAACCTGGTACTACAAGGCTCATTGACCCATATGCTTACTTTGACGGGGTTGGAGGCAGTCAACAACTCACACACATACACGCACAAAAAACACTTACACACACCCAACACACACGCTCTGCCTTTAGCCCCACTTAATGCACAAGAGTGAGCACCACTATGATCGGTTCTTGCTACTGTTGACATTGAGTCGCAGTGTCGGCCCTGATAAGGGCCGCTTCTTGGTGGTGTTACAAGTAATATACGTTCCATTGGGTTCGTTTAACCACATACAGCACATTAGTTCTTTTTTTTTATCTAGGCGACAACTGTCCTTTAGATCTGATTAGATCCCTGACATTTCCAGTAAAATCCCACGCTACCGAAAATATGCGTCAAAACATATCTTTGGTAACGGAGCATGCTACCTGCACGATACTATCGCAGGTTTTTACTCTCACTTCTGTCGAGGGTTTTTTTCCTGCTCTTACTTCCACTCAGTGGGGCGGTCCTGGTGACATTTCCCTTTGTCTGCCAGGCCTGCCCTACCCTACTCTAATAGAGTCGTACTTTCATTTCTTACTTTCACGCATTTTAAAGTGCATAGGCCTGACGCACGCGTAGTACCCCACCTTAGTTTAGCTTAGTCGCACATGTGGAGAGAGCAGTAGTAGAGTCGGCTCTCACACACGGCAGTGCGGGATACGGGGGCCTGCCGTCATCTTTTTTCCTTTTTACAATGGGTTTTAAGTGGAGTGTCATGGTTAAGAACCTTTAGTGAAAGTGCTACGAATAATATTTTTTTTAAGTGGAATAAAACGATAAATAAGCTTTTTGCCCAACCTCAAATAAATATATAAATAATATTGGCCTAAATTACTGTAGTTAGCTATCAAATTCATACATTAGCATAAGTTTTCATTAAAGTTATCCAAAGTGATAGATGTCAGTTGTTGGCGTAGGGATATATTAGAGATTATATCTAGTAAGTTTTTGGCTGTCATCCAAGTAAACTAAGGTCGTGAATGTATTTTACCTTTACTAACGATATAAAGAAATTATAATTGAATGGTTTCAAGCGAAAAGTCACAGATAATATGTTTGTGGAAGCTCATTCGCGAGATTGAAGAGTGGGAGACGTAATAACACGTGGAGGGGGGGGGGGGGGCCGCGCGTTCTCATATTACATAATCCTTGTGTATTTTATCTCTAGTTTTTTTTTATATACTATTTTGTTAAACTTCTTTTTAATTGTATTGGTTAAGTATAAGAAAAGGCTGTAGCCTAAACTTCTCCATTAAAGTCGATCATCATCATCATTATTATCATTATCATTATTATTATTATTATTATTATTATTTTTTTTTTATTATAAATATCTCCAAGATTAAGGTGCTAGTTTTTGATAAGGATGGATCAGGAAATGATTGTCAACTTGGTATTAATGGAAAACTGTTAGAATAAGTGAATGCTTTTGAGTATCTGGGTAGAATGGTCTATAAAAATGGAAGGATCGATGGTGAAATTGACAAATGGGCAAATGCATCTGAGAGAGTAGTTGGCTATATACTGCCACCTGAAATCTAAAAAGAGGGTAACGTGAATTACAGCGCGAAGGAGTTTACAAGATCTATTCAAAGAGCGGTTGAGCAGGCTTAGAAGGAATACGAGAGGGGCACGCAGGAGGTATCAGAGATGCAATGATCCTGCGGGTCGTGCCTTACTCCTCAATATTTACAGAGGAATGAAGGACGAGTATGAATCCGCCCTGGTGTCAGTGAAGAAAAATAGCTGGGAGCAATATGCTCAAGAAGAGCTTAGGAACAACGCATGGGGCATAACTTATAAAATAGTGACAGGGAAGATAAGGCCCCCATCTATGATCTCGACACCGAGGAAGTCGGACATGACATGGAGACATGACCTTGTGCTGAGAAGAGTCTGTGAGGATATTGCTGGATACCTTGCTTCCGGATGACAATGCGGACCCGGGTGATGATGACGAGGACCAGGTAATGGCTAGACAGGACATTATGAAGGAATACGATAATAGAGAGGTGACCGATCCAGTGACCCAGGTTGAGATTATTAAGGCAATAGCTGAAATGAAAAGTAAGAAGGCTCCTGGACCTGATGGGATCAAGATTGAGGTCCTTCAGAAAATCATTGATCAGATAGCGCCCTTCCTAGCGCGGGTGATGAACGAGTGCATGACCCAAGGTCGTGTACCAAACATATGGAAGCAGAGTGAGGTGTATGTCTTCAAAATATAGCCTTGTACAAGGTTCCGCTGAAATCAGTAGATATAGGGATATTGTATAAAGAAGGAGAGCTGAGCATGGAGAATGTTGAGAGGTATGTAAATTCTGCAGATATAGTGATACACCCTTGGACTATTGGGCTTTACAAGGAAGTCTTGGAATATCTAAGCCAATACGGTCCGAAAGTAACACGAGCATTCTACTCAAAGATGAATATAGAAGCAATCATGCGCAGAATGTTAATGTGTTGGTGTAAATATGTATATGGTCGGGAAGAGAGGTTTGCGAGTGCTGATGGTGCTAGACGAAGAGAATTCTCGCGGTATTCAGCAACGCAGAATGAAAGCATGTACTATCTCCGGAACTACGACCTGGTGTTATCTAGACTGATAGGAGCATCTTCTCTGACTAAATTCATAAATGGGGGAGAAAGGAAAATATGGGGATACCTCGAAGAGATGGAAATATAGTACAGGAGGTAGTAATAGTAGGGTTGGTTGGGCCGAATTTGAGATATCCAGGAAAAGGAGATAGGCTATATATACTATGGACTTTAGGATGCCGAAGGTGTCTTTAAGTGCATAAGGGATAACTTTATACCCTCTGCAAAGGTAACTGAGGAAGAACAAAGAGGCAAATTTTGGCTTTCCCATCTCGAGTGTAATCTATGAATTTAGAATAAGGACCATAGTGGAAATGCTGCTGGCAGAAGCCAAACATTGGGCAAAAAGGGTAGGAAAACCAGTACACCTGCAAGTAATAGGATTTGGTATGGGAGTTTGGTGTTGGTCTATTTATCAGCAAGAATACTACTATAGGTTAGTAAAAAAGGTAATAACAGAGGAGCTAGTTGATAGAAAATCCAAAACTAAAATCATAGATCACATCGAGTTTCTGTGGATGGATGGAATAATGGAACATTTCAGGGACCATGAGGAAATATGTAAAAAACGGGAACGCTAATAACTACTATCAAGAGGCCTCCGTATGAAAAGTATGGAGATATGGAAAATCAAGGATTCCTGGTCACATGCTATAGATGGGATGACAATATCTGGCCAAGAAATGGATTCTGGGATGGCCATTACGGGTCGACAGGAGATTCTGCTGCTGCAGCTTCTACATACATAGCCCAATTACACAATCCAGTGATTAATGTACGATTACAGGGAAACTACCGTATTATAGGGACGGAGGCAAGATAAATAATAGAACTAAGGAAAGTAAGATGGAGGAAAAAAGAGGATTAATAACTGTAATAGCTGAGATTGTATCAGAAATGGTATCCATTCCAAATAAGGAACCAGTATTGGTAAGGTCATGAATAAGTGTGGAGGAAAAGGCTAAAACAATATAATCGGTCGTTGTGGCAGAAAAAGCGAAAGTGACAGGAAGAAAATAGGAGAAATTGTGTGGGAACTGTGGAGGAAAGGATTAGGATATGGTAAGGAACAACTGAAACAAGATGAAAAAGAGGGCAAGGACCAACTTGTGACAGCAAAAAAGGCATGCCAAGGAGTGGAAAGAAGTAGTTGTGATAGTACAGCAAATCTAGAGGAAGGGGACCTGAAGATTGCTGACGTAGTGCCGCACTTTTATCCCAAATTAGAGGAAAACCTTGAGCTATCAAGATTGGAAGAACATCACAACCTTAACTTGGCTCTTCGTCACTTAGTAAGGAAGAGCCATGAGAAAGGTGACCAACACCGGAGGCACAGGATAGAATACAGTTTAAAATGGCAAATTTACCCACAGATATATCCAAATTAAGGGAAATTGTAAACAAATTCTTTAAAAGAAGGGAGGAAGAGTTGGATTTGGAAGATGTTTACAAGCACCTCATTCAAGCACATGGTCGCACCGCGTTCGATGCAAAAGAGAAATGGCCGAGATGTTACATCCACACGTACCATCCGTAATGGAATAAAACAAGAAAATAGGAATCAAATTAGGACAAATAAATGCAATGCGAAGTTTGATCGTGATGCAAGAAGGGAGGAAGGTGGCGGAAGAAAAGGCGTTGGATGTTGTGTGCCTACAGGAGCCTTATAGCACCATAAACGGAATCATCCCACATATGCTAAAAGACACCAGAATTATATCGAATGGGAAGGCACCAATGAGTGTCGTTATAGTGCTCAACAGGCACATAACAGTGACAGGGATTAATCATTTATGCAATTAGAAGGTCATATGTGTGGAAGTTCGAACTAGGATCGGTAGGTGCTTACAAGTTAATATGTATTTTCGGTTCCGAGAGAAAATAGAACCTTATATAGAACAACTAGAAAATATATATGAGGAATTCCCTAATATACCAGTTTTATACATGATGGAGTCAAATGCCAGGTCTCCACCCTGGCATAGCAATGACATAAGAAGGTAAGATAGTAGCATAAGAGGGTATAGGGCGTATCAAAGAGGGAAATTACTAGAGGATACAATAACAACAAGGCATCTGGAGGTGGTAAACCAGCCAGGAAATCCTGCAACGTATTTGGGAAGGGCAGGAGCCAACTCTAACAATGATGTCACCTTGTGCAGTGTGAAAGCAAGAGAACTAATAGGAAATTGGTAAGTGCAAGATTATTAGACATCCAGCGATCATAATCTGATAACTTTTGAACAGGGTAAGGAAGTAGACAGGGAAAGTGTAGGCATGCAAATCCTCTACAACCTGAAAAAGGCAGATTGGGAAAAGTTAAGAAGAGAGCTGGTACTACCGCAACCTGTGTCACAGGGAGACAACATAGACCTAAAAGCGAAGAAACTCACGTGGGCCTTGCAGGCAGCTATGAGGAAAGCAATGCCGGTTAGGAAGGAAGTCACGAGATGTGTAGGAAATCGACCATGGAATGAGCAGCTGTAAAAGCTACGTGGGTATGCAAGGAGAGCAAGACGAGAATACCAAAGATGCCTAGAACCAGCAGGAAGACTCCTACTTTTGAATATACAACGTGTTTCTAAAACATTGCATCAAACTTTGGCAGGATACTCCTTGGGTGAAATTAGAATAATTCTCATAAGCAACCTAGGGTCCATCTTCAATATTAAGGGTGGTATACACCCCTAAAGACAGAGCTAAAAACGAATGTTGTGTGAAATATTATGAAAACTGCTTAGGGTATTACAACGAATCTTTGTATACTACTTATTGAAACCTTGATCATTAATAAACTAAATGTGCTGTTACCGTTACCCACCCCCATCATGTAAAAAATGGGGGGTTGTAACACATTTTTTCTAAAATAAAATATGTCAGAGTAGGTATTACCAATTTTTACTTAAGATTACAAAACAGGGAATCAAAATTTACAAAAAAGTTGTCTTGGAGAAACTGTCTAGCTTTCCCCGTTTCTGAGATAATCACACAAGTTTGAGATCAAAGCCAAGTGCAAATGCCTGCCAGGTAGGCAGCCAGAATCGCAGTTTTATTTCGCAATGCAGTCGTTTAACCATTTTTACCGCCACGTGTGACTATGTATCACGTACATTTGGTAAACAAGGCTGGTTTGTGTGTTATGATGGAAAAACTCTGATACTTTTCCTTCTTCATAAGCTCCGATGTGTTGCTATTTATTACATTAGTGAGTTTTGCTTACACAGTTCACACTTGGGTGGGATTCTATTCTTTACACTCACTGGAATATTGAAAGCTACATTAAGAAATACAAATTATAGTTATTGCATGTTTTAGTTCCTAGCTTCAAAAGCAGATTCATAGCAAGTGTTCAAAATGGTGGCCCCTAACGTTATTGCAATAATTGAGGCGACGTATCAATGACTGGCGTACTCTTTCGAAAACACGTGGAGTTTCTTGAACCTTATCACATGCAGCAACTATCCTGGCTAACAGGTCTTCCACAGATTCAACAGCTGTCTCGTACACCAAAGCTTTGACAAAGCCCCACAGAAAGAAGTCTAACAGATTTAGGTCAGGAGAGCGTGGTGGCCACGCAACAGGCCCACCTCTTCCTATCCATCGGGCAGGAAATGCAGTGTTGAGGTAGTCACGCACAGCTCTTGTGAAATGAGGTGGGGCACCGTCATGTTGTAGCCACATGCTTTGTCTAACGGAGAGCGGTACATTCTCGAGGAACTGTGGCAATGCAAATTTCAGAAATTGGTAGTAGATGTGGCCAGTCAAACGTCGTGGCATCAGGTAAGGGCCAATGAGATGGTTACCCACAATGCCTGCCCAGATGTTGACAGAAAATCTATGCTGGTTGCCCATGATGATAGTTGCATGAGGGTTCACGTCATTCCAAATGTGACTATTTGTACTATTAAAATAGCCGTCTCTGATGAATGTTACCTCATCGGAAAACAATATTATAGTGGAGAAATCAGGAACCACTCCGCACTGCTGCAAAAACCAGTCGGAGAATTCATGTCGAGGAACATAATCTGCTGGCCCCAATGCCTGCACCTTGCGCATGTGGTATGGATGCAGCAGCTGATCATGCATGACACGCTATACTGTGGAATTGGACACATTCGTTTGATGCGCAATGGCACGTGTGCTTGTTGACGCGTTATCATCCACATAATTCAGTACCTCTTTTTCGACAATTGGAGTGCGAACATTCCTCGGGTGACCAGCTCCCCCTCGTAGCTGAAATGTACCTGTTTCACGAAGTCGCTGAGTGACATTGGTGAAGGTCCGGTGATAAGGTTGACGTCGCGCAGGATATCTATCGTGGTACAACCGTGCAGCTGCTCTGGCGTTTCCTCTAGCTTCACCGTACAGCATGACCATGTCTGTCATTTCTGCGTTTGTGTACTTTGCCATTTGACTAGTAATACGCGCAACATGCAGTGAAGTCGTGTGGACTGATGCAGTCTGCTCGTGGAGGGAGGGGAAGATAGTGATAATAAGAGTGGGGGAAAGTAGGGGGTGAAGCAACACAGCTTTATTGGCTCCCTACCTGGCAGGAATTAACACTTGTCTTTGAAATTAAACATGCATGATTATCTCAGAAACGGGGAAAGCTAGACAGTTTCTCCAAGACAACTTTTTTGTTAATTTTGATTCCCTGTTTTGTAATCTTAAGGTTAAAAATTGGTAATACCTACTCTGACATATTTTATTTTAGAAAAAATGTGTTACAACCCCCCTTTTTTACATGATGGGGGTGGGTAACGGTAACAGCACATTTAGTTTATTAATGATCAAGGTTTCAATAAGTAGTATACAAAGATTCGTTGTAATAGCCTAAGCAGTTTTCATAATATTTCACACAACAGTCGTTTTTAGTTCTGTCTTTAGGGGTGTATACCGCCCTTAATATTGAAGATGGACCCTAGGTTGCTTATGAGAATTATTCTAATTTCACCCAAGGAGTATCCTGCCAAAGTTTGATGCAATGTTTTAGAAACACGTTGTATACCAGCAAAGGAAGGAATAATTCGAAAATACAATGAAGATTGTTAAAAATTATAGCTGGGAAAGATTAATTCAAGAAGAATTGAAGAAGAATGCATGGGGTGTACCCTTTCAGATTGCATCAGGGAGAACTAGACCCCCAGTTGTCATTTCAACACTCAGGAAACCAGGAGGAGAAATGACTACCTGCTGGGAGGAATCAGCTAGGCTAGTAATGGATGTGTTGCTCCCTAATGATAATTCGGAGGAGGGGGATGAGGAGAACGAAAGAGTTAGGCAGGATATGAAAATGGCATATAATAATGAAGACATGATAATGGAACCAGTAACACTGAACGAGATTAAAAGGCTAATGGCAGAAATGAATTTAAAGAAGGGACCTGGACCTGATGAAATCAGGGTAGAAGTGATTCAGGAAGTCAGTGAACAGATAGCACTCTTTATGGCCTAGCTCATGAATGAGTGCTTGGCTCGTGGCAGAATCCCAAATGTGTGGAAGCGGAGCGAAGTGGTAATTATGAGTAAAAGGGATGACAAAGACCCGCAACTCCCAAAGTCGTACAAAAGGATATGTTTGATGAATGTATGTGCAAAACTGCAGGAGAAAATTCTATGTAAGAGAATGAAAAAACATAGAGAGGGGGTGGGAATCCATCCTCAACAGTACGGCTTTAGGAAGGGCAGATCTACAGAGGATGCGATTTGTGCTGCTGTTAGGCTGGTAGAAAAATCTAGGGCAAAATATCTTAAAGGAATATTTGTGGACATCTCAGGTGCACTTGATAACCTTTGGTGGCCAGCCTTATTCAATAGATTAAGAGAACTAAACTGTCCAGGGAGTCTCTACAGAAGCTTTAATGACTACTGTAGGAACAGGTATGCAAACCTGAGATGCCCAGGATTAACAATAAAAAAAATTAATAAAAGGATGCCCACAAGGATCGGTTAGTGGTCCGATATTTTGGGACGTTGGTCTCGAGCCTGGGTTGCTGTATAGGCACTCCCTGAAGTGGTGGGGGTGGTTGCTTTTGCTGACGACTTGCTGATAGTGGTTGAGGAAAGTTCGAGGAGGAACCTGGAAGGAAAAAGTAATAAGGCACTGAGCGGCTTGGATAAATGGTGCAGAAAAGTAAGACTCAGCATGGCGCTGGCGAAGACAACCTACATGCTGCTCAGGGGAGTGCTTAAGAGAGATCCTATAGTTAAGATAGCAGAACAATTAGAAGGAGTAAAATAGTTAGATACTTGGGGGTGACGATTGACGAGACTCGTAGCTTCCTAGCTCACATGGACAATGTATGCGGGCTATGAATGGGATAGTCAGTATAGGGCAGCGTAAGTTCCATCTGACCTTAAAAATGATTAGACTATACCATCAGGTTGCTTGTGTCAATAGTCGGATATGGACCAGGAGTGTGGGCACAACGGCTGAGAGGGGACAGCTAAAAGGAAACTCAGAGGCCTTCAGAGGAAAATTCTTATGATACATTCTGGGGCCTACAAAACTGTACAAACCAACGCGTTATGTATCACCCTAGGTGCCTGGCCCCTAGACTTAGAGGTACGAAAGAGGGCCGCTGGATATTGGCTTGGAAAAGGGAAGTTAGACAAAGTAATAGAATTAACAACTAACGGTGTAAGTACCAAGGATGATGTAAGAGATACCTTCCTGTGGCAAGCAGACTGGGAAGAGAGTACCACAGGCAGAAGGACATTCCAGTTATTTCCGAACGTACAAGAAAGACTGAGAATGAAACATCTTCAACCTTCCCAGGGACTTGTCCACTATATCACAGGGCATGGCCCATATCGAGCGTTCCTCTTTAGGATGAACATGAGTGAAATCAATCTTTGCTGTTGTGGAGGAGAGGTGACACCGAAACATGTGACCTTGGAATGTATATTTAAGGAAAGGTAAATAGTGGATCTACTAATGCCTATACAGGCCAATGCCATATATCATATATTGAGGGATGTAGACTGGTGGAGCTACCTCGATGATATAGCGGACAGGGTATTAAAAGCAGAAAGGGACAGACATTTGGACGAACTAAAATAAAGACGACAAAGGCAGGACCAAGACTTGAGACAAAACAAACAGGAAGAAACAACTGAGGAAGAAGTGACGAGTGAAGACGATGGAGACAGAAAAGGAGAAGAAACATCAGACTTAGACGAGACGTTACCAAACTGGTGAAACAAAACACAGAAAGTGTAATAAAAGAGAGGGTGGACTAGATTTTGATGGATTCTTGATATATCTAGAGCTATAGCCGAGGAAAAGCGTCTCAGGGATACCAGTGATGAATATCGCTGATGAGCCAGGGAAGCCTGGAATACTGGCTAGGGGAGAATGAAAGTAAGTGGATACAGGTGAGACGTCGGAAGTTGTTCCTTACTCGAAGAGCCCTGCTCGCTTGGAAACAAGCGTGATGCTGGGCTGGAGCTATCGAGCACTCCAGGGATGTCGACTGGCACGGTAGAAAGTGATCAGAGAAGTAAAAGAAAATGGGACTCCCTACAAGAAGAAGATATAACTGATTGTGTAGATGACGGCACTAGGTATAAGCTAGGTTAAGTTAGATTTAAGTCAAAAGCAGGCATATAAAAAGGAAAAAATGTATACAGCCAAAATAACCTCAGTAGGGAAAGAGGGACAAGTATAGTTATAAGATATCATAAATTAAATAATGGTGTTGATATATAGTAGACAGAGCTGCTAACAGGCACAGGTCAAGGTAAATTGGTAGTGATCAATAACAGGACAAGTAGTTTTAGTAGGAGTATATGTTTATATTCCAGAAAGTTTATGTGTACAATTTAGATTAACTTTATAGAAGGCATATTGTAATATGAACAGAGCAGAAAAAGTCTGATTTATAGTAAAATAAGATGTCAGGACAAATGTATAAGGAAATTGAAAATAAAAAAATATCAATATGCAAAAAGCTTACGAAAGGTTGTCCAAGGGATCGGTCTGTGAGCCGATTTTTTGGGATGTAGGACTCGAACCTGGATTAATGAGAATTGAGGCGTTCCCTGATACGGCGGGAGTGGTTGCCTTTGCGGATGATTTACTTATAGTGGTTGAAGCTAAATCAAGACGGGAACTAGAGGCCAAGAGCAATACAGTGCTCATGGTTTGGACTGTTGGTGCAGGAAAGTTAAGCTAATATTGCACACGCAAAGACGACGTACATGCTGTTTAGGGGGGGCACTCAAGAGAGATCTGATGATAAAGATTAATAGACAGACTATTAGATGTAGCAGATGCACCAGATATATTGGCGTTATGTTAGACGAGAAGTGTGGCTTCATGAAACACATGGAGAACATAAGCGGAAGAGCTTTGAGGGTCATGAACAAAATCATAAGTATAGGACAGTCGAGGTTTCGGCTGTCTGTGTTGCTTATCAGGTTATACCACCAGGCGTTGTTAGTCTCCATAGTGGGTTATGGGGCCAGCACATGGCTCAACAGCTTAGAAACGTATGAGTCAAAAGAGAGATCAAGATCCTTCAGAGGAGTGTACTTCTGAGGCTCTTTGGTGATTATAAGACTGTAGCAATGAATGCGCTGTGCGTAGCCTTGGTATCTGGTCACTTGACTTAGAAGTCAGGAAGAGAGCGGCAATGTATTGGTTGAGGAAAGGAGATCTAGGAAAGGTGGCGGAGCTAGCCCGGTAGGGTGTGATGAATGGATTACAGGTGAAAAATGTATTTATAGATGAGTTGCAGACGTATTGGGAAATAAGCCTATCTGGTAGGAGGACCTACCAGTTATTCCCAAGTGTTGTAGAACGGCTTAAAATGGATTTCCTTTAGCCCTCTCCAGGATTGGTACATTAAATTTCTGGCCATGGACCACACAGGGCTGCTCTCTTTGAAAGAAAACTAACAGACACAGGACTATGTGATTGTGGAAGGGAGGCGATGCTGGAGCACATGATGCTAGAGTGCATATTTTCAGCTGCGGACAGGTAGATGATGCAAGTCCCGCTGCAAGCGGGTGCTATTTACAACATATTGCGCAACGTGGATTGGTGGAGTCTCCTAGACGCAATTGCGGACGACGTTTCGAAAAAGGAGAGGAACAGATATGTATTTGACATGAAAAATAGGAGACAGAACAGACGGGACAACGAGGCAAACGGTAGACAAATGGACAGGACCGATGACGAGAGTGACGATAATGGAAGTATGGACTCAACATCGGACGTAGATGACAAGATCCAAAACTGATACAAAAACAATTAGACTCACAAGGCTAAGGCAGAGTGGGATGGGGGAACTCCTGGTTATTCGGAGCCCAGCTGAGGGAAGGCGTCCTCTGGATTTCAATAGCGTGAGCTGCTGAAGAACCGGGGAGCGCCAGAATACCGCTGGGAAGTATATTATTGGAGTGATATCGTCTAAGACGGAAGAACTAGCCCCTCACTCACTTGGTCTGGCCCACTTGGAAACAAGTGTTATTGCTGGGCTGGAGCTGTTGGGCATCTGGTCCATCAACCGGTTGCTCAGACGGCTGCTTTCAGTTCAGAAGATGCAACTGGGAATAACATCAGAAGACCCTGCAGCCGCCGAGAGGAAAGAACTTGTAAATTAGGTTAATTTAGTATTTTAGTCTTTCTTTTCTTTTCTTTATATCTAGGTTAAGTTAGTTTTAGGTCCATATAGGTGGTGGCTTAGGTTGGAAGTAGGTGGAGCGAAATCTCCGATAAGGCGCCTCCCCAGGTGTTGGATAGGGGGATGCTCGCCACCGCTGGAGTTTTTGCCATCTCTGGGGACTATTAGATCTAGAGGTCGGCGGGACAGACAACGGTGGAGAGTACCGAGGGCGTAAAATACCTGAGGTGGACCAACTAGTAAGACAAAAACTACATAGTAGGATTCTAAGGACAGTTAGATTAGGTGCAAATTACATAATTTAATTATTGTTTGAAAATTGATGTAGACAAAAATATGTAAGTAGATTTAGGTCCCGAACTACCCTCTAGATGTCGGGAAAGATGAAAATTATAATATTACAAAGAAAGAAGTAGTAACGAAAGAGGCAAAGATGGCAGTGTATAAAAGTGTGTTAACGCCAACTTTTTTTTTTTATGGATGTGAAGCGTCGATTTGTCAAGAGAAATACAATAGCAAGGTGAATGCGGTTGAAATGAGATTTCTAAGAAATGTGTGTGGAAAAACTCTTATGTACAGATTCAGTAATTAATGGGTGCTAAAGGAGTGCATTTTGAAAGGTAATCCAATAGGTCAATGTGAAAGAAGCATCTTACAATGGTTTGGGCATGTTGAGAAGATGAGTGCGGATCTCAACTGGCGAAGCAAATATATGAGGATATAGTGTGTGGATTAAATAGATGTAAGGCGTCACTAAATGTTGTAGATGAATGTGTAGAAAAGAGAAACGTTAGGAGTTTTAAGAATAAAAGAGCATGTATGAATTGGTGTATGGATGTTGTTTCAGTGAAGGAGTATGTATGGATAGGGAAGAGTGGAGAAAATTAGTGAGGATGGTTTAAGTACGGAGTTGTTTTTTGAGCTATGTACACAGTTTATTGCCCACCTCGTAAGGGAACAGCGTGACTATGTATGTATTAATGTACAAATGTAATTTTTCCTTCAAGTTCAAATTATCCTATTTTAAACACCTCGTGTGATAGAGAACTGTTGAAACACCTGGTATAGAAATTTTAAAATACACTTACTTGTATAGGTGGTTATGGAAAAGATAACTATTTAAAGCGTTATGCTTTTATTTCTTGTGACCCCTAGGAGAGATAAAGTATTGTGATGCCAACAAAATCAGTAATCAAGATTCTGATAATCTACTTCGGTGGCCTCATCGGCAAAGACGCGACTTTCTCAATAAACTAGACTGCAAACGACAGGGAGATCGGGGTTCCAATCTCGGTCGCATATGTTGAGGGAGGTTTTTACAAAAGAGATTTCCACTCTCTCTCCATGCAAATGTGGGTACACGCTCTATCAATTGAACCTACCTCATCCCTACCCACTATAGTAGTTGATACACATATGTATAACCAGAACAGGTAGTAAGACATAGTGCTAAAAAAATATGATAAAGGTTGATGTTTTATGACCCCCTGAACCCAAAAAAGTTGTATTTGCAAAGCTGTCTATCTCTCAGTCTAGAATCAAAACTATTTTACCAATCTTCCTAAAACTTGGTATCTAAAATTTTCATAGGGCTCCTAAAAGGAGTTTTGGGAATATTTTATCCAACCCTAAAATTAACAGTAATTTACTTATGGGCAAAGAGAGAAAACAGTGAATTTCTCAAAACCAGCTTCAGTGATTTTGATTAGGTTACAATCCATATCTAGACACAGTTTAACATTAAAAACAAACATTTTTCCAGGATAGATAATTGCATTTTTATTAAGGAGAATAAAATACAGCGAAAATGATCAAACACCAAAAACCAAAGATTATTGAAAAGGTGATGAATTAGTGTAGCAATTACATAATTAAAATTTGAGGGCAAAGCTAGTTCCTAACTATTAGTGACATAACAATTAATATTAACATTATCTGCTGATATAGCAAGATTAATTATTCTGCTCATTGGTGTAAAGTGATGGTTATTTATTTTTATTTTTTTCAATATGTTTCTGTAACAGTGTGTTATTGTGTTTTCCAGTAAATACTCTGAATGCGGTTTTAAAACCTCCCATTCGTGCCGCATGTTCCACCCAACGTAATCTACGAGACTATTATCCTAACAATGTAATGTGATGATTACAGAGTATGTAATTGATCATTACATAACTTCCTCCTTCCCCCAGTAGTGCACCTTGTTTTCGAACAACCTACATTCCTCGAAAGAAGGCGATATGTCAACAACTTATTTACTGAGTACCTGATACTAGATGTGTATATTTTTATGTAAAAGAGCGCGAAATATTCGCAGAGCACCGTACCATTTATCTATACTTATATGTGTAAATGTTATGATTTAACAACACAACATGAACACAAAGAATAGGCTAGTGAGGAAGTAAAGTTAAGAAACATCATGTAATATATATTAACACCACCTCTTACTATTATTTCGGGTTATATGCTTATGTACTAATTACGCTTATGGTTTCAGGGATAAGGAAGGTTATATTTAGAGAAGTACACCCACATTCACACGGTGGGAGAGTGGAAAACAATTTTGAAACAACCACCCTCAGTACGGCTGACCAAGATTCGAATCTCGATCTCCCCATCATTGGAAGTTTAGCCTACTGAGAGTGAGACGCCTTATACCATGCAGCCACAGAAGCGGGAAGATTTTAATTAAATAGACTTTTGAATGGAATTGGAAATACAGTCAATAAAACAATTTCAAACATATTTAACAATAATTTACATATAATATTTTATTTTCCAGAAGCAAGTGACACTTTCGAGGCCATGTTGTTGTATCAAGAATTGGGATCTTATCAAGAGGAGACCACAACTTCTTCTCAAACGTTTGAATATTCCACCTTAGTGTTCCCTGGTAACCGCACTTCTGACAGTTCTAGCAAAGTCAGAGCCACAGGTCAAGTGGTTGAGGAAAACTCTTTCGATTACAAACAAGAAACAAGTATTACTTTTAAAAATGAGCACAATAATTATAAATATACACAAAATAATGGATTCGATGAAACAAAGAATGGGCAGGATGAATTTAACTCAAATCTCTCACTAAAGAATAATTCAATACACTTTGTTAATCCTCTTATTCCACTTAGTACCCAGACAAACTCCACATATAGTGATAAAAATAAAGACAAACATATTAGTTCTGTTACCCACCAAACACAAGATAATAGTGAAATTTGGCTTACATCAACTGAACTAAAGAAGAAGATTTCAAGCGAAAAAAATGTAAATAGAAAAATATATTTTAAAAATATCAGGCATGCGATGACCAAGCCAATTTTTGTTTTTCCTAAGTATAAATATCAAAACCAGAAAAATGAGTACCAAAATGTTGATAATGAAACTATTGTAGAGAAAATAAAACATAATTTCTTGCCACAAATAGTTAGTAAAATATACTACACTAATATGTCAGATGGTGCATGCTTAAAGGGGTTTGTATTGCCTAAAAGAATACTAGTTGCTTTGGAAAAATTAATACACCAAAATAGCAAACACGCATATGTTGATGATAACAAAATTCCAGATGTTTCATTTGTTATTCAACAACATAAAAACCCATTTTTATATACAACAGAAATGGTAAAACTTAATTCAGGTTTACCCGTTCCAAGCAATGAATGTTCTTCTGATAATAAAAAAATTCAAGATTTTGTGAAATCATTAAAAGATTCTGCTAGTTTGGAATATAAAATAAAGCATTATAAAAATACAGATCAAAGTAAAGAAAACTTAACACATAGAAACAAACTATTACCAAACATTTATTTGAAAAATATAATAAATTCACATGATTTGTCATTTAGAGGAGAAAAGCATAACTATATGACATCAAATAATCTAGGAGGTAATACCACCTTAATACATAAAATAATCAAGAGATCTGATTCAAACACAATTAAAGACAATAATTCAAATATTTTTGCTGTGCTTAGACATGGTAACACCCCTATGGGCCAGGAAATAAGCAGAGATTGGTTTAATGCCAAGGAAATAAGCAGTGATGGGTCTCATATACATAAAAATTAAGCAGTGATGGGTCTAAGGCCTATGCGATAAGCAGTGATGAGTCTAGTGCCCATGCAAATAGTATTGATGGGTCTAATGCCCAGGCAATAAGCAGTGATGGGTCTAAGGCCTATGCGATAAGCAGTGATGAGTCTAGTGCCCATGCAAATAGTATTGATGGGTCTAATGCCCAGACAAATAGTAGTGATGGGTCTAAGGCCTATGCGATAAGCAGTGATGAGTCTAGTGCCCAAGCAAATAGTAGTGATGGGTCTAGTATCCAGGCAAATAGTAGTGATGGGTTTAATGTCCAGGCAAATATAGTGATGGTTCTATGTCCAGGCAAATAATAGTTAGCTCTATGTCAAGGCAATGGTAGGAATAGCTCTATAGTCGAGGCAAATGGTAGGAAAATAGCTCTATAGTCGAGGCAAATAGTAGTGATGGGTCTAGTGTCCAGGCAAATAGGCACTGATAGCTCTATAGTCGAGGCAAATTAGTATAGTATGGGTATAGTGTCCAGGTAAATAGGCACTGAAGCTCAAATAGTCAGGCAAAATATTAGTGATGGGTCTAGTGTCCAGGAAATAGGCACTGATAGCTCTATAGTCAGGCAAAATGTAGGATAGCTCTATAGTCCGACCCGGCAAAATATAGTGATGGGTCTAGTGTCAGGCAACAGGCATTAACGGGTCTAATGTCCAGGCAAATATTAATGATGGGTCTAGTGTCCAGGCAACAGGCATTAACGGGTCTAATGTCCAGGCAAATATTAGTAAATGGGTCTAGTGTCCAGGTAATGAGTAATGATAAAGATAAGGCAATAAGCAGTTTGAGGCATAAAACCCAGCCAATAATAAATTGTAAGCCTAGTACCAGGCCATTAAACCATTGTGGGATTTAAACTCGAGTTAATTAAAAAGGGCGCGTCTAATAATCAATCAAGAAACATGGGGATATCTAGTAGTGTGGCAGTACGCGCAGATTGGCCTAATAATCAATCAAGACGCTTGGGTAGAGCTCTTAGTGTGGCGATTAGCACAAATGGGTCTATTAGCATGGCAAAGAGCAATGATGACTCTGTAAGTGTTGCACATAGCTCAGATAATTCTGTAAGCCATGCAGAAAGTGATGGTGACTCTGGAAGCTCTGCAACAAGCAATAATAAATCTGAAAGCATTGCAAAAAGCGAGGGTTACGTAAAAGAACATAAAAAAAAGCCTAAAAAAAGATGCTAATAAATTTATATTTGTAAATCACAAAATTAGCCCCCCCTTTTTTTCAACCTCTCCAGATGAATTAACTAGTTGTTCCCATTTACGAATAACAATTATATTTTGTAATATATTATTTAATAAAAATTACAAACAAAAACATTATTTTGTAAATAATTATGTGATGTCACAATGAATGTAGGAGCAATCTCTCACTTAAATAAAGAGGTTTGTTTGCGAGTTTGTTTCACTCATGTGTTTCTTATACTCTTAAGGGCGGACATGGGTTTTTTTTCCCCTGTAAAAACACTATTAAATATATGATATTCAAATATTTTGTCTTAAACTATGTGATCAACTGTTTGATCTAGAAATCAACAGCAAATCCAAAGAGTAACAGCTACAGTACATTTCAATCTTAAATCCAAAAGTAAATTATATTTTGGTTTGGTTGGTTATTTTATATTCACATAAGTAATTAAATATGGTTTCTTTGACAAAAAAAACTATATATTCTACATAATTATTTGATTTTTAATCTACATTTATGAAGATAAATATTCAGATTGCTCCCACTAAAAAGCAGCAATGGAAATAATCTCTATAGGTATATAATTTCCTAGTGTCTGTATCCTTACGCACCCTCCAAAATCTCCTAGATGACTTATACCCGTATCACACGACACTAGCTCGTACTTGAAATCCATGTGGTATACTCCATTCACGGTAGAAATTACTCTCTGAAAGGTCTTTTTTCCTACCAATATCCTACCATATAATAGCTTTCTAGTAGGGAAAAAGGCCTTTCAAAAAACAATTCCTACGCTGAACAGACTTTAGATAGCACTAGCTAGCACGTCATCATCTAGCGTCGTGTGAATCAGAAAAAGTATATTGGTTCTGCCTCTTGGTACTGGCTACCATACTAGTTGTGAGGATAGAACAGGCGCTATTTTAGTACTAGTTCCGACACTAGTCTGTGTATTGTGTAATTCGACCAATCAATGCGCGCTGAGATTGTGTGTAGAGAAATGGTAGAAATGGCGCCAACATGGCCATTGGATGTGATTTTGTTGTTGGCAGAAAATTATTCTAAACATCCTTGTTTATATAATACCAAATTGCACAATATGACAATATATTTCATATATATTTAATTACAAACATGTCATCTAAAAACGACAAACTGTGTTCCAGACCAAATTTTAATCTAAATAAACTTGATAGCATAGCGAACCTTGAGTGGTTGTTTTCTTGGAATATAAAAGTGTATGTAGGCCTAAAAAAAAGAACATTTGTGTATGAAGGATACTGTACTTGGACACCCATGGACTCAGGGGCCTCTGACCACATCGTAAATAAATGAATACAAATTTAGTACATGAACATTTTGTGATTGTGGGGGAGTTTTATTCTTGATTGATATCGTTCATATTAAAGACTGAGTCTGCATAGGACTACAATAGAGAAGCTTACTATTGCAGGCAATTTATTACTATTGAGGTTTCATATGGAGTGGGTAGTATGACTCTTGAAGAAAATCTTTGCGTGACGCTTAAGATGAGAGGGTAGTATGATGTAACATGTTACAATGTTACATTGATAGATATTCAACAACTGTTGATATCACCAAGTGAAGGAAATTAAACTATATATTTCTACTAGAGCTATATTTATTTATTTTGGCCAAAGAAATATTTTGATAAAAAAACTGCAAAAACATTGGCATTTTCTCGCGTTTCCTACACTCTTAACAAATGGAATTTCAAAATTGAAGCCCAGGAAACGGTAGCGCTTAAAATGTATACAACCTAAATAGAACATTATTTACGATGTGGTTAGGTTAACATTTGGTAGCCACGTAAAATATCATATAAGATAACCAAATAAGTCTTAAAATTTCAAATTGGAATTGTGGAAGCTAAGGAGGGTGAGGGAGACAGAGGGGTTTGTAAATGAGAGTAAATTGCCATCTTTCCAAAGAAAATATACTTTTATGCATGAAAGAAAATTTAAATTTGCCAATTTGATAATAGGACCATCCCACATAACCATAAAAGTTAGAAAGTTGTAATTCAAAAATTTACTTCTGGGAAATGGGAGGGGCCTCTAAAATTTCCTAAGTTATAAAAATTCGATATGTTCCAAATAAGGGTACACTTTATACTAATTAAACCTCCTCATCTTTAACACAATATCTTAATTAAGCGTATAAACTCGAACGAATATTAAGGCACGGTGCTAACAAAAATAACAAAATAGAAAATGTTATTGATGTTGACAGCAAAAAAAAATCTGCTTTCTAAAAAGGCTTGTTTTATAAAAATTGGACTGTATTAAGACATTTGGAAAACTAAATTTGTAAAGGCAGAGTAAAAAAGTTTAAAGTACTAAAAGTAAATCAACACACAAATTAAATCCTATCTTAAATTGGATAAATTAGATTTACAAATACATAGCTATTATCGCATATCTAAGAGCGATATAACAATTAAAATAAACCATTTCAGGTGACATAGCTTGGTGAACATGATTCTCTTTGGATAATAATGATGCTTCATATTTATATGTTTCTGTAAAAGAGTCTATTATTTAATTTATAGCTCGTTGATGAAGTGTGATGCTCTTTTTTCAAACATGTTTCTATGATCGTGTTATGTAAAGTTTGCATTGTCAATGGAGTGCGACGGCCGCCCTGTGATTGCTTTCGTTTGTGCACTTAGATTGTAGACTAGGTAATATTTTATTTCTAAGATTTTTTATTTGTTAATTGCCATAACTGGTTTGTGATTGCCATGGTTAGCTTAGGATTGTACACGAAGGAACTTTCAAAATTTTGACAGCTGGATGTTCACCAATAAAGCAAGAATGCTATAGTGAAATACGTCAAAGCTCGATCTAGTACATTACGAAATCAAAGTGACCAGAATATTATGAAATATATCAATGTACAAATTTGGTTTTTGTAAAACTATTTTATGTGTAATTGTATGGATTTTATAAATTATACTTGACTATTTAATACTAGCTGTATTTATAAATATTAGTAATAATAGAAAGGAAATAATAGTTTTAAATGTTCAGTTCTAAGTACTTAGTATTACTTTTTTAAATATTTTTTAAGTCCTTTATAAAATATTCAGATGGAGAGATGCAAACTATATAGAAAAAATAGATCAAATCATAATGATCATAAAAAATATAAGTATAATGAAATACTGGTTTCCATCATTCAAAATCTTAATAAATAAAATCAAAATAGCATTGATATAACTAAAAAGAGAGCTGAGGAAGTGACCCTATATTTCAATTTAATGACATGTCACCCTTGACCTAGGGTCGAAGAAAGGAGAAATAAAATAATGATCTTTAAAAATAAACTATAATTAGAATAAAAAATATTATATATATAAAAATGTTTATAATTAAAAACAAATTTACCAGTAAAAAGACGGAGAAAACCACAGAAAAAAAATTCCTCCTGTATTGAACTAATTAAAATATTTTAAACAATAAAAAAGGATTTATTACAATTATTATTGCTCTTTTGCCACTAAATACTATTTTCCACTGTACGATGGTTAGGTATGAATATAAAATAGTTGTTTCTACTTGCCCGGAACACCTATTTCTTTTGAAATTTCTTGCCGGCATCCATCCACAACAACCCGGTTTGAGTGCAATTTTAAACATTTGTTCCATATTTCTCGTTTAAGAAACACTTTATATATAAGAGTTTCTATATACATAGTCAAAATTGCTAACGAAAAAAAGAAAAGAAAATTGGAAGAGAAAACTTAAATGAACCACACGGCAGCCACGTGTTGGCCAAGCCGATATCTGAAATAGAAATGAAACATTCATTCCGGTAAACTGTCTGACTCATAGAACCTGCGTACGCGCGCAGTTGCCTGTCTCCACTATGAGGAGTCCCGCTATGAACAAAGGAACATTTCTCGCGCCGACTTGACTCCGACAGGCGCTGGTTCTCGGAATCTGACTACCGGCTTGTACTGTGCGCTTACCCTTAGACGCGATACACTTCGCGTTAACTTGATCTGTTATACACTTAACGGTTAGCACGCAAGCTAGGGAGACGTACTAAGAGGTACTTAACGAATAGCCGTTGTTTTCGTATTGGCTTTAGGGTGTTTGAGATGGGTGGAAGAAAAGGGAGACCACCATGTAGCTAAACTATCGCAAGTTTAACAATATAAGTTTGTCTTCGAGTATTAATTAACTTTTTTTTTTACCATATGTAGTGTTAAAAGATTAAATCTAATAAAATGTCAAGTGTTAACGTCCACGTTTCTTCAAAATAAAACTTCGGAATCAACCTCATTAAATTCAATCTTTTTATTCGAATAAGTTCTCCACGCCCACCATTATTAATTAACCCCGAGAGGGATCTGAGAGGCTCTACCGAACCAACTGGCTGCCGTGTACAAAGACCAAGAGAAGAAGATGGAGGGGAGAAGCGACTTTTTAGAACACGGCTAAAATAAAACACATGCTTTATACATGTAAACTAAAAATCATCCATGCAACTCTTTCATTCTGCTAAATAATATATATTGATTTACAAATATCGGCTTCAGAAGTAATAGCTACCTCCTTCCAACGCAGCCCTTTCCAGTCTAGTTGCAGTCTCTCACCAGAAATGTGTATTTTACAATCATACAAGCAAATAGGTTACAAAGTTCTGTACATGGCCTACATTATCTTATTATTCCGACAACTGTGTGTTGAGAACCTTTATGGATTAATAAAATAGTGATGGTATTAAAAAAATTATGCGGAGCTCCGCACAGACTTTATCACTCCATTGTTTAAAAATGAAGATATTTACTCAACGCTCGTAGCATGTGTGAAACGAAATAATAAACACTAGCAAACCCGATCGAATATTGCGCTATACTTACGTAAAACATTTTTTGACTCCCGTTTTAAATTTGTAATTTTATTTTTAAAGAATTAAAGCCCTCATTTGTATTTTTGGACCAATAAAAAAGCTCGATATTGGGTCCACAAGGTTCAACACTTCGTATTAAAATTTCGACTTCCGGTTAAAATTTTTGACATTTTACTAGAGGTTGCACATCTTATCGTTATTACATTACTATTACATTCCTCATTTTTAAATTTAGACTAATAAAATAGGTACGTAAATATACTATTGAGTCTAAAATGATAGCGATAAATTATCCCAATATCTCATAAATTACGGGTTTTATAAAGATATATTTCAAGTAAAAGTTTTTTATTTTTAACAGTATTACAATTTTGCAATGATAAGTTATTTAGTATCTCTAATAGTTGATTAGATATGGAAATTTACACTTCTGTAAAATACCCTAAAAGTCATTTTCATGGGAAAATGAAAATATCCATTTTATTTACTATCTTAATCTACGCCTATATAGCATTCTAATCAACATCCTTAGACCCGATATTGGGAAAATCTATGTTTTCTCCTTTCACCCTTTAGTAAACTACTCTTAATTTTAGGGTTAAACAGATATACAGACAGACGGCATTGAAAAAACCTCTTTTTTGGTGTTCGGGGGGACGTTAAACCTTAACATCCATCAACATCTCGGATTAAATTCTTTTTACGGTTTCAATGCTTTACCTTTAGTTTTCGAAAGTGTGTATATATATATATATATATATATATATATATATATATATATATGTGTGTATATATACATATATATATATATATATATATATATATACACACACACTTTCGAAAACTAAAGGTAAAGCATTGAAACCATAAAAAGAATTTAATCCGAGATGTTGATGGATGTTAAGGTTTAACGTCCCCCCGAACACCAAAAAAGAGGTTTTTTCAATGCCGTCTGTCTGTATATCTGTTTAACCCTAAAATTAAGAGTAGTTTACTAAAGGGTGAAAGGAGAAAACATAGATTTTCCCAATATCGGGTCTAAGGATGTTGATTAGAATGCTATATAGGCGTAGATTAAGATAGTAAATAAAATGGATATTTTCATTTTTCCATGAAAATGACTTTTAGGGTATTTTACAGAAGTGTAAATTTCCATATTATTATATATATATATATATATATATATATATATATAAGCGTATATAAATATGCGTATAGCTTGAAAACTATTAGTTTTATAAAATTATGTTTCAAATAAATGATTTTTAATATAAATAGACCTACATATTTGGAATGATAAGTTATTTCATATCTCGATGAGTTACGGAGGTATGATAAAAATTGAATTTACGCATCATACCGGAACTCTTAAAGTCATTTTGACGAAAGAGTGGCGGTAGAAATTTGTTTGCAATATTGACCAATGCTTGGAAATGAAATTTAATCAAATTCATTAGAGCGATTTTGATAAAATCGATTTATTTCTCTTTTCATCCTTAAGGAAATTAACCTTAATTTTAGGGTAAAATATCCAATTCCAAAAATTCCTCGGGGCAACCCTATGAAAACCCTGGATAACAAGTTTTAGCCTGATCGGTAAAACAGGTTTGACTCTACGCCGAGGTACAGATAGTCAGACGGACATAAAAGACAGCAATGCATAAACAACTTTTTAGGATTCGGGGCATCATGAAACGTCGAAATTCATCAAAACTCCAATTCGATTTTTTTGACGATCACAATATCTACCTGTAAGGTAACGAGAAAGTAAATATACTTAATCTACAAGAATTCGTTAAAATTACTCAAATCCTATAAATGTCTAAAAATGAGTTTAAAAAGACAAAAACCAAGAAAAGATTATCTAAAATTCCAAAACAAGGAAATATGATCAAAAATTATCAATAAAACATATATTTTTACAATCAGGTGATTATGAACAGAGTTTATGTGCTTATGAGCATTGTCTGTGATGAACCAATAAAAAGATGATATGTTATCAAAATACGGGCCCTGCTCATTAGATATTTAAAATAATTACGGTATAGTAGTACTAAATTACATTTCTGGAGAGCGGTAGCCTTAACCTCCTAAGTCTCCTCTTCAGTCTTACCTAGATACACTTTATTAATTACTTGATCATTGATTACATTCCTTTATGGTTAATATCTTAATTAAGAATATAATTAGTCGAAAATTGAACAACTACCTGTCCCAATTTTGTTATCGTAATTGTCTGTTCACTCTAATCAATTAAAATAATAAAACATGTTTTGAATAATAACATGAACAGTGTAATTCGTTATCTTAATGTATTAATTTCTAAGAACTGTAAATACCTAAACGATTATTGGTTGCTTGAAAATATACCACGTTTAGTGCGATTATTAAGCCTATCATTAATATTTACAAAATAAACAATAGTTATTTTTCAAAACTAGAATATTTCAGATAATATTATATTGTTTTCGCCATTACTCGTGCATTGAACATCCAAAGATGTACCATTTAATGGGTTAGTCTTTAATAGATAATTCTTTCCATGACGCACCAGTGTCATGTTATTTATTCTGATGAAAGTGATTTATTTGCATCTTTTTGTGGGTAATTATAATATTATTAACTATTTTTCGGTTTCATATTCTCATCATGTGTGAACATCGCATAGACTTAAAGCACTTTGATGACCTTAGTCGGAATGTTTCATGTTTCTATAATTTTTGTATTTATCTTTTATAGGTAACTTTAATCCGTCCTTTAAAATACCTGTTGTTAAGAACGTTCAAATTTTAATATATACCTACAATCTTTTTAGCACAACTTATTAATGATGCATTAAATAGCCAGACTATTATATTTTTGTTAATTACGGTTATAGCCACCTCTAAATATATTATTTTAAATTGAAAAATGACACCTGAACATGGGAATCTAATCGGGACTTTTGACTTAGTACCCAGTGCTATAAGCCACTGAGATATCGAGGATTCTTCGTACTAAGTTATCTGTATGCTCGGGATTTTAATTAATCACACATTTGTAACAGAAGATTCCGACGTCCATCACAGACTCTGCCTTAAAATGTGAGTTAAGAATTACCCTCAGCATGGAAGACGATCCCTGGATTGTTCAGTGGTTAGAGCATTGGATCTGGTCATTTTTCAATGTAAAAGAATACAGCTTATTAATCGTAAAAAAAATAAAATGTTTAGATCAATTCTTATTTTACTACATAATAGTTTAAAATGTCTTGTCTTTTGACTGTTTCGTAATAATGAGTCAATTTTTTGTATCAAAATTTTCAAACTTTTAAACAAACTTTAATATTGTCCTCATCATACCTCATCATTGGCCTTAGAATCTGTAATTTCAGCACTAGATGGATTTAATTTTAGTTTTAACGTCACTTGATGAAACAAATATTAATTTAGTAGAGCATGAATGATGTAACAAAATTTTTTTATTTTGTCATTACTTAAATTGGATGTCTTATATTTAGAGGCTTAGCAACCGATTTTAAACTATTTTATCAAACGTTCGTTTGGACCAAAATTGGATTTGTATAGGAATCCTTTGAATAAAAATTGATATTTGATAACTTTCTTATTAGAACAAAAAAAAAACAACTAAGAGTGCGAGTGAGTTTTAATGATTTAAAAATACATCCGGCCATTGTACTGAGTTCACACTGAAATGAGCAAAAGCATATCTCATGAATTTATATTATTTTAATCAAGTAGGTATCGGTGTTGTGTTATGTGGTTTTGTCAGGGTGTGCAGAGTTTGTTATGACTGTACCCGTGATATGTTTTCACCCACTCATTCACTATTTGACCGCTAACACATACTCGGCTCTTTAGACATCATTTTACATTGTACAGAGGATTCCGGTTAAATAGGGCACCAGTTAACGGAGATATTCATTTATTTGGGACAAAATTTGAAGAACTGAAACAACACAAGTATTTATCCCGAATTTTCCACGGTTATTTGGTTTATCTCACCGCTTAATTGGGGCAGAGAAGGTCGTGATTTAACAACAAATGGTATTTAGATGGTGCATAAGTTCGTAATATGGAGATTATGCGGGCTGCGGCCGAGACTGTTGGTGGTTTTTTTTATTTCTATGTCTTGATAATTATATTTTTATGGAAACTATACCTGCAGTATACAAATTGTTTACAACCACACTAGGCACTGTACACAGTACATACATCTTGTGGGTTAGCACAGATTAAAAACTGTAACAAACAGTGCACTGATTTGTGTGTGTGTACATGTAACTGATTTAAGACTCCTCTCAAGAGACTCTGTTAAAATTTGTCACTTTCCGAGGCAATGAAGGCCGTCCTCTATCAGCATTATATATTTGTGCTGACTTTTTTTTCAGTTGCAGTCCATAAAGAAATCACACCAGGAACATACATTATTATGTACTGTATATTCATTTTATACATGTACAGTACAATTTGTTTGTTTTAGTTATTTTTCAATAAATGTTTATATTAATATTACGTAAATACAGCGCGCTTTCGTTAAATGGCACATTTCTTTTGTTTAATTTGTAGAATTTTTCCTCCGTTAGAACCTGTTTTTCAGGTTTTTCAGCTCATTGTTTAAAATTTCGTTTACCTGGGGCAGCAGCTTAGTTGGGCCAAAGTGATAAAGCAACGATGTGTTCCACTTAACTGGAATTTAGTGCATTTCTATTGATACCTGCACAATGAGTTGTACGCTGTGTGATGATAATAATTCATAGGCAGAGTTTAAAATAATGTTTTTTTACACTGGCAACATCCCACGCTATGCCACTACTGAATGGTTGTTGTATTTGATAACGTTTGAAATAATTATATTATTGATTTTATTTTCAGGTGTTCTGTCTTACGATAGGTTAATTCCTTTTGTCAGTGAACTTAAACCGCTGATGCACACTGTCCTCTACCTCCTCCTTCAGCTCCTATAATTTTCTTCATTCAATCAAGTCATATTTAAATCCTCCTTCTTCCTAAGCTCCTCTTTCCCTCAACCTTTCCTTCCATGACGTTGTACAGAAGACAGTTCTTCCTAAAGATGTGTCCAATCCAGTTTGCTTTGTACCAAAGAATCACATCCAAAATGATTCTCTTACCACCCACTCTTATCAGGACTTCATTTTTCACACTATCTGTCCACCTTATCTTCTCAAGTTTTCTCCGTCACCACATTTCAAACCGCTTCAACTGTTTTTTCCCCCATCTTGTAAGATTCCAAGTTTCTGCTCCAAAAAGCGCGATACTCCAAATGTAGCATTTAATCTGTTTCTTCCTCACTTTCAAACTCAACTTGCTGGTCAGCAGTAATCTCTTTTTGTTGAAAGCTTCCTTGGCCATGGCGATCCTGAACTTAATTTCCTTGGTACATTAGGCATCCTTTGTCAGCAGACTTCCCAGGTACTTGAACTGCTGAAGGTCAAATTACAACGCATTTTAGAAAAAGCACCCCCAATTTTATCGGTCAGGATTCCAATCACACCATTGCTAGCGAACCCAGACGGTTGTGGGCCATTCCACTCTTAGATAATTTCAGTACAGGTCTAAAGGCGCATCCTCACTATGGCGATCGGTACGGATCGGCACTGCCCTTGGCAAAGCTATTCGGCTTTAATAAAGTCCTTTATACGTTCACACATGGGCTGGCACGTATCGGGGGGAGAGGGGCTCTTGGGGTGAAGCCCCTCACCCCCGAAAACTAAACAAAAATTTAAAATAATTATAAAAAGATTTTAAAAAATTATAACATTATCTTGAATGAAAATTTAGAGTTAAACTTTGTGTAAACTTATTCCATTATTTTCTTAAATTAATGTGTCTCGGTGTTTTCGGGAAATTTCAAACCTGCCACCGTGCGATCAGCGTATAGTTATCAAATTTGGCAGCACTAGAGACTACGTAAAGCATTGATCTCTATAATTTAACTTTACATTAAAGGAAATAAAATTCAGTTTTACAGGTAATACTCTACAAATACTAATAAAATCTTTAACATATTTAAATATGTAGTTATCATCAATGTTGTTTACAGTCTGCCAAGACTACACTTATATTTAAAGTTGGTTATTAGCTTGTATATTGGTTTTATAAACAATATTATATTGAAAGTTCGATAAATATAATAAATAAGGTTTCTTAAAACTTGATTACATTTGTTTGAATAACAAACTTTGTGTAGTTGCCATATATTCAAACTATCACTTAGGTTATAGGCTTGTAGAAAGTATTATTATATTACAATTTTTTTAAAAAAATTGACTCAAATCTTGTATATTGCTTTAAGAAACCATATTATGTTGAAGTTCGATAACTATAATGAAACAAGTTAGATAAAAACTGTATTACATTTGTTTGAATGACATGCTTTGTTATAGGCTTGTAGGAAGTATGGTATCTACTAAACCCTGGTTTTAGTAATAATCCCAATCCGTAAGACTTTATTTCGTACCTTAATACTATCATATATATATAATATTTTGGTAGGATAAACGGCTATTTAAAACGGAAGTAGAAATTCCCTTCTGGAAGGTCTTTCATCCTACCTAAACACTACTATATGGTAGGATTCTGGTACAAGATAAAGCCTTACAAGCGAGCTTCCTTCGAAAATCATCGTATATTAGGCTAAATCAACTTATTTAAAGAAAAAATTAACCAGTTTAAAACTTTGTTATGTTATTCAAAGCTTTTACTAACATATTTATTTCATTTAACTAATCAAACATTTATTTATCTCATATATTCAATCAAATTAATGAACAATGTCAAAATGCCATATTGCCTTGTATGGGTGTAAGGGAGAAAGAGATATCCGAAAGTTTCCTTCTCTCTTAGACAATGGTATGCAGACGACAGCTCGAAAATTTCAGCTAAAGGTGTCCATCCAGTTATATTATAGAATCAATGACGTTAAGGGTTTGCCTACCCTCTCTGGAGGTGTATTGAGCTTTCAGCTCTCAAAATAAATGGCGTTGCTAACGTTATACAAATTGGTGAATTCCAGCCATCAGGCTGGCTTGGTCTGTTTAAACAATTGGGAGGCTGGCTGACCGGTAATCAGTCAAGGCAAGTGCCCAAGCAAACTTTTCCTAGAACTGATAGAGATAAGAAGTGTAGTGCCAGACCGTAAAGTGTGTAGTCGACCCAAGTTCGACTAAACGCGGGAGGGATAAAACGTCAAGATACAATCATACTCTCGAGCAGAAAAATTAGCCTATCAATCCCAGCCAGCTAGACGCTTCTGTCTGGGGGTTCAAATCCCTGATGAGAGTATTTTGGGGAGATCTTATTCAATTGTTTCCTTCTACTCTCCCACGCAAATGTGGGTACATTTCCTTAATTAATTCTACCTTCATCACCACCACCCCAATATCGAATTAATATACATGCATTCAGCCCAGACGTGAAGTAAAACGCGTGATTTTAAGCAATATATATGTTGATTACTTTTATTTCTCATTTGTATGAAACTTAAAGATAACTGACACTAGATTATAAAAAAATCTCAACTTAACTCCCTCTATTACTGTCCGGTTTCGCTAGTTATTTTGTCTTATGAAAAAGGATCATGAATTTAAAAAAATTGAACCTTTAAACGTTTTGAGTTAACTACTAGCGACAAAAGACTAGGGTGGAAAAAATATGTCATATTGGTCTATCATAGGCTTAGGGCAGTGTCAAGTTCGCTAAATCACTTTGAACATAACATGACTGTGAATAGTTGGTCAGTTTGAACCGCAATTGAGTCGAGTTCTATTAGTCCTAAATTCCTACTAGATGCGAATAAACGTGGGGTACGATTTGGAGCGCTACTATCCCTTAGCTTGTGAAACCTGAAAAAGTAATTTATATCATTATTTCACGAGTTTTGGTCAGTTGTTAACCCATTTTGGGGTCATGGCTTGATGGGTCACCCTTAAATTACGTAGGGATTTTAGGGAGGTGGGGAGGGAGCTTCAGTATTTCCCTACGTTTTCTTACGAAAGGGTGGGGAGTCATAATTTATCTTACGTAAGGATTTTTATGGGGGTGTCATGGAAAATCTTACGATACCATACGTGGGGTGAGGGAAGGGTGGGTTGAAAATCATGAAAAAAGGCCTAAAATAATTTAAGGACGGCCCCCAACCAACGTAACCCTTCCAGCTCTTCATGTAATAAAAGGACATACATATTTGCTGCCTTGCAAGTATAAACGGTCACTCCAAATATTAATAATGCCCTAGAGGTAAATTAAACAAAACCAGATGAAATTAAAGTCTTATACATGCCATCACTTTACGTCAAAATCTGCGTTAATTGGTCTACCAAACTTACTACTATAATAAAATATGTTATTCATAAAACTCAGTGTTACATCGCGTATATCCGGAGGTACACGTACCACAGTTTGGGAATCACCTCTCTATAGTCTAAGCCATAAGTTCTCAATGGGGTGCCGAGGCACCCTACGGTACAGTGAGAAAATATGGGAAGTTAATAATTGAGTCTATAAATATTGTACTAGAAAAATATTCTTGATTTAGTTAATATTAATTTTATTTTTCTAAGATACAATATTAATTAAAAAAGAGTATTTTTATTTTTATTAGTCATTTACTTAGTGTTTCATAAACTAAAAACACATGGACATAAGGATGTTTCATACAAAAAATGGCGTGAAATATAGGAGATGCATCAAAATCTATTGCCCTGAAATAGAGATGGAGAAACAATTTATGCTCTAAAAATAGTATGTGTGAAATCATAGTGTGAGGAAAAATACATTAGTTCAGGTTGATACACAATGCTACCATTCATACGGCACATAATCTCCCATACCGTAGTTTCATAAACGTAAACATCTAATTATGAACCCCCTACACCCAATTCCCAGTTTTCTCTATATTTAATGGACCTTATACTTTAAACGTGAATATCTGAACCAGAATATGACACACCCAAACATATTCATATAAAAGTTACAAACGGAGTTCTCCAGCCGTCATTGTATCACTATGTAGGGGAATTTCATCACGATAATTATTTCAGATATGGTGGGAAACGAACACAAAGTCCACAGTTCAGTAGGTAAACGTGCTGTCGTGAAATTAATAGTATAAATATACATTTATTTATTTTAATTTGGCACTAGAGCCTATTCCATTTTAAAAATCTTAGTTAATTTAACAATAATGTATATTAAATAATTTAGATATAGTTTAAAATTACACCTATACAAAGGAAGAGAACTCGTGTCAAGGTGTCATTTACATTATTATATTCAAACACATACCTGTGAACGGCCTTGGATCCATCCGAAATAATAATTGAATTGCACCAACTTATAAGTTAGTTACAAAGCTTATTACAAATAAATGCCATTAAGGCTAACTTTGATTAAAAATATATAGCTATAAAAAGTAGTGTCAGCAATATAATATATTATTTCTTTTCATACAAGCACTAAATTGGGAACCAATGTTTATTAATAAAAAAAGCTCCTTGTGTAGGTTCCATATTGTTGAACGTCCCAAGTAGTTTACATTGATTAGATGTCAATATCAAGTATAAAAACAGTATTTTAGTAATAATGATAATAATAATAAGAAGAAGAAAGCCTTTGCGAATTTTAGAAATTTCAGGTCCGAATCCGAATCATATAGGATTCGGATTCAATTCGAAATTTAGAATATTTTTCGGATTACATCCAAAATTTAAAATATTAATATTGGAAAGATATGAATTAGATTTGAAATTTCTAATCTAAATAAATCCTGAAATCGGATTCCATTATTTTAACTCAAAATTTGACTTTATAATTCTTACTTAGAAACCAGTTTGATAGTCGAGTAATAAAGATATTAACTTGAGTTCCAGGTCGTAAAGGAATCACATGGGTGACAGTTGTTTGTGACAGTGAATATCCTCTTTAAACGAAAGAAAAAAAAGTATCTAGGCCCATTTTGTAAAAAAAAAAAATATTAATCAACCTTTGCATATTGATTGAAAAAACAGGTGGTACCTTTAATTGACCTTTTGAGATTAGTGTTATTGCATAGGCCTACATTTGTTTTAATAAAACTCAAATGTGTCAATAAATATTATCATATTTTGAAATTTTTATAATTGAATTGGAGCTCGGAAACTTAGCATAGTGAAATATTCAACACGGATTCTATTTGAAACATTATTATATCAAGCCTAAAATAAATGGTTTGATTTATATTTGAACCTATTTTAAAATAAAATAGTAAATCAATATTTTTTTTAGGCAACGGATTTGACCGGGATTTGATTTGATAAAACAAAACTAGCATGAGGTTCAATTCTTACTCGATTCGAAATTTTCAAGCATGAGATTTGATTCGGATTTGATTCAAGTCAGTCAAGATTCGGATTCAATATGAAATTGAAAATAATTATGGATTCGCACGGGCTTAGTAATTGACCTAGTATGAATATTTTTAAGAAAATATTTAAATTAATATATTCTAGACACAAAACATTTGTATTTATAGCTTTGCTAACAATCTTTTTTGTTTAGTTTTATAGACGTTGAAATTTAGCGGTTGGTACTCAATATCTTGCTCACGTGTCATAGTTAGAGAAAAAAAACCTATGCAATATAGATTTCTGTATTTGTGTTTATGTTTTGGCGTTATTGAACACAAATTGACAAATATAGAAGCCCATAGATTGAGCCAATAGGAGAGGCACTGGAGAAAGTCCTGAACAGTTGCGAAAGTAAATGTGTTTTGGCGCTAATCCATAAGCTTCAAACTTACTACAAACTGAGCAAAAATTTTTTCTGACTCCTAAATAAATAATTCTTTTGGTGTAGAAGCCGATTACTATGGCACACCCGACTTTGCCAAATAAGGATGGCCATATGATCTTTGGGACCATCCACCATCAACTATTGCTATAATAATAATAATAATAATAATAATAATAATAATAATATAATAATAATAATAATAATAATAATAATATAATACTAGCACCGCGTCTTACTACCCGTTCGGGTTATACGCTTAAGTACTAATTACACTAATGGGTTATGAATTAGGAAGGTTGAATTTAGAGGAAGTGAACCACATTTATGTGGAGGGAGAGTGGAAAATCATTTAGGAAAAACCACCCTCAGTTCACCCGACCGAGATTCGAACCTTGAATCTCCCCGTCCTCGGTAGTAGAGCTCAACACGACTGGCGCGTTAGCTAACTACGCCACCGAGGCGGGTACAGAGTGTTATTAACATTTACCTTCAGCTAAGAGCTTTTAAAAAAAAATTACTTGAGACATCAGAATAATCACTACAGTGCTATAATTTGTTATCTTAGTTTTGATATTATTTCTATAGTAAATAAAATAGTAACGCTACTCATCCGTTGTACTTAAATTAGTAGATAAGATAGCCTAAAGCCAGTAATATGTATACCATTAAAAAAATTACCCTTTTCGACAAGCAGATAAATAATCGATTTTATCTTTGAGTTTCTTTGTACGCCCTTTCTTCCATTGACACATACTTCACAAACTTGTTTGTTATTCACAAGGATATAAAATAATATAGTGTAAATACTTTTCCACCTAAAAATTTATACAATCCATTGGATCTTGTTCGAAAGCAAAAAAGTCACATTTTGTTAGTTATATAAAAGTAATCAACGTGGGTATTTATTGTTCGGGATTCAATACATTTCTTCTGAAACGAGCGCACAAACTGCGAGAATGCAACAGATTCAAATTAAAAGTAATCACATTTAACAAGCTAATAAAATAAAATAAATAAAATAACATGTTCACACTTTGACTACCAAAAACTTTGTTCATTAATTTTTTGAAAAATAACTTATTCCAAAGTCCAATGAGAGTCAAATCCTAGACCGTAAAATAAATATAGTAAATAAAATAATAATGAGAACGTATTCAAATTAGATTTAGATCTTATTTTATTTAAAATAACTATGTTTGATATGAGCAGGAATGTTTATTTTTATTTAGTATAGTAGTGGATTAAAAATTCAATGTAGGCCTACAGTAGTTTTCTTATACTCTGAGTGTTAACATTATTATTACGACGTGTAATGTCAAGAATGAGAAAAACCGTGAAAGAATGTAGGCCAAGAGTGAAGATTTTTACATGTTTTACTGCCTCAGGTAAATAAGGGCTAAAGCTTTGTGTATGAAGAAGCATATGGTTTTTTTCTTTGAAAATAATGTATCACTAGAGTATTACTTTCATACAAGTAAGTAGGGACCAACTATCTTTATTCACACATCAGTTAAGACTCTGTGAATATTTTAGTTGCTTAGTACTTTAAGATGTTTATATTTAATTAAGCAAATTTGTCGTTACTGTACACTGGCCCTTCTTATCCCAATGCACATGGTATTAATGTTTCTTTGACTCAATAAGGTCACAGAGATTAGCTTCACCCTCCAGTGCCGCCTGGATTCTGATACAGCAAAAAAAAAATATTTAAAAAGAAGAATAAATTATTCATTAAATAATATGTTATAAACAAACACTCCAGCTTAATATTAAAAAGAAAATAGATAAATCGATTAATAATTTTTGTTTTCCCATTTAAAATGCATTGAAATGGAAACATTTTAACGAAAATATTTCAATAACTATTTTTAGCATGGTTTGAAAATTCCATAAGAATTATGAAAGGTGCCCAGATATCTTACTAAAATAAGTAAAAAACAACAATGTTGAATTATTAAAATTTTTTCAATAATTTTTTTTTAGAACCGTGCATTTATGGGTGGTAGCCTTAAGTCACTTGATCTACAACCAAAGCGCCTAAGTAGTAAGCTAAGCTGATTCATGAAATATATTTAATGTCGTTGTTTTGTCTTCATATTGATGTTATGTGTATATGAGTGTTGAGTACAATGAACCGTTCTAAGAGTCAATCGAGTCATTGAGCATCACTTCATTTTGAAAATTTCCCTTTGACACTGACCTTGAGGTCCTGAAAGTGCTGGGGTACTGCAATGCGACCTATTAACGTACAATTAAATACCTCCGTACTGTATTAGCTACACTGCCATTGACAAACTGCTAGCGTAGAGTTCCTTTTCGACAGTGAAAAGAGTGAAAACTTTACCACTTTAGTTAATGAGTGATGAAAGACTGAGTGCACTTGTCATTATTTCAATTCATTGGGATGTCACTGTAGAACCAGATAAAGTGATCGACATTAGGGCTGGCAAGAAATCAAGGCCATTGCTTCTGTAGTGAGTATCGTGTTAAACTTAAAATTATAGTATTTCAAATTTCATATTACTCATTTTTATGATTATAGACATCAGCTGTAGTAGTAAATTCCTAAATAAAAACACAGTAGTAATTAATTTCAGATTCGCTTTCTTAGCCGGACTAAGCATCCGTGAATAATAAGATGTAATATAGCCCATTTCTCCACACACACATGGATAAAATATGTCAAAATTTAGTTTGAAAAATAAATTACAGTTGACTCATGCTTGCATTCACTAATAATTAATATTCTTTTTATGACTTTTAATAAAAATGTATTAGTTTTTAAAAAATGTATGTAAAATTAGTATATTTTCTATCATAAGTCATAAAAATTATATCAATTATAAATTATCAGTGAATGCAAGAATGGGTCTACTTCAATATATTTTTGTACGAAATTTTGATATATTTTTATCTCCGTGCAGGTCAGATTCATCCGTCCCCTCTCCCCGCAGTTTAGTCTTGAGATGACGGTCGTCGTAGGACATTATAAATTTTGAAGAACCAGGCCCCGCCTCCCCCTGCTCTGAAAGAAAATTATGGATATGGGCCTGCACATGGGCAGACACTCAGTATTGAAAATGTAGGCCTATGACGATAAAGACTTTCTAGTTGCCCCAGCTGTTCTAGTTATAATTTTTAGTACAAAATATTATAAATCTCGAAAGTGTATATTTTGGGGACTTCACAGTCGAAAGAGAGAAAGAAAAAGTGATTTGATAAGGGACTTGATCTTTAACGATGCAGATAGGGATATGGTATCGAAATAATAGTATCGATACTGTACTCATTAAAAGTATCGGAAGAAAAATATCGATGCCGTACTAATATTGAAATAACAGTATCAATCACAAGTAATACAATAATTCGTTTAAAACCTTAGCTTTACATTCAATAAAATTGAGACTAAAACACCAAACACAATGTAGGCTTGCATCAAAATAAACACTAAAACTCAACATCGATATATCACGACTGGTCAGACTTGTTAGGTACGTTTCAAATATACGTGTTTTGTCTTTCCAAGAGGAAATTGGTTCAAATTTTTAACTGCTATCAGTAGGGGAATTAATTGGGGCTGTATTTATATTCACACGTTGTCTACAGCCAGAGAGTTGAATCGAAAAGTTCATCGGTTCCGGTTCTCCAATAAAACATTTTAAGGTTCTGGTATTAGTTCTAGTTAGAGAACAATAAAAGTTCCTATTATTTTCGGCTCTTAGTTATGTTCTGGTTCTTTTAAATACGTCATAGCTTGATGAAAAGTACCGAAAAGGAACTATCGAGTACTTCAAAATAAAATAAAATTAAAGAAAGAAGGGCATATAATGTAATTATAAAAAATGTAGGACCTTTAAGAATCAATAAGAACCTTTGTGAACATATACAACGTGTTTCTAAAACATTGCATCAAACTTTGGCAGTATACTCCTTGGGTGAAATTAGAATAATTCTCATAAGCAACCTAGGGTCCATCTTCAATATTAAGGGCGGTATACACCCCTAAAGACAGAGCTAAAAACGACTGTTGTGTGAAATATTATGAAAACTGCTTAGGGTATTACAACGAATCTTTGTATACTACTTATTGAAACCTTGATCATTAATAAACTAAATGTGCTGTTACTGTTACCCACCCCATCATGTAAAAAAGGGGGGGTTGTAACACATTTTTTCTAAAATAAAATATGTCAGAGTAAATATTACCAATTTTTACTTAAGATTACAAAACAGGGAATCAAAATTAACAAAAAAGGTTGTCTTGGAGAAACTGTCTAGCTTTCCCCGTTTCTGAGATAATCATGCATGTTTAATTTCAAAGACAAGTGTTAATTCCTGCCAGGTAGGGAGCCAATAAAGCTGTGTTGCTTCACCCCTCTTTCCCCCACTCTTATTATCACTATCTTCCCCTCCCTCACGAGCAGACTGCATCAGTCCACATGACTTCACTGCATGTTGCGCGTATTACTAGTCAAATGGCAAAGTACACAAACACAGAAATGACAGACATGGTCATGCTGTACGGTGAAGCTAGAGAAACGCAAGAGCAGCTGCACGGTTGTACCACGATAGATATCCTGCGCGACGTCAACCTTATCACGGACCTTCACCGATGTCACTCAGCGACTTCGTGAAACAGGTACATTTCAGCTACGAGGGGGAGCTGGTCACCCGAGGAATGTTCGCACTCCAATTGTCGAAGAAGAGGTACTGAATTATGTGGATGATAACGCGTCAACAAGCACACGTGCCATTGCGCATCAAACGAATGTGTTCAATTCCACAGTATGGCGTGTCATGCATGATCAGCTGCTGCATCCGTACCACATGCGCAAGGTGCAGGCATTGGAGCCAGCAGATTATGCTCCTAGACATGAATTCTCCGACTGGTTTCTGCAGCAGTGCGGAGTGGTTCCTGATTTCTCCACTATAATATTGTTTTCCGATGAGGCAACATTCACCAGAGACGGCTATTTTAATAGTACAAATAGTCACATTTGGAATGACGTGAACCCTCATGCAACTATCATCATGGGTAACCAGCATAGATTTTCTGTCAACATCTGGGCAGGCATTGTGGGTAACCATCTAATTTGCCCTTACCTGATACCACGACGTTTGACTGGTCACATCTACTACCAATTTCTGAAATTTGCATTGCCACAGTTCCTCGAGAATGTACCGCTCTCTGTTAGACAAAGCATGTGGCTACAACATGACGGTGCCCCACCTCATTTCACAAGAGCTGTGCGTGACTACCTCAACACTGCATTTCCTGCCCGATGGATAGGAAGAGGTGGGCCTGTTGCGTGGCCACCACGCTCTCCTGACCTAAATCTGTTATACTTCTTTCTGTGGGGCTTTGTCAAAGCTTTGGTGTACGAGACAGCTGTTGAATCTGTGGAAGACCTGTTAGCCAAAATAGTTGCTGCATGTGATAAGGTTCAAGAAACTCCACGTGTTTTCGAAAGAGTACGCCAGTCAATTATTGCAATAACGTTAGGGGCCACCATTTTGAACACTTGCTATGAATCTGCTTTTGAAGCTAGGAACTAAAACATGCAATAACTACAATTTGTATTTCTTAATGTAGCTTTCAATATTCCAGTGAGTGTAATGAATAAAATCCCACCCAAGTGTGAACTGTGTAAGCAAAACTCACAATGTAATAAATAACAACACATCGGAGCTTATGAAGAAGGAAAAGTATCAGAGTGTTTCCATCATAACACACAAACCAGCCTTGTTTACCAAATGTACGTGATACATAGTCACACGTGCCGGTAAAAATGGTTAAACGACTGCATTGCGAAATAAAACTGCGATTCTGGCTGCCTACCTGGCAGGCATTTGCACTTGGCTCTGATCTCAAACTTGTGTGATTATCTCAGAAACGGGGAAAGCTAGACAGTTTCTCCAAGACACCCTTTTTGTTAATTTTGATTCCCTGTTTTGTAATCTTAAGTAAAAATTGGTAATACTTACTCTGACATATTTTATTTTAGAAAAAATGTGTTACAACCCCCTCTTTTTTACATGATGGGGGTGGGTAACGGTAACAGCACATTTAGTTTATTAATGATCAAGGTTTCAATAAGTAGTATACAAAGATTCGTTGTAATACCCTAAGCAGTTTTCATAATATTTCACACAACAGTCGTTTTTAGCTCTGTCTTTAGGGGTGTATACCGCCCTTAAAATTGAAGATGGACCCTAGGTTACTTATGAGAATTATTCTAATTTCACCCAAGGAGTATACTGCCAAAGTTTAATGCAATGTTTTAGAAACACGTTGTATATATATATATATATATTCAATTCTGGTTCTGATTACCAATCAATTTAATTTTGGGTTCCTGTTGCGGTTTTGGTTCCTTAAAAATAACAGTTAATTTAGGTAATCGGTTCTGGTTTCTATTCGGCTACTCATGCTTGTGTTTTGGCTAACAGCAGCTTATTTTATTTTAAATAAAAAATATAATATCTTAAGGACGAGGAATTATTATTATTATTATTATTATTATTATTAGCACCGCGTCTTACTACCCGTTCGGGTTATACGCACTTACGCTAATGTGCAATGGTAGGGTGATTGTGAGATGAAATGGAGGACCTACAGTTTAACGTGGAATCCGAACCACGGTGGAGGCCTGGCATTCCTCACATTCACAAGTTGTGATTAATACACATATTGTCAGAGGTGAAGGAAGGGTTTAGCAATCAGATAAATCTGTGCCGGGACCGAGGATTGAACCCCGGACCCCCAGCACAGAAGTCTGACACATTACCCCTAGACCACCAGGTCACAAGGACGAGGAAAGTTTTTAAGAGTAAGTGCACGGTATTTGCCTAGAACTAAATAAATAAACTTATTAAAACCAACTACCAATAACTCCATTTTTATTGGGTGCATTTTTAAACGTCCAGATAAAATCTAAACACAACTTACAAATTAGCCTAATACTAAGAAAAATAGAACAGTAAATCCCCCATACAACAATCTGCCAATAATAAATATTCCAGAATGGAATTCAGACTAATTTGGCACACAAGCTACTAACTATGGTAAGGTTTGACTCATGCCAGTAAATTCAGCCAGGAATCGAACCTCATCCTAATTACTGACGGTTATAAAGTGTAATGAGAGTATAACGCCTTACTGTGGATTCACATGTGCGCCGAAAAACTAGGTCAGAACAGAAACCTAGTCACGTGACGAACTCTAAGCCCATCACAAGATTTCCGCCTAATCGGCGCGAGCTGTACCGCTAAAGTTTAACTCGTCTCTTCTTTGTCCACTCTGCCTTAAATGTTTGGCACAGAAGAACCAATCAAATCTTAGAACCAACAATCTCAAATCAGTAATAATGTGCATTTGACAACGCATGTGCCGTACAGCCAGAAGCAATCAGACAACTTCGTTGTCCTTTGTGAGGAGATTTGAAATAACCCGTTAATGTAAAGCGTGTGTATCGATGTAGTGGATTGTGCCGCTACACTGCATTATAATTTGAAAACATCCATTGGAAGAATGATATAAAATATATGTTTATATACCAGCAAATAAAATATGTTGATAATCTGCTGTTTTAAGTTAGTGTTGTGATGCATCATGGGTCAACATACAGCGTGTGAATAATTGCTGTGCCACTGAGGCAGATTCTGCTTTCTATTTTCGGCGGACGTGTGAATCAAGCTTTAGAAAAGTGGTTCTCAAAGGGTGTGTTGCGAGATTGACTAGGAGTGCAGCGGAATTTTGATCGCTATGTTACTGAAAATTAAAATATATATTTATAGGAAAAAGAAAAGCGTAAAATAAAAGAGAAAAAATTAGCATTTTAACTATACTTGTAATTTAAAATAGTTGAAACAGTAAATATCAATAGCTTGAGTTAATAAGACACACGGGTTTGTCTTTTCTTGAACAAAACGTATATTATTGGACGTATATATGATAAATAGACACGCATTTCCTGTTCAATGGAAATAAGTCGTTCTCGTTTCTTGTTCTTTATGTATGTAAGTGCCGAAAATCATAGTTCGCAGAGGTAAGTAGTAGAAATTGGTAACAGCGTTCTTACAGCACATCAGATATTGCTTGGCACTCCTTCTTTGCTAATTTTTCAAAACCCAGCATGTGGTAGTTCTCCATATTTCAGCTGTAGGTTGTCATCTGCCTTCAGTTCAGCGAGTTCTCCAACTTTTTCCATAATGAGTTGGGTTGTTGCCTCAGGCGATATTGCATACAGCCCTTTATCATTTTGGATTAGGTCAAAAGCCAATTTCTTTCCTTTTCTGAAAAGGGCAGATGTCGTATTACAACCTGTCATTGCATGAATAAACAGGAGGGTGCTTCTTTCAGGACCTAGAGCTTCTTGTAGCTCCATGATATTGTGAATTTTATCAGGTTTGCCAGTTTTTCCATGAATTAGGAGAGAGCAAGAGCTTACCGCTTGAAAGTGCATGCACAACTATCATGGTAAGGATATCTGTATCAGTTGTTATAAGTGTTACATATTGCCCAGCTGATAACTCAACCACTCTCGAAACAATAAGACAATCTGCATCTCCACTTGCCAACTGGACCAAGATGCCACAATTCCGTAGGATGGGTGTTAGAAGTTTGATAAAACGTGATTTGTTTTTGCAATTTACTAGAAACTCTTCCTGAGAGGATGTGGCAACCATGTCAAGATCTATTGCTAAATCTACCGAGGTTTTCTTGCTGCTCCGACGCTTCTGCTCCTCCGCTTTAGTTTTTGGTGGACCCTCATACCCATCAAACACTACACTGATGAACACTTAAAATGTTTCATCATATATTACTAATATGTCCTGGAAATAATTCTGTAAGTCACTGGTCTCAGCCAAATAATGATATGAAGAAGGTACCCACCATCCACAACAAACACTGTGTCTTTTGGTACATTTTTTTAAAGGAGAAACAGATTCTAAGATTTCAGCGAGGGCTGATTTCCTCTTCTTCCTCATTGATATTTCGTCAAGCAAAGGTCTAGGTGCTAATTCATATGAAAATAACTGCATTAACTCAGGTCCAGATGGGAAAACACACCCAATACGATTAAATAGCTGTTTTTGATTTATTTGCACGCTTTGTTCATGCACTTGTATAGTGTTTCTCATGGCAGAAAACGGTTTAACTCTGACCTTGCGCTTGAGCTTTGTAGCTCCGAAAGTGCCACCGTTCATGCTTTTCATGCATTCTGAATCTATTTCCAGAGGTTTGTCACAGTTAACAGATTCGTCTCCTACAAGACCAGTCGACAAGCTGATTAACTCAGTTATTGAACGATGAGCAAATGGTTGATGGACATCAAACCAAGAGGAAAATGATTGTATGTCACGATCATCCCTAGATTCCCTGATTGAGCGAAGCTCCACATGTTGTTCGGAGGTGATATTTTGGGCCCCACAAAAATTCTCCAGAGTACTGCAGATAGGTATACTCTGGGGGATTGCAAGAATCCACTTCGCAAGGGTGCTGTCAGTGATGCCACGTCCATGCGTAAGCCCACCGTCTGCCTTAATTGCTCTCATGAGCTCTTTCTCTATGGTTAAATCCACGGCTACACCACACAAGAACTTATTGGTGCGTCTGATTGTAAAATAACCTTTGCTGCAGTAGGCTTCAAAGTCATCTTTGTCCACTATGCAGCTTGGTTCAGACATTTGTTGTAGATAAAGACGTGTTGATTTTGTGTAGTAAAGATGACCTGCAGCGTGTAAATACGGTAGTATGGAACGGACACAAGCAAGGTGTAAGGATCAGTCTCCACTCCTTTCTGCCCGAATAAAAGAGTGACTAATTTCAACTTTATTAACGTATTCTAGCCCCATTTTTGTAGTGCGATTGTTACTGCACACCTGATCGTGCATTTCATGAACACTTTTGAGGATTCTTGTTGTGACATCTTCTTTCACTGCTTCTGTGACTGAGATGGTACCATTTTAAAAAACCTGCCTTAAGTATTTCCATATTTTC
This sequence comes from Timema podura, assembly GCA_033556935.1. Taxonomy (NCBI): domain Eukaryota; kingdom Metazoa; phylum Arthropoda; class Insecta; order Phasmatodea; family Timematidae; genus Timema; species Timema podura. The sequence goes on from JAVRXN010000009.1 coordinate 33,097,585, forward strand.
TTTGGAACCGTTGAAATCTTTACATCTCTGGAGTAGAAATTTCACGAATGTGAGCTGTGTTATGGAATATGCACAGAATGCCATGTCCGCTGATCATGTGTATAACAGAAGCTCTTGCATACACTGTAGACCATAAGTCTTCTAGTCCACTGCCACTCATGAATACCCCACAGCACCCATAAAATACATTAAAAGGTGGAATCCACCTAAGCGCACGATGACAGTTGACAGTTCTGTGTATCCTGCTATTGTAATTTAATTCATTTTTCCCACTTTAAATAATTTTAAAGTATTTTTCGACTTTTTGAACTTGGCGGTCTTCTACATATAAAGCCAAGCCTCTGACTTTTGGGGACTTTTGATATATTGTTAAGCATGTAGTTCTGAGTCGATCCTGACATTTTCAGCTTTCTTCGAATTTTATCCGGACTTATCTGTTTTTTTCGACAATATTCCCGGACTATTTGTAAACTCGTGAAACTGACTCACAATGTTAGTTTCCATAATTTGAAGGAAAAAACTATTTAAAATTTTGTCTGATAATTTATGTTGGTTTCAATATAATCACGCATCAATTAAAATTAGATAACATCACGCTAATTTCATATAAATAGCTACCGGTATGTTCATTTTAAGCAAAATGGCAAGCACGCTGGTAAAAAAGTACAGCGCTCATTGGAGAACCAATAAATTAGTTAGAAGGAGATGGTAAGTGTCCATAAGAGCCTTGAATGCAATTTAAGAGTAAATGTTATATATACATATATATACATATATACATATTGCCCAGCTGATAACTCAACCACTGTCGAAACATAAGACAATCTGCATCTCCACTTGCCAACTGGACCAAGATGCCACAATTCCATAGGATGGGTGTTAGAAGTTTGATAAAACGTGATTTGATTATATATATATATATAAGCTTTTTATATAGTCTGTGTGCCCATCCACCCCACCTAACTTATCCTTTAAATCAACCCCCCCAGACAGACCTTCATGCACAACTCGCACATTTCATCCCATTACTACTTTTGTCACGGCCGGATGCCTTTGGGATAACTGACTAGGTTTTTTACGAGACAGAGAATAATACTGGCGCCGGGGTCGGCCTCAGATGGTGCTAGGAAATGTATCACCCCCAGAACAAATCCTAAGAAAAGAAAATCTTAGAAACCCCAAACAATGATAGTCATAATTCACTCACCAAGCGTCATCATACCTTAAACACACCTTTCCAAATCCCAAGAAAAAAATCTTACCTATACCCGAGAACCAGCGCTATCATTCATGTCATAACACTATCACTATCAAAAAATTTAAGTTACTGACAGCCACAATTCACTGGTTTTACCTCAACATAACATTAATAATAAAAAAGAGGTTAAGTGTTTCGACTGTGACTCAGTACCCACACAGAAAATCAGCCCCGTATTCATTTACAGACCAAACGGCATTACTGTGTCTGGTGGATTCGGAATGGGCAATAGTCGAATGGCGTGCCCACCAATGTGAAAATTATTATAGTTAAAGGAGTGGATTGTGTATCGGAGAACTATTGAAATAGTTTATGTTTTTAACTAAATTTTCTGTCTGAGGGAGCTTAAACTACATGTATGACACATAGTTTTAGTAAAATATCTTGGTAAAGAAAACTATATGTATTAGTAATAAGGCATTATTGAGAGTGGTATTTATTTAATTTGAAAGAACACCTTTTTTTTTTTTCAGATCTGAATGACACCTTCAAGACAAAGTTGCTGTGTCAAGAATTGGTATCTTCTCAAACGTTTGAATATTTCGCCTTTGTATTCCCTGGTTATTGCACTGCTGATAGTTCTAGTGAATTCAGAGCCACAGGTCAAGTGGTTGAGGAAAACTCTGCTAGTTATAAACAAGAAACAAGCATTATTTTTAAAAATGAGCACAATAATTATAAATATATACAAAATAATGGATTCATTAAAACAAAGAATGGGCAGGATGAATTTAATGCAAAGCTTTCACTAAAGAATAATTCATTACACTTTGTTAAGCATATATTTCCACAGAGTACCCAGATAAACTCCACATATAGTGATAAAAATAAAGACAAACATATTAGTTCTGTTACCCACCAAACACAAGATAATAGTAAAAATTGGATTACACCAACTGAGAAAATGCTTTACCAGCAAATAGGTAAAATTTCAAATGTGAATAATAGTTATAATAGAAACAAATATTTAAAAGATTATAAGTATGATATAATTAAACCTACACTATTTAATTTTTCTAAGGTTGAAAATCTAAACCAACGCTTTAGGGATGAAACTAAAGCACAGAAAATAAAACAAAATATACCTATACAAATTGTTAGTAAAATCTACAAAAACTATGTCAAATGGTACAATCTTAGAAGCCTTATCATTTTATAAAAAAAGGCTTTCTGCACTGGGAAAGTTCAAACAACAGGCTGGCGAGCATGTGTATGGTGACGAGGAAAAAATTCCTAAGCTTTTATTTGATAGTCAACAACATGATAACTCATTTTTAAATAAAACAGAATTTATAAGACATAATTCAGTTTTAAAAGATAAGTTAAAGAAATTTAGTAAATCTTCTTTAAGCTCCGCAGTTAGTCTTAAGAAGAATATATTTGTTAAAAAAACAGTTTTGGACGATGATTTTTCCTATAAAAATAAAAGTCTTCAAGAATGTTTACGTCTGAAGTCATTAAAAGAACCTGCTAGTTTGGAATATAAAAAAATGCAATGTAAAAATACAGATCAAAGTAAAGAATACTTAACAAATAGAAACAACATATCACCAAACATTTATTTGAATAATATGATAAACTCACATGATTTGTCAGTCAAAGGACAGAAGCATGAATATATAACATCGACGAGTCTCAGGCGCAATACAACCTCAATCCACAAATTAATGATCATGATATCTGATAAGCCAGGGATTGCAAAAAATGATTCAGAATTTGAATTTAAAGCCAAAAGATCATTTATTCTAAAACCGATTTCGAATCCTAATTTTAAATTCAAACCCAGTATGCAATATGTGTTCGAAGAACAACGCAATAATTTGGGCAAAATAAAAGATTCAAACACAAGTGAAGAAAATAACTCAAATATCCAAGCATTTACCAGACGTCGAGGCAATCTGAACCTCAGGCATAGAGAGGTGGATCAAAGCTCAGGCAATAAGAAGAGGTGGATCTAAAGCTCAGGCAATAAGGAGGGGTGGGTTTAAAGCTCAGCCAATAGGAAGAGGTGGATCTAAAGCTCAGGCAATAAGAAGAGGTGGATCTAAAGCTCAGGCTATAAGGAGGGGTGTTTCTAAAGCTCAAGCAATAAGGAGGGGTGGATTTAAATCTCAGGCAACAAGGAGGTGTGGATATAAAGCTACGCGAAGAAACTTTTGTTTTTTAGGTTTATGTGTGTATGTCCCCTCAATTTGGAATGGATTTGATTGTTGGAAGCCTAGACCCCCCCCTAAACCCGATTGCTGTGGACCGGAATCTGATAAGTCTGGTCCCGGTGGCGAGGGATCTAACTCTAATGAGTCTGGTCCCGATGGCGAGGGATCTAACTCTAATGAGTCTGGTCCCGGTGGCGAGGGATCTAACTCTAATGAGTCTGGTCCCGATGGCGAGGGATCTAACTCTAATGAGTCTGGTCCCGATGGCGAGGGATCTAACTCTAATGAGTCTGGTCCCGATGGCGAGGGATCTAATTCTAATGAGTCTTGGTCCCGGTGGCGAGGGATCTAACTCTAATGAGTCTGGTCCCGATGGCGAGGGATCTAACTCTAATGAGTCTGGTCCCAGTGGCGAGGGATCTAACTCTGATGAGTCTGGTCCCGGTGGCGAGGGATCTAACTCTAATGAGTCTGGTCCCGATGGTGAGGGATCTAATTCTAATGAGTCTGGTCCCGGTGGCGAGGGATCTAACTCTAATGAGTCTGGTCCCTGTGGCGAGGGATCTAACTCTAATGAGTCTAGTCCCGATGGTGAGGGATCTAACTCTAATGAGTCTGGTCCGTGGCGAGGGTCTAACTCATGAGTCTGGTCCGATGGCGAGGGATCTAACTCTAATGAGTCTGGTCCGATGGCGAGGGATCTAACTCTAATGAGTCTGGTCCCGATGGCGAGGGATCTAACTCTAATGAGTCTGGTCCCAGTGGCGAGGGATCTAACTCTAATGAGTCTGGTCCATGGTGAGGGATCTAACTCTAATGAGTCTGTCCCGTGGGGAGGGATCTAATTCTAATGAGTCTGGTCCCGATGGCGAGGGATCTAACTCTAATGAGTCTGGTCCCGGATGGCGAGGGATCTAACTCTAATGAGTCTGGTCCCGATGGCGAGGGATCTAACTCTAGAGTCTGGTCCTGCGAGGGATCTAACTCTAATGAGTCTGGTCCCGGTGGCGAGGGATCTAACTCTAATGAGTCTGGTCCCATTGCGAGGGATCTAATTCTAATGAGTCTGGTCCCGATGGCGAGGGATCTAACTCTAATGAGTCTGGTCCCGTGGCGAGGGATCTAACTCTAATGATCTGGTCCCGATGGCGAGGGATCTAATTCTAATGAGTCTGGTCCCTGGTGGCGAGGGATCTAACTCTAATGAGTCTGGTCCCGATGGCGAGGGATCTAACTCTAATGAGTCTGGTCCCAGTGGCGAGGGATCTAACTCTAATGAGTCTGGTCCCGTGGCGAGGGATCTAACTCTAATGAGTCTGGTCCCGTGGCGAGGGATCTAACTCTAATGAGTCTGGTCCCGATGGCGAGGGATCTAACTCTAATGAGTCTGGTCCCGGTGGCGAGGGATCTAACTCTAATGAGTCTGGTCCCGATGGCGAGGAATCTAACTCTATGAACCCACAGGATCTATTGACCGAAGGAACCTGAATCTGATGAGTTTGGTCCCCCTCATATACCCGGTGGCAAGGGATCTAACTCTAATGAGTCTGGTCCCGATGGCGAGGGATCTAACTCTGAACCCGGTTGCAAGGAACCTGAATCTGATGAGTTTGGTCCCCTCATATACCGGTGGCAAGGGATCTAACTCTAATGAGTCTGGTCCCGATGGCGAGGGATCTAACTCTGAACCCGGTTGCAAGGAACCTGAATCTGATGAGTTTGGTCCCCCTCATATACCCGGTGGTAAGGGATCTAATCTAATGAGTCTGGTCCCGATGGCGAGGGATCTAACTCTAATGAGTCTGGTCCCGATGGCAGAGGGATCTAACTCTAATGAGTCTGGTCCCGATGGCGAGGGATCTGATTCCAAGGAGTCTGGTCCCTCCCTTATACCCGACTGTGAGGGATCAATCCAATGGGATCCAAAGCGTCCAGCAATTTGGCCTGTTGCTTCTTTCAGTATAGCGAAAAGCGATCATGGATCTTCAAGCCAGCACTAAGCCATAATGGGGGTCATAGTTTAGCAGAGGCTGACAATTATTCTCAATCCCATGCAAACAGCAGTGGTAGATCAAACAAAGCGCAGTTGTTTTTTAAAAAAAATCAAAATAAAGCTATACATATCTGAATCAAGAATTTACAAATTAAGAAAATTAATCAAAAATATTCAAAATTTAAAAAAATATAATCAAGACAAGTATCAATTATAAACATTGCATTTAAATCTATATATGTAAACATCTAATCTATGATTAGAGGTAGTTTAACTATTTTTCCCTTAACATCTCCAAAATGTTTCCCATTTTTCCCATTTGCAAGTGTACGTTGTATAAATTAAAAAAAAAAAGACCCGCTTCAGTGCCCAGGGCCGTAGCAAAGGGGGAGTTTTGGGAGTTTAAAAACACTCTCCCTAAAGTTGACAAAAAAAAAGCCTTATTTACTCTTAATGCAAAACAATAAAATACCAGTATATAGCTTGTCACCACCATTATAATGTAACTTATGTATATTCTAAAAATAGTTTGTGATTGTGTAGATTATTCAGAAACAAAGCTTGATAGACCAAGACAATATATTAATAAAATTAAAAGAAAATATTAATGAGTGTGAGGAGAGCTGTGAAAGTTGGAGATTAGGAAACAAATTGAACAAACAAATTGAAAATATTCAAATGGTAGTTACGAGTACATGTCGCAAATAAGATAGCAAAGAAAGAAGAATCAGAGAGCAAGGATAGGATAAGTAGAGGGGGAAGGCGGCTTGAGCTATTCACCCCTAACCGGTTGCAATTTGCAGAAATATAAATAGTGGCACTTTAAAACAGCCTGTCTGGAGATAAGTGATTGTTATTAAATACTGTGACGCGTGTGAATGCTTTTAGTTTTGTGAGTTTAGTGTGTAGTGTAGATTAGTGTTAATTAAGTTACTAATTATCGTGTAGGTTAAACCGGTTTACTTTGCCTGGATGCTAAATTTTGTTTTTTAAGTTAACTTTAGAAATTACAATAAACGAAATAAATGATCTTGTCTTCTTTCGTTTTTAATTGGAAGAGCCTTTTAGAAAATACAAACATCTTTGTTTGTGTTAAACATTGACAAAATGTTATTATATTATTAGTGTTATTTAATATGTGTTTATAATATATATCAACTGTTAATGGTGCAGATCACACGATTTTATGTATGGATACCTAAATGAAAACTATTTAAACTAATTTTGTAGCCGTCAAAAAAGTGTCTTTCTATCTGAATCTGACTGCTAGGCTAGGCTAGGCTCCTAACCAGTTTACAAGCGGTCCCAGCCCGTCCCCCTTCCTGCCTTCAGTAACCCTTTTCAATACCTTGGTGTTTCATAGATATAAATCACCAATACATTTGGTCAAGTTGGACGTTTCTTTATTTCAATAGGCCTAGTGTACCATTGTAGACTATGTGGGCAGGGGTAACTCCACCTTTTATCCAAGCACTAATTACTAGAAATCATCTCTTGGAATTTTCCATGGTGGAACCTTATTTGTGTAGAGAAGGTGGGAATAGGGGCTGAGTAACCAAAAAGGGGTTTTGAGGGACTGGCCCCCTTCCATGGGCCCTCCCCCAGCAAACGTTTGTCAATTGGTTGTCACTATTGGATAAGTCCTCGCCAGGAATATTTTTGAAAATAATACTCCTCTAAAATGTATTTGGAGTGATCTTGCCTCTAATTTTTTTTTAATGTAGATGCCCTTAGAATATATTTAGAACAGGCTTTGTCAGGTATGTTTTGGATTTGATTACTTTAGGATCTATTTGGAATTTTTAAACGCATTTGGTTAGAAATTTTAAGAGGGGGGTGAAATAAATATAGAAAAGCTGTGTGGGGAAAATTTATTCTAGGGAGAAAAACTATTTTTCGGGGTAGTAATCACCCATCACTTATACCTTTGCCACAACTTATAACAGTATTTAAGAAGTGCTCAGTATGAATTCTCAAATTTTGAGGGGGAAGGGGATATATAAGTTTCTTAATGCTAAACAAAGTGATAGCCCTTAAATCATTTTATCCTTGCCATTTATTAACATTAAAATAAACTTCAGATAACTTCTAAAGTCTTATTCTGAGTCCTTCTTTGAATTTGGCAGTTAAAATTTTGGCTTGGCTACGGCCTTGTCGGTGTCCGAATAATTCAAGGCATCACTTTTGAGTCAGATTGGTCTACTGAATATGGGTGGATCGGGATTTGAATCTTATGGTCCACTGAGGGTGGGTTTCCCCTCTTCTTCCACCCAAATGCGAGTAGATTTCCTCTTAATAGCTTCCGTTCTCATCTCTACCCCATTAGAGTAATTATCATAAATGTATACAATTCAAACAAGTAGTACATGTGGTAATAAAAAAATCATCAAAACATGTTAAATAATTTTATGTTTATATCATTGTTGGTTTCCTATCCATTGCTGAGGATGGAATTCACGTATTTAATTAAAACCCTTAAGATGTACCGGTACTATTATATGAGTTAACCAATTTATTATCATCTCAATCTATATAAAATATAAATGCGAACGTAGATCTGTAAGGAAAAGAAAATCCACTTTAAGATGAGCTGGAAAACTAAAATTTGCCAGGAAGGTAGAGGGGTTGCCCTATATGACCAGAAAAATCTAAAAAACTGGAAATTTCAAAATGGGGATTTATAAATTTTGGGGAGGGGGAGGCAATAATTATAAAAAAAAACTTCTAGTTAAGGTAGAAAATTAACACTTGGCAGAAAGGTGACGGGACCACTTCAAATAATCATAGAAATATGAAAACCTTAAATTTGTATATAGGACTCCATTAAATATGGGGGTAGGGACCCGGGGGCGGGAGAACACTAAAATAACTATGGTACTAAGTGTGTTGAAAATTATAAATTTGGCAGACAGGTAGAAGTAAAATTCCATATTACCAGGTATTAAGTCTTAAAATTTGAAATTAGACCTCTAACTCTCTAAGGGGAAAACGGGGGATCGAAAATGTTCGAAATTCACCTATGTATTTTTTTAGCCAGTGGACATAGACCCTTGACATTTAAAATGAACATTTGTTTTTTTAAGAGACTTTAATGCTTGCATTGTTGGCTGCTTGGAAAAACGTCGGTGGAAAAGCCTCTATTTCTGGGTCTAGACGTGCTGCCATCTATGAGGACTTTCGTGAATATTGATCAAGGACCTGGGAGTTTAACGGGCGTTTGCTAACTTCCCTCCAAAGCCTTGCCTTATTTGGATCTAGAAAAGCGGTTGAGGATGCTCGCTGCCAGTTTCATTCCCGCCGGATATTCAGTTCCTAATGAAATTTATTATGTACAGTAATTGAGATTTATTTTGTAGTTACAAAGTGATTTCGGTCTCTAGCTTGTGTAGAGAACAGTGGTCATATAACAGCAGTGTTATCTTCCTGTGGCAACTTAGTCTAATAGCATTGATGAGCGTCATTGTTATCAACCGGGGAATGTTAGACCCACGTGTGAGTGTGTGTGTGTGTGGGCTAAGGCCAACCACTTGGGGGATTAGCGCAAGAAGATATCTTAATTTAATCACTTAAGTGGTATTGCTTATGGCTAAAGTAATAGCAAGAAACGTTGAGTTATATCTTGATCCATTAGTAACAAACAAACAAAGTGAACACAAAAAGAAGAAAATATGATATACAAGATGGCGGGAAAAACATTATAGCTATCAAGGTTACCAAGATAGTGCAGCACTTTACATCCTAGGTATTTAGGTGCGAATTACTATGTTCTGAATTTTCCCCTTAATTATCGCCCACAAAAATGTTTATAATATCACAGTGGCATCATAAAGAATAAGAAAATATATATATCAGTCAACACTTTGAGCACACGAATAAACCAAATTAATTCAGAACTTCAAGAAAACTCGGTTACCTAATCAGCACATAATCGTTAAAAAATGTATTGGAGTAATGGCCTCGTGAGGAGGTTGACAAGCTGATCCTTTTATGCAGTGTATCACAGCTCGATATCTCCATGTTCAAATTGCTCCCAATCATAGTGGTAGCGGATGCCTATGTGCTTGGTACGCTTGTGGTATTCCGGAATATTCACAAGTTTGATGTCACTTTTTTGTCAATGGAGATCACCTTTGGTGAAGAGGTTTCTTCATAGATGTACATGAACATGGTTCTAAGCCACATAGATCTATAGGTGATGCTGAGAGCACAAACAGCTTAGGTGGCTGAGAGAGCTACTATCTGCTGCCTAGTACTGCCCCAAATAACAGGACCGTCCGAGATCTTGAATATGTAGTTTGTTGTCGATCACCTTGTATCGAGGTTTACGTCATAATCAGGTCTGAATATTTCACAACAGTAATTGGGTCTTCGGACATGACTCCATAATTGGCAATAGCATTGATATATTTAATTATTTTCTCAAAACCGTTCCAATGGTTTCCATCAAAGCTTTTGAAATATTTGCTGACCTGCCCATTGCAAACGCTACATCAGGATGACTGACCATGCAAATAAATATTAATGCATCAAATGCTTCCTTGTTTGGTACATGTTTAATTAATTCGTCTTCAGCTGCGGCTTGTAGGCGAATACTAGAATCTGCATGCATGCAACATGGATTAGCGTCCTTGATATTGAATATTTTGACAACCTCGTTTATGTAGGTTGATTTTCCAACTAAGAATGTGTCACCTTCTTAGTTGTATCGTACCTATATCCCTACGAAGAATTCTACTGTCTATTGATGATGTCGTGATCTCAAAACCACTTTGCAACTTATTGATTATAACATTGCACGATGTTTTATTTGCCCCCCTCATAAGACCATCATCAACAAAAAGTATTAGAAAGGCACGATGCCTCTTAATTTTGGCTTTGTAGATAAAATTATCCACATTAAATTTTATGGAGCCAAAATTCTTTATGAATTGGTTGAACTCCCGGTTCCAACATCGTGACGATTGCTGAAGACCGTAAAGACTCTTGTTGAGTTTACAAAAAATATTGAATCCACTTGTATTCCTTCTGGAGGACCCATGCGTCATTTATATCTCATCTTCAAGATCTACATTAAGGAACGCAGTTTTGATATCGAATTGAGTTAGTTCATAGTCAAATCTAACTACAATAGAGAGGAGCACTCTGATCGAATCATAGCGAGTTGTGGGGGGAAACGTTTCATTGTACTCCATTCCCACCTTTTGGATATGCCTTTTTGCACGCAAACGCGCTTTGTATTTCGTTAATTCACCCGAAGTATTTGTTTTAGTTTTAAAGACCCGTTTTGGGCAATGGGCTTCTTCCTTTCAGATATTGATACCATTGTTCATGTTTAATTCTTCTCCAAGGTGTCAACTTCCCCTTTTATGAAAGTTATCCATTTGACCTTTCCCGGGTATGTAATTGATTTAGAATAGATACTAGGAGTGTCATCATCAACGCAGAGAAAATTATCAGTTAATCGTACTGGTGGCTTCAAGACGCTACAAGATCTTATGTTATGTCCTGCCGTCTTCTTAGTTCTCAGCTGCAGCTTCTTCATTACAGTCAATGTCAAGTCAGTGGACAGGTTTTTAAAAGCCTTGTCGTTATTCATTGAAGAGCAGATTTCTTGATATTTTAATTTTATTGGTGTCAGGATTGTAGAGCCTGAAGTTGAAGAGTTTCCATCACAATCAACAAGTATCATCTTCTTGAGTTTCTTATCCAACTTATCTCTTCCATTTTGCACCAGCATATAGGCTTCACATCCAAACGTCCTTACATGCAATAGTTAAGGGTTTTTGCCAATCCAAAATTCCAGGGGTGTGAAGTTATGTGCCTGCTTTTTAGGTGTGCGGTTTAATATGTATACCGCACAGCTTACAGCTTCCACCTAAAGATATTGAGAAAGGTTGCTGGTACAAAACATCACCCAAGCAATCTCTAGAGTTATGCACAGAATCTCTCTCTGAGTTAGAGTCTTGTTCGGGTGTTTATGGCGTTGTTCTCTCAGCAATGATCCCTTTTCAGCCAAGAAAATCATGAAACTCCTCATTTACATTCCTTGTACTTGTTTGTATGAAGAACTTACATACTTCGCTTGTACTTAGTTTTACAATCTTACAAAAATCTTTAAAACATTGTGGTGTTTAACTTTAATGTTTAGTTAAAAATACTATTTTTAGACAAAAAAAGTCGTCTTTGAAAGTAACAAAGTCCTATAGACTCAATTGGTATGGCACCGAGATTACCGTATATTAATTTGCTGGCTTTCATTTTCTGTTGGGTTGTTGCTGAACAGTAGTTTGGGGTTCTCTCCATATGCATAGCTAGGGACAGGGGTGGTGTAATGGGGGTTACAGGGGGCATTGCCCCTTGATAGAAGCAGGGGCAAAGCAAGGTTTTTCACCCCTTTCCGACATGTGCTCACCTTGTGTTCGATGCATACAAACAACATTCCATAAAGAATATGACAAGACAAAAGAACGGTTACCACAAACAAGAAGTGCTCTTACACCGAAATGAAGAGGGTCAACTACCAAGTGATGATCTGGAACCAAAACAATAACCCTCAGCCAATAATTCCATCCCCTAATGGACATGACTGGACCATGTAGAATGGACAAGTGGCTTCTGTTCTCAGTGAAATGCCATGTTCTCCGGACTCAATCCTCAAGTTGATCAAATACTCTTGTGTAATAATAGATGTCATCCACCATGTAAATGTTTTTTAAGCAGCCTACCGTATATTGATATGATTTTGTGAATGTGGAGGTAAAGACGAACAATGTGACAATGATTCACATATATTATCAGAAGAGACATATTATAACAATGACAATGATATTAACATTAGCAGAATTGATCACATTTATAGGATTATTAATTTTAATTATGTATCTCTGTTTTTTCATTATTCATATTTGTAATTTCATTTTTACTCAATTTTAAATAAAATAAAAATTAGTTATAATATGAAAAGTAATATGAAATGATTTATAATATTTTCTTATTAAAATACAAAAAATATATATTATTATTGAGTTTCAAAACCATAACCATGCAAATATCTCAAATAATGTTTACTTTAGAGTGAGTATTTTAAGAACCTTTTTCGTAGACATTTTAACTATCTATAATATGAGAAATTAAAAAAGAAAATCGGTTTCTAAATAACTGATATAATGTAGATTTCCTGAATCTAATTGGTAACCATATTGATGACGTCATAAACGCTATTCGCCACAAACAAAAGAGTAACACCATGAAAATTATTCATATACAGGTAGTTTCTGATGAAAAAAATCACCCTCCCATCTTTCTATCAAAAGCTCTGCTATGGAGCATGATTTTTCTACATATGCTCCCCAACGTTAATGCCAATCCATGAGCCTCTTTTTCCTTTAGTAGTCGTTCCTGTTGCAAGATACTATGTAACCTTAGTTGAATGATACCTTAAAAATAAATATGACCACATGGTAAATTATTTACCTATTTAATCTATTGGGAAAAATATCTGTAGTTAAAAGCTTTTAAATGTGATAAAGTTATTTAGAGAGAATCCTACTGCTATAGCCTTGACATTATCTCTTATTGAGAATAATTATGATAATTTAAAAAAGCATAAATCTACTGTAAAAATTGTGTAGAGAAGTTTTATACATTTTATTCACAAATTCGTTTTAAAAAATCAAGAAAAAAGTAAACCTTAACACCAATATTTTCAAATCAAAATATTTAATTGTAATTCTGCAGCTGATATATTATGAATTCCAAAGTTTTCAGTGAGAAGGGTATGGTTGTATGGCTTGGCACAAATTTTTGATGTCTGGTTGTCTAGTTGAAACTTTCAAGTGGAGGTCCGGCTCCAAATTTAGCCTACTGCGGTACTTATTTTTTAGGTACACCATTGATGAAAAAACACTCTCACAGAGATATGTTGTTGAGAAAGGTATGATAAGCTTGATGGCATGGACAACGATATGAGGAAACTCCTTCAGTCCCTGCAACCAAAAGTCTGGCAAAGATATTTTCTTAAGTTTGGATTTGAGGGTTTCATAACAGGAGAGTTCAATAATTTCTTTCTTTTCTTTCGTTGAAAATAAATTCGGTAGACTGGAGTCTTCAACTGCAGAAAAAGGATCTCGTATTCAGAACTCGCTCTCTAAATTCGCAGGGACATATTTGCCAAAGTCTTCAATCAAACCCAAAGAATGCTCTTTTACGTCATTGACAACAGAATCATGAAGCTCAAGTTCATTTTCTTCTATGAAATTTTCTAAGGACGGAAAGAATTATAGCTGTCCCTTCACAACTTATTTTGTTGCAAATTGAAGTGTCTTTGCTAAAAAAAATTTTTTGTCATGAATCATGAATGGTGTTGTGTGTTTACCTTGCAGAACTTTATTCAGCTCATTAACTTTCTGAACTACATCAGCCATGAAAGCTAGCTTGCACAGCCACTGCTTATTTGTAAATCTGTCACTAAACTCACGCTTTCTGTCATAGAGGAAAACTTGAACTTCTTGTTTCATTTCATACAAACGAGCAAGACGATTTCCTTTGGAAAGCCACCTTACCTCAGTGTGGAAAAGAAGATTAATATGCTCGCTACCCTTTTCTGCACATAAGATTGTAATGTATACTTTTGTAAACCCTTAGATTATGGTTATTCTCCCTCTCTCAACTAATAAATATGCTTCACATATTTATTAGTTTATCTTTGATATGTTTAATTCACTGTGTTGTCAATTTGAATCGAGCGGGAGGTCTTCAATCTCCGCTAGAATATTGTTTTCTCTATGGTGCATGTGCATTCTTTGTTCGTGTTTTGTGTACGCGTCCCTGACGCCAATCCATTCTGGTCTCGAGAGATATTCGGTCACCATGTTTCTTTGTTCTCTTTTCGGAGTTTTAATATGAACAGAACATTACAATTGTGGGGAAATTATTATTTAATAAAAATACTTTGATGATCATGTTTATTTTTCTTTTTTCGGAGTTCGACTATGAACAAAATATTACAATTGGCGCCTAACTCGCGGCAAGACTTTTTGACTTTGCATGACTGCCAAATATACGTCGGGTTGTATGTTGTATTGTGACGCGAACTTGCGGATTAAATCGTTAAGTAAGTGAACGGAACAATCGGGGTCAACTTAAGATCCACACCCAAGTGTAGAGTGCAATGTGGGTAGGCCCATCAAAGTCTGAACTTCACGACCCGAGATGAAGAGTGCTTCGCCCAATAAAGTTATCTTACAGCGTGCTCTGCCACAAGGACAAAAGGACACTTTTACAGGACACTTCAATACAACAACAAGGACGTTTGACCACGCGAAGGATACTTCAACTAAGTAAACCTATTAGAAAGGATTCAACACGAGGATTATTTTACAGAAGGACACTTCATTAGAAGGATTCAACACGACAACCTGAGGATTCGACAAAAGGCCACTAAGAATAATAACGACAACGATATTCAACTTTAGACATCTTTAGAAGCAGAAAGGGTGAGAAAAATAAATATGTATTTTCAGGACCATGTATCCAGGACCATCTGTGAGAATTTATTCATGGTATATTCTACGTGTCATTTTTTCAGGTTCAGAGTTAAAGACAATCAGACTTCGTTTTAGATTATCAACAAATTAAATTCATATATTTTACATGTTACACTAAAATATATACTCCATAGTAAACATTACTAGGTTAATACTTGGTTCTCTTTTTGTGTAAACATAATTTTGAACAAAAGTACAGGTGCTACCATAAAAACAACCAGAATCTATGTTCAAAGTTTTCTTTTCAGATAAACATTTGTCTCGCGTGATACACAACAGCAAAGGTTTAAAATATATATAAATAAAATAATAAATAAACGCTATTACACTTCATGTTTCTGCCCAACAATTTCAATTCAAATTGCTAAAATAAAAAAAATAAAAAAGTCAATTTACATTACATGCAATACGCATGAATGAATAACATTGAAAACAACAATATGTATATCACACAGCACTATTTCAATTGGTTATATGTTACAATGTGTTAGTGTTAAAGCCTAAGCAATACTAGATGCCATATCTGATATATTGTAAATTTCAGGTAAATATTGCTATTGTGTATTTTAACAACTACATTTGAAGTTCATGAACAAGTTAAATAAGATTTTGTCTAAATTGGTATGATTATTAATTATATACACAACAATTGAACTAATAAATAACACTGGTATTATGAACTTGTGTAGGCAAAACAAGAACACAATGTCGGGTCGGGAGAGTGATGCTGAATGCCAGATGGAGTTTAAGGGTTTTGAAGGGGATGTAAACAAACAAGCTAAGATGGATTATTTGAACAGTGATAAAGTAAATAGATTAACGCTTGATGACTTCACAGGCGATAGTAATGATGAGGTTAGTGCTTCAGTGGTAGTAGGCCAAGGTGGCTTAGTTGAGATGGCTAGTCAACTGCCGGTGGAAAATGAAATTTTGCCTGCCAAACCTGGAACAAGCAGATTAGTAGAGTTAGGTAATCGAAGTTTAGAAATGGAAGTAGGCCTAGTTATTGATAACAACAACAGTGATGGTCAACTTCTAGTGGAAAACCATATTTTGCCCGCAGGAGTTTGTACTGATCTGAATGTGGAAACTAATCATATTAATGGTATTGAGAAAGTAGGCCTAGAGTTGGAAGGTGCGATTGTTGTCGAAATTAATCGCCGACCAAGTGGGTTTGAATTGGATGGGAAATTGGTGGGAGAAAGGCGTGAGATAGAAGTAGGCCCAGTTTTACCAAGTGTCCCCCTCTGAATCTTTACAACCAAACAATCCTGAGATGCAGCGTCTGTGCGCAATGATGTTATCTGAATTTAAGGCAGAGTTTAAGGAAATTCACTCAAAATTTGAGAAAGCCGATTTGAACTTAAACTCTAAATTTATGGAGGTTAAGGAAGAGGTTAGGGAAGTCAACTACAGGCTGGAAAAAATTGATTTAGTTTTGAATAAGAGAATTGATCAAGTTAGCACTGAGATAGTGACCCAAGGCCAACACCACAAAGCTTTGATACTCGAGAGTAGTCAGAAACTAAAAGGGGAGATAGATCAAATAAATCAAAGCTTAATTTCAAGGATTGAAGCAGGGCAGATATCAGTAGAAAAGAGAATACAAGAAAGCATTCAGGCATGTGAGAAGAGATTCAGTAACGTACAATTAGAGGTTGATCAGTTAGGACGATCCAAGGAGAACATCACAACACAACTGACTAAAGTAGATGAAAGGTTAGTGGTGTCTGAGGTTAGGCAAGGTCAATTAGAAAAGGAGCAGGAACTGCTAAGAAATACCCAATTTGAAATCATGAAAGAAGTAAATAATCATAAGGAAAAGGCTAAAAAATTAAATCAGGAGACTAAAAAAAATATTGGAGTAATAGAAAACAAAGTAATAGAAATAGACTGGCAGCTCACTCAAGTGACGACGAATGCAGAGGCAGCTAAGCAGAATTTTGAAAAGGAAATTTATGGCGTCAAATTAGCCATAGAAGCGCAAAAAGATATGAGTCAAGATTTAATTACTTCTCAGATTAGTAAAGTCAGAAAGGAATGTAGACAGAATGTAGGTCATGGCGTGGGCCTAAAAGACAAATATGAGGAGACTGTAACGCAGTTAAGCAATCGAATTGAGGAATTAACTGTAAGAATGAGACAGGCTGAAGTTGCTGGTAGTCGGAATTTAAGTGGGACTGAAGGTCCGGAATCGATATCAAGAAGTTTAAGTGAGGTAACCATGTCTCTGATCCCCAAATACAATGGGAAAATGGGGAGCATCTCTGCAGCCCAGTACATAAAAAGAATAGATAGAGCACTAAAGGGCGGGCATCTTTTGGAACAACAAAAAATCGAAGCGCTGATGGTAAATTTGGAAGGTGAAGCCAGGGCCTGGGCAAGTAGTTTGGAAGGAGAGTGGGAGACGTATGAAATGGCAAAGGAGGTGTTCTTAAAAAAGTATTGGTCTCAGGAGACGCAGGACGACTTCCTCCAGTACATTTTTAACGGAAAATACCATCCCAAGGCAGGCTCGATGGGTGAATATTTCCGCCAGCTGGTGACTCAAACTGAGTATCTAGAATATCCTATGGGAGAGCATAGGTTGATGGGACACCTATCTCGCCATTTCCGTCCAAATGTGCAAGATGCCTTGATGATTGCGAATAAGGGAAATTTGAAGGGCATGGAGGAAGTGCTAGTAGGGCTCGACAATAGGTGGGAAAGAGATAGGGAGGTAGAACAGCATAGTATGCAGAGCAGAGAGAGTGTTGACAGATCACGACAAGGACCATTTCCACCACACCATGGGAGAGGGGAGGTTCAGAACAGGAACAACGGGGACCAACCATCCTCTTATAATCCAGAACCAGGCAGATTCAATCATTCACAGCAACAGTGGCAGAGGGACAGAGAGTATAGGTCTAGGAATCAACATAACCCTTCTAGGACAAATAACCAAGGACATAGAAATGAGAATTGGTCAAACCAAAGAAATGACAACCCTAACCTAGCACAAACTCACTGGGTGAGAGCGCAAAATCTGCAACCTGAGACAGGAAACCGTATGCATTTGGATGCAGGTGTTAGAGAGTCGGAAAACTTCTAGGCCAACTATGCAATTGTCCGGGAATGGGAGGTAGTATGAACAAGAGACGGACTATGGAGCAGTTATTCTATTTAGAGTATATAAACCAATATGTAATATTACAAGGCAGTCCCAAGGAAGATTTGTTACACGAGGGAAATAATAAATTTGAGCACAGTAAAGTTATATCGCCAGAGATACAGGGGAGAGTAGGCAATATTGTAGTAAAGTTATTAATAGATACTGGCTCGGAAATAACTGCATTATCTCAAGAGTATTACGAGCAAATAAAAGAAAATAATCCGGAGATGAAAATTCCTGTATTGCCTGTGAGTAATATCGTGTTAGTGGGGGCCACTGGTGTGAAGAATAAAAAAGCAAAAACTCAAGTGTTACTTGATGTAGAATTGAGAAACGAAACTATGACTATTATATTCCTGGCTGTGGAAGGGTTAAACGTTCCAGCCATTTTAGGATCAGATTGGATGACAGGGTTTAGTGTGAAGATAGATTACCCTAAAAGACAGGTAGTGATTGATAGGCAGAAAATGAACATAGTTGTCCCTTTTGTGGAGAGATTAGAATCCAAGATGATGAAGCTGCAAATAGAAAGAGAAAAGGAGGTAGCCATTGAAGAGGAGGGGGAAGTAGAAGTGAGACAGGTGTCTATTAGCGAAACTAGCATACCTTGGGAAAAGATTGAAGAAAAGATTCACATGGCAGTGTATAAAGAGGGACAGCGGGAGAAATTATTAGAAATCATGTGGGTTTTAAAGAAGAAGTTAACTGATGGGAATCTGTCGATTAATCTACGGAGAAGATTAGACACTTCAAGTTCTAATCCCACTTTGGTATGGGAGCTGACCAGATATTGGAATTATGATGAAGATGAGAAAGCGAATAGACAGGTTTTGTTGAGGAATAGTTGCAGGTGCATTTGAAGAAGTTATGCCAAGTTTGAGACGTTTGGAGATTTTGAGACAGTTGAGGAAGTGATTCAGTAATGAGGTCTTGTGTTTGAATTTGGTACAGGGCACACTGATTCTTTTAGACAAACTACGATGATATACTTTTCTGAGTTCTTTTGGCGTCCAATGAGACTGTTGTTCGTTTAATGTTTTGATGTCTGATGAGATGAGTAATTTGGAGCTGTGTGGATGGAGAGAGAGTTGAAGTGTCAAAACCCATAAGTGAGATGGAGTTCTGATTTGGCTATGATGATATATTATTAGAACTCAGAAGCTCAATTTTCAGTCATGAAGCCAGTGCCCACGATAACATCACCATGAGATATATCACTGCGACATGAGATTGGAGGTTTGGATTTGATGAACTGTGACGATGACACAGAAGCTTTACCTGCTGCGAGGTTTCAGCGGAGACCAGTTTCTGCGTTTCAGTCTTAGAATAAGAATAGGTTAGGAATTAGTGCTGCTGGTAGGTAGTCGGCACTAAGGAGTCTCTGTGGATTCATCAAGCAGATTTGGTGAGGGGTAATTTTAATTATGATTCAGATTACACTTTTTAGGTTGTATAGCCATGGAGGCATAGCAATATATAAGAACAGGTGGTGGACAGCCACGCTCTCCTGACAAGTATATTAGATTGGAGATTTGAGGTTTGTAAATTTAGTTGTTTTTGTATGTATACATAGATATGGTAGAAGAAAAGTGTGTAATTAGGAGTGTTCATAAATCCAATGTTATTCATATTGTAAAGTTTTCATTATATATACAAGTGTAATTAGGAGTGTTCATAAATCCAATGTTATTGATATTGTAAAGTTTTCATTATATATACAAGAAGTACAATGACTAATTATGTTGTAAAGTTTGTGTTGTAGAGATGACAAGTTTTAGTATTGATTGTCTATTCTGTATTTTAACTCTCTACTCTTATGATAAGTGTAAACAGACAAGGGAAACAGACAATATTCCACCCTTGGACTCGTATGTACAACATTGCAACGATTTTCTTTGTAAAAAAAAACCTTTTCTTGTTTGGGTAATAAATTATAGGTTCAAAAGGTTATATAGAAATATATATGGAATGTTCTTAGAAAATGCAAATAAGTCACATGGATAAGTGATTGCCATTACTGAGTATTACATTTATAGGCTAATTGTTTTCAGTGTTTCAATAATGAGGCTCTTTTTCTAAGTAATTCAAGTAATTTTCATGTTAGATATGTTCACTCGCTTGGCCAGAGAGGTTATCTGAGGTCGGACGTTGCTGCGCATGTCCTTCCCCCAGATAAGGGAGGTAACTGTAATGTATACTTTTGTAAACCCTTAGATTATGGTTATTCTCCCTCTCTCAACTAATAAATATGCTTCACATATTTATTAATTTATCTCTGATTTGTTTAATTCACTGTATTGTCAATTTGAATCGAGCGGGAGGTCTTCAATCTCCGCTAGAATATTGTTTTCTCTATGGTGCATGTGCATTCTTTGTTCGTGTTTTGTGTACGCGTCCCTGACGCCAATCCAGTCTGGTCTCGAGAGATATTCGGTCACCATGTTTCTTTGTTCTCTTTTCGGAGTTTTAATATGAACAGAACATTCAAATTGTGGGGAAATTATTATTTAATAAAAATACTTTGATGACCATGTTTATTTTTATTTTTTCGGAGTTCGACTATGAGCAAAACATTACAAGATTGCAAATGATCTGGATTTGCCTGATTTTGATTTTATGAAATTAACGGTCTTCACTGCTTCTGTATATACTATTTTCATATCATTTGGAGATTTCCTGGCAGCTAAAGCCTCCCTGTGAAGATTAGAGTGGATAAATTTTGCCTGCGGGGTGGCCTTCTTGATCTGGGAAACCACTCCACTATGCTTAACAGTCATAGCTCATGTACCATCAGTGAAAATTCCAACGAACCTATCCCATTATACCATCTTGAGTTACAAAGCCATCAATAGTATCAAATATCTCTTTGCCGTTGTGCGACCTGGGAGCTCCTTGCAGAACAAAATTCCTTCTGCTACAGGGGGGGTAGAAATAATATGTCTAATAAATGCTTGTAGCTGCACCATATTTGTGCAATCTGTACTCTCGTCAAGCTGTAGAGCAAAGTATTTTGTGGACTTCAGTTTGTTAATTAGTTGTTCCTCCAACTCATTAGCCAGACTTAAGATTCTATGAGACACAATGACACAATATCATTAGACAAAGGGATAACATCCAGCAGATTTGCTTGTTTTTTACCAATAACACTTGACACCATGTCTTTGGCGGCAAGCAGTAAATATGACTCGCCATCAGTGTGGGGTTTTCCAGCCCTTTCTATCACTGAACTGATTTTTAATTACGCTTCAAGGCCCTTTACATTCAGAGGTGAAAACGAGACAATTTTTTGTCTACCAGATCTCATCATAGCTCCTTACGCTTAAAAATGTCAGGTGGCTTACTTTTCAGGTTCTCTTGTTTCATATTAAAATGTATTTTTAATAAATATGGCTTCATTGAATTGTTGGAAAGGGTCTCATTACAAATAACACATAAAGGTATAGGTTCTGACTCACTTCCTGTTTAAGAAAATCCTAAAGACAAGTATTCAGGGTCATGCTTTCTTAACTTAAGCTAATATTTCTTCTGGTGTGTAGGCCTAAGCAAAGAAGATTCAGCTTCCGTTGGCTTAACAACATCTTTACAACCATCATCTTCACCAGAGTTAGCCGCACTTTCCAATTGGAGTATTCTCCCTTCAAGAGGCCAGGTTGGTTTAGTTAGCCCCCTATCCATCTTGACCGATACGAGAAAAGGTTTTAAAAAAATACTTCATGCCCTTCCGTTTCTGGAAAAAAAAAAAAAATATTCTACTTAAACTCTCGCAACGCTATTTTCTACACGTTTAACTATCAAGTGATGCTAAACCAATTGGCAATAAAGACACTTATAAGAACAGAAAGAGGTCTTTTTTATATATATAATATATACCAAGCATGGATCCAGGGGTTGTTGTCAGAGGGAAGGGAGGTGAATGGTTTTCAGGCTCCTCAATGATAATCGTTGAGAGAGAAAGAGTATGTCACCAAGTCGTGACTATTCATGAAAGATGCTCAAATTAGATACTCTAAAAATAAGCAAGATAACAACTGCTAATATAGAAGGTGTTAAGTAGAGGGTTGAAATTCTCAAAGATCGGTCTCCAGCTGAGATCAAATAGGGGAAAAAGAGGGGTGGAAATAACCAGATAACGGTAACTGCCAAAAATTAGAGTTATCCATAAGTCCCTTGTCATTTTGCCAATTTTACCTCGAGAGCTGCTCGCGTACCTTCTGGAAGGTGCCCACATACCCCTGGAGGTATACGTACCCCAGTTTGAGAACCGCTAGGCTAACACATTTTCTAGTATTTATTTTATGTTGAAAAAAGCGTAGACAGAAACTTATAACATTATAAGGTGTTAAAACAAGTCTGTCCTACAACATTTGTATCTACAAAAGTTGAATTTCAATTGATTCGGTTACATACTTACTTTAAATAAGCCTAATCCCATATTAAGGTATTGATGTGAATAATAATCAGTACTAACCTTTTGAAAACCATATCTACATCTGTTGCGATACTGTAAGTTTACTATCAAAATAGTATACAATCGAAGAGCTTCAAAATTTTGCCACAAGAACACTGATGCGTTCTCACTAGCGCCATCAACGTCTAAACACGCTTTCTAAAGTTTGGTAATTTTGTAATTAAGAGGTCACATTAAAAATACTGTAATCACTAGTTTAAGACTTTAGTTTGCTAAACTAGATTAAAATCAATTAATAAGTTGTATAGCATTAATTATTTATATTACACTTCATTTAAAATTTCACTGTTACAGCTCAGTGTGTAACTAACTATCTAATTGAAATCATTTCCTTCATTAGAAAAAAAAATTATGCTCCCTGCTACATATTCTTAGAATGCTTTTTAAAATGTTAATCTCCTAGATATAGAGTACGCCTCGCTATACCATTGTTTTCAAGCTTATTATATAAATTATATTTTAGGTTTTACATTGTAGATGTTAAAAGTGTAGATTTATTTTAGCCACTTAAGTTACTACTTAGCGTGACATAGGTATGTAATGTCAAATTTATTTTTAATGTGGTTTGATTATTATAATTAATGAATAAAAATTATATGTGTCATGAAACCTTAGGAATATGACTGGTTTGAAATATGTATCAAACAAATAGTTTCAGTATAATTTAACTCTTTAAAAAATACGAACCAAGCAAACATTCTTCTCACCATTGTAATTTAGCTGGAAATAACTAATCAGGCAAATAAAATAGATCACAAACGCCTTTAGTATTAAAATAATTTGAATTATAATTTTGGAAATTCATCTTTTACAAATATTCAAGTTAAAACCATATAATATCTAAGTTATATATTCCACAAACTTATCAACATGTTCAAAACTTAACGGTACTGACAATGAGTTTGAAAAATAACGTATGATTATCTAAAATGACTAAGCTATAATATATAGGTAACAATATAAATTATGTTAAATAGTGATGATAGTTTATAATGAAATAATAATCAAGTGAATATAGTGATATTTAACTCCAAAGTTTTATTTTTTTTCTGCCAAAATCAAGAAAGAAAAGATTTGTAAAAATATAATTGTTTGAGATTTAATTATAGAAAATGGTTAAATATCAACCACGAGCTATTCGAAGGACATTTGCCACAATCCTTCCAAAAATGTACCCGCTTGAATCAACCGAGACAGAACGTTTGGACCAAGGATAAGCCCCATTTTCCTTCCTACCCTAACCTAACCTTTGACGGTAACAGCTTTTAGGAGTGAATTGTCACAATAATTGTGAACACAACACTTACGTTTATTATAGTTCCCCGTTACTTAGGTTGCCGCACCTTCTGAGTTTGCAACCATCCTTGACAATGCTCATCTTAAATTGTTGTCAACTTTCACATATATCGCCAAAGACGATTGAACAGATGCCTACTGGATATTTAAACTTGAGTCAGAAGTAGACCGACACACAAAGTAGACCTAATTATCAGGTGTTTTCACAAACACTTCGAAAGTCCTATGACTAATCTGATACAAACGAGCCATGTATTTCAGCTGGGATATCCCTTTATTGTGCCAAACGTCCTATGACCAATCTGGTTCAAACGAGCCGTATATTTCAGCTAGGTCATCCCATGATTGTGCCAAAGTCATATGACCAACCTGGTCCAAACGAGCCGTGTATTTCAATTGTGATATCCCATGATTGTGCCAAACGTTCTATGAGCAATCTGTTCCAAACGTGCCTGGTAGCTCATCTGTGATATATCTTAAGTGTTCCAAACGTCCTATGACCAATCTGATCCAAAAGAGCCGTTTATTTCAGCTAGGATATCCCATGATTGTGCCAAACGTCCTATGACCAATCTGGTCCAAACGAGCCGTGTAGCTTAGCTAGGATATTCCTTTATTTGCACCAAAATTCTTATGTTGAACAAGCTGGTTGTCAATGTAATGTTCAGAAAGAAAGTGTGAAACTCACTTTAGGAAATAAATATAATGAACAAGAACAAATTAACTATTAAAGATATATTCAACCAACAAAGCATGCCATATGCTGCTAGTATCATCTAAAAAATAGAAAACTACCATTATAATTCATTTATCATTGATTTGTTGCGAGCCCAGATTCATTGTTATTACTTTTTGTTTGTTTTTTAAAAAAGGATGCGGGAGACATCTGCATAATTGTATCAACAGAATATAGTTGAGAAACAATATTTGAAAAAAAAAAATGTTTAAACTATTACATTATATCTAAGGGTGGTATCAGGCACGTATCTGGGGGAGGGGCGCTCGTGGGGTTGAAGCCCACCCTCCCCGAATCTAAACCAAAATTAAAAATTATTATAAAATATAGTGGTAATACATTCCTAATTAAAAATATAATAGTAATTAATTTCACTTTCACTTTCTTAACCGTACTAAACATCGTGAATAATAAGATATAATATACTCAGGTATTCCTCTATACACGGAGGCAAAAATATGACAAAATTTCTTAAAAATATATAATACAGTTAACCCATGCTTGCATTTACTAATAATTATATACTTTCTATTACTTTTAATATATAATGTATCAGCTTCTATAAAAATGTATGTAAAATTAATATATTTTCTATTATTATTATTATTATTATTATTATTATTATTATTATTATTATTATTATTATTATTATTATTAGCACCGCGTCTTACTACCCGTTCGGGTTATACGCACTTACGCTAATGTTCAATGGTAGGGTGATTGTGAGATGAAATGGAGGACCTACACGTAGGTGACCTGGTGGTCTAGGGGTAAGGTGTCAGACTTCTGTGCTGGGGGTCCGGGTTCAATCCTCGGTCCCGGCATAGATTTATCTGATTGCCAAACCCTTCCTTCACCTCTGACAAGACGTGTATTAATCACAACTTGTGAATGTGAAGAATGCCAGGCCTCCACCGTGGTTCGGATTCCACGTTAAACTGTAGTTCCTCCATTTCATCTCACAATCACCCTACCATTGCACATTAGCGTAAGTGCGTATAAACCAAACGGGTAGTAAGACGCGGTGCTAATAATAATAATAATAATACTAATAATAATAATAATGGAGGACTTACAGTTTAACGTGGGATCCGAACCACGGTGGAGGCCTGGAATTCCTCACATTCACAAGTTGTGATTAATACACATCTTGTCAGAGGTGAAGGAAGGGTTTGGTAGTCAGATAAATCTGTGCCAGTACCGAGGATTGAACCCCGAACCCTCAGCACAGAAGTCTGACATCTTACCACCAGGTCACTTATATATATTTTCTATTAATATTCATAAAAATTATATTAATTATTACTAAACGCAAGAATAGGTCTAATTCAATATATTTTTGTACAAAATGTTGATATATGTTTTTCTCTCCGTGAAGATTCATCAGATTCATCCGCACCCCTCCCCCCTACAGTTTTATCTTGAGATGACCGTCGTTGTCTGACAATATTTGAATAATTAATTCCCCTCCCCCCCACCCCTCTCAAAAAAAAAAAGAAAATTCTGGATACGGGCTTGTGACCTGGGTGGTATGCAATAACGAGCCTGAGCGCATTTTGAGTACTAACGTAGTGTTAGTGTAGGTTTTCTGTCTCTAACTTGTCATTAAAAGCTCCATTCACTATCGGACGTCATTTCTTAGTTAAATGACAGTGCACTTTTACTAGCGAGAGAATACCTAGGTCATTAACACAAAACCACTCTAACACTACACTAGTTTTCAAGCAACACACACCCTCGTTCTTGCATACTATCCAATGTGTATGTTGAGAACATTATTGTGTTTTGTGCTACAATATTACCATCAATATTGTTTCACGACCTACCTTTATTTAATCATTTTTTTTCAACAGAGTCCATTATGACGTCAAGCAACATTGTTGATCTCCCAAATGAAATTTTGTTGAAAATATTTATGTACCTTCCTCAAGAAGACTTGGAAAGTAGAATTCAGGATGTAAATCCCCTTTGGAGGCTGCTTGCTAAGGATGTTTTGAAAACATTAATCAAATTCACCTATTCCCCCGGATTCGAAATTACCGATCAAGAAATTGTAGAACACTTGAGGAAGTTTCCAAAAGTCAAATCATTTCATACAATGAAATTCTGTGATAAAGACATTATATTTTCTGCATTGATTAAGTATTGTAAAGATCTTCGGAGTTACATGCTCATTTCGTTTCAAATTTAAGTGTGGAACAATTTGAAAAATTAATTACACGTTTTCCAAACCTCGAGTCTTTTAAGATGCAATACCCACGTAGAAGGGAAATTTTCGTAGGAATAGCAAGATTTCACAACTTGAAGGACCTATGTATCACAGGTAAAGGGTTATATCAAACACCGGGATGGTTTAGACTCATTGTAGATGGGTGCATTGCCTTAGAACATTTGAGCTTCCGCTATATTCCACACAATGACCTCATTTATGTACTTGAGAAGATGAAAAACCGGTTAAAATCCTTGCACTTTGGCTACCAGTACAGTTCAACACAAATAATTGAACTTTTGGGAGAGTTTACCAAATTAGAAGAACTTAACTTTCACGATCTAATGGAAAGTCCTTAAACTTACAACCACTCTCAAAGCTAAATAAACTAAAGACTATAGGTTTTAGATGTTATTCATCAAGGTCTACTAAGAATTCTGAGAATTTCTTTAATTTAATTTTGAAGAACAACTATTTTCCAAATCTTGAAAACTTGATTTTGATGTTTTTAAATCAATTATATGACAGCGTAAATTTGCGAAATATATTTGAAAAATATTCTGGATTGAAATGCTTACAAATTCTTCGTCGGCATCCCCCCGGTGTAGGGAAGGAACTGAGGAACATTTCCAAGATTTCAAATCTTCAAGAGCTTTCTATAACTGGAAGCAAGGATCTGCAAGATGATGACGTGAAATATATTCTCCCGATGCCGGGAATTGCGATCGTTGGATCTAAGTTCGAGCTTTATGTTGACCGACAAAGTTTTTGAGTATCTAACTATGTTGAGTAATTTGAGATCATTAAACCTTTCGAGCTGTGAGTTTACTGGTAGTAGCCTTCACCTGCTTCCTACAAAGCTCAAAAGTCTTGTAGTTCTTAATGTCCTTCAGTGTAAAAATTTGAGAAAACAATATTTAATTGAATGTACTCTAAAAATGCAAAGTCTTGTAGTGGAGAGCCAATATAATTGATTTGGTATTTAAATTAAGTTTCAAAATTCATATCGATTAAAAATAAGACAGAGTAGTTACACACACAGATTTAATTAAGTTTTTTCTGTAGAAAATTTTATATTTAAAATATTATTTTGTAAAACTATTTATTTATAAATTATTTACATTTTCTATAGATTAAAATACATCTACTTCTTAAAGTTTTACTTTGAATTTTTTATTCTTAAAATAAATTTTATTTTATAAATATAATTAAATTGATACCAACGGAAAAAAGGTAACGATGCTTCCCATGAGGTATACTATGCGTACAAATCTACTAAGAAATGTTGTTGAAAATATTAATGTACATTGTACTCTCTGTTTACCCTGAAAGGTAGAAGTTTTACTTTGATGGATTACACAATGGTCCCCATCTTATAAGCCATACCATAGTGGAGTAATGAAAGTTAAGTTTACTACCTTACAGGGTAAACTCAAGAGGCCGTCCTCATGATGACTTGAAGGGTAGATATAAACATCGAAGGCCAAATATGTTTTGCCAGAATGTGGCTGCCTGTTAAAGTAAGCATCAGGATGAAGCTGCAGTTTATTTCAAAAGATTTACAAGCATTTTTATAAGAACTTGACATAGGCAAAATATTATTATTTCTGATCCATGTCAACTAAAGTTGGTCGAACATACCGAAGTGGTTCTATAAACATTTAAGAGAAGTATTTCTTAATACATTAATAAAGAGAGAAGGCGTTAGAGCTGTTCCCATTTATTTTTGTTGAGGGGATAAGGAGTGGCTGGACGTGGAGGTTTATATCCGTGTTAGTTTGTGGGAAAGACCTCAAAAGGAAATCTATAGACACATTATTTTTTAAGCATTGAGTTTCTCTTAGATTATGAGTAATTTAAAGCATGTGTCCTCACATGGTGTTCTAAGTATCACAAGCCCCTCTTAAACTTATAGAGAGGCCCTTAAATTTTGGAGTGGATTTTCCTCAAAATGCAATATAAATCTGCATATCCAGGTTTTAGCCTCACTAAATATGCATTACAGTAGTTGTAATTTAGTAGGCATTAGGTAAAATATCAATGCTGTTGTCTTGATTATGTCAGGCAAGGGACCTTTAACTACCATGTGAAATATGAGAAATGAGATCAACGCCCTTCCAATAAACGTGTGTTCACCGAAATATTTGAACTGTTGAATTAGCTCCAGTCAAGAATTAGTGATGTTTCCTCATTGTCAAATTTGTGCTGATAAAGAGACGTGAGGGACACGAGTTCCTTGATTTCTCTAATATAACTGGATGGACATGTGGCTGAAATTTTCAAGCTGTTGTCTTCATATCATTGTGTAAGAGAGAAGGAAACCTTCGGGCATCTCTTTCTTTCCTACACACATACAAAGCAATGTGGTATTTTGACATCGTTCGCTAATTTGAATATATTATAAGATACATAAGTGTATGATTAGTTAAATGAAATAAATGTGTTAATAAAAGTTTTGAAGAGCATAACAAAGTTCGAAACTTTTAACTTGTTTCTTTAAATAAGTTGATATAGCCGAATATAGTAATACTTGTTGCTATGCAATTCTTATACCTATTTGTTTTAATAAAAGTAAGATATTTATAATTTAAGTTTATATGCACATTGAATAAGTTTAGGTAGTCATGTTTCGATTTTGTTTTGTTTTACTGAGGCAACACTGTTTTATAGTGTAGCGACCTCCTCAATTCCACAACGAATTAAGGCCGGCGTACAACAACAAAAACGATACCATTTGCAGAAAATTCAAAAGATATAAAAAAAACAAATATTTCAGAGGAGCCGATAGGACTAACATCAAACAAAAGGACCGTACACTGATCCATTTGAGTTTTGTTTCCGCGAACCCGCTCTACAAATATTTATTATTAGAAACAATTCAAATATTTGCCATTATATAAAAAAACTTCCCATGATTAGATGAAACTAGGGTACCAAAGTGACATAAAGAATAGGTAACAGTATAAGGTATTTTATTTATATATAAAAGTTAGATATTTTAAATATGATACAGAAGGATATATATATATATATATATATGTGAACGTTATATAATAAACTCATAATAATATGAATCATCCAAGATCGTCTCAATCATCAATAGTTCAAGTCGTAAAAAAGACAAATGCAAACATTCAAAGCATTAACAAAAAGACTAAATCTAACAAGTGAGCTGAAAGCTCTAAGTCCACAAAATTTACGTTGCGAAATGACAACGCTCTGCATCAATCTAGCAGTGATTTTACTATCTAGTTCAAGTCGTAAAATGACAAATGTAAACATTTAAGGCATCTAACAAGTGAGCTGATGGCTCTAAGTCAATAATGTTTACGTTGCGAAATGACAACGCTCTGCATCAATCTAGCAGTGATTCTATTATTTCTTACTCACAATTATCAAAAACAAACACGTAGAGTAAAGAACCAACTCAATATTTTAAGATACAAAATACCTTTTTCTCAGTTGTACAGACTATAATCTTGTCTTTAAATAAAAGGTTAGCTTTCCAACAATATTTATAGATATTGACAAAAACCCAAAAGGGGATTTTTAGCCTACATTCTACAAAGGAACATTAATTCCCGCAAAATTATTCTAAGTAGATTTAATTTTTCTTAAGCCAAACAGGCTGTAAATTTAACCATAAAAAATTTAACATTTCCATGATATTACCAAATGTTACTCGACACAACCCGGAAGGGGCCTCCGTGTCTACAAGACAACAACAATAATGCTATGTTTCTATTTGAAAGATTGGACTTGTTCATTAAATTTCAAATGTTAGCCAAAAGGGAATTTTGATACACAATTGCCGAAAAAGAATTTTATACCTTTAGTATTCATCCTGAACACCAACGTGTTCCTGGAGGAAGTCCAGACAAGAGTAATCATTCCTCTATTCTACACCAGTATTTATGCCAATATTTTAGCTCAGAGAGGGGGGAGAGGGGAAACGCCAAAACAAAGGAAAAACACAACACATGACATAAGAGGGACGGAACATCTAGACGCGAAAGGACGGTTCTAGAAGCGTGGTGGAGCATGGAGAATGATCCAGACTAAAAGTTTCTATCGCTCACTGACGTCTCGGGCATCATACGTCACACTATTTTTCCCATGACACCTTGCGCCGACTTGAACTCCGTGCTTCATTCAGTCAGTCTTAGCACAAAGTTTATAGTGGAGTGTAGTTCGGGAGGCCGGCTCGGGAGACGTGATAACAACAACATAGGGCGATGGGGCATGGTAAGTCCACTTTAGTATTACTTCACCAGTGCTTCGTTGATGTTTTAATCTTTTCTTGTAGTGGTTATTTCCATAAACGCTACAATAGGTCATGTGACCTTTAGTAATGCTTTTTGTTACACAGTACCTATTTAACAGCTGTTCGTTAACACATAATGTAATCGTAGTGTCTCTATTAAATATAATTATGCTGTTTCGCCTTAATAGTTTGTTCTATATATGGATCCCTGCATTCTTGATCAATACTTCCTACAAGCCTATAACCTAAATGATTGTTTGAATGTAAGACTTCTACACAACGTATGTCGTTCAATCAAAAAATGAATGTAATAAAGTTTCTAACGTACTTATTTTATTATAGCTATCGAACTTTTAATATAATATGGTTTCTGAAAGCAATTTACAAGTTAAGAGCCAACTTTAAACACATTGTAATATAGTAATACAATTCATACAAGCCTACGACCTAGTGCTGGGATCACGATCAACTTAACTTTTAACTTAACGTAACGTTCACTTAAGGTTCACTTAACTTTAGAAAACAAATGTGTGATCACGATTCACATGGGTAACTTAACGTAACATCTCGAGCCAAACATCTGCATTCTAGAGTACCTAGGTGTTTTGATCTGTGATTTCTACTATTTGTAAAGTGATGGTCTCTGAATGTTTACAGTTTTCAATCAATATAATAAATATCTATTACTAAAATTTTGATAAATTTAGCTTTTATATTTTAGTTTAACTATTTTGTTTCAATGTCTGATCACTATAACTTAAACCTTACTTTAAACCCCTTTAAAATGTTTTCTAAAATGTTACTGAAACTTAAGCTAAAGAGTAAACCTTGGTCATAAAACCAACAAATAAATTACTAAATAGCCCTGTAGACGTCACTCGCATAATGATTGGCTGGCTAGATCACGTGATACCCTTCATGTAATGTTCACTTAACGTGAAATATCTCACAGGACATTTATTACGTTCTATTAACTGCAAGTGAACGTTAAGTTAACTGCATCGTGATCGCTTCCATTTAAAACACGAGAAGAACCTTTACATTAAGTTACGTTAAGTTAACCTTAAGTGAATGTTAAGTTGATTGTGAGCCCGGCATAAATGATTGTTTGAACGTAAGATAAGTACACAAAGTTTGTTATTCAAACAAATACAATAAAGATAGGTAGGTACCTTGATTCATTATAGTTGTTGAACTTTCAATAGGCCTGTGATATGGCTTCTAAAACCAATATATAAATTAATAACCAACTTTAAATAAATTATAGTATTGGCAGAATGTAAACAACATAGGTAATAGCTACAAAATTTAAGATTTTAAAGATTATATTCGTATTTTCATCAATTATACCTGTAAAACAAAATTGTATATCCGTTAACGTAAATGTTTCTTCAGCCAAGTGTGGTATAATATTTCATTATTTTCAAACTCTAGGCCTACAACTTTTATTTACCAAAGATAATTTTTGCACAAGAACATTGAAAGAAATTGTTAATTCCGGGATCACGATCAACTTAACTTTAACTTAACGTAACGTTCACTTATCGTAAATAAACCAGTGGGCTATCACGATTCACGTAACTTAACATAACAGCATGAGTCAACCATCAGCATTCAAGAGCATAGATGTTGATCTTTGATCTCTACTATTTGCTAACAGTGATATCTGTGACTATATGTATGGTTTATTTTTTTATATATATATCATTGCAATATAATATTTCTCATTCAAAATAATTGTATCAAATTTAAGGGTTTTTTTTGTACTTTCTACTTTCCTATTTTAATGTTATGTTATACTCGTCAATCATGATTTAAAAGTAAAATATATCTTGCATACACTATAAGCAAATGAAGTAACGATACTTGTAAAACAGATTAAGGGCCAATCTTACAATGTCTCGTCAAAGTCCTCGTAACTTAACTGTTCGTAAAGTCTAACCGATGGTTAAACTTGGCGTTGTGTTTTACAATACTATTTTTATGTGCTCGTCAAATTACGAACAGGTGCCTTCCATTAGTTATTATCGTTAACTTTCTCGGAGCACTAGATTTGTTTCAAAGCTTTTGATTGGCTTAATTTTACCATTGAGAATATAAGCAAGTCATTACAACGTCTATGGGACTGTGATGAAAACAAATCGATCAAAGCAAATCCAATTTATTAAGACTGTTTAAGGTTATCTTGTATCTTTTATCATATTTATTTGTCTGCTAAAACGTTTGTTGAAAATACTAAACACGAAATTTAATTTTTAGCAAAGAAGAGGAAATTTTGCTAATTGAATTAATAGATAAATACAAACAAACGATTTAAAATAAACCATTCTAATTGGTGTCCAATCACTTCAAGAATTTCTAAAACTTTATTTTTGTACAAACGAAAACGTTAAATGATTCTTCCTCATTAAAAATTTTAGGAAATTCTTTCATTCCAATTACTGTATCTCTTCGGTCTTTAAAGTCTTGGGTTCCTTAGAACTTGAAACTCATTTTCAAAGTCATCATAATCAAACAATAAATCACCTATTTCATAATACAAATAAATGTAACCTAACTTTAATAGTAACAGTTGCCTTAAAAACAATATGGCGGCGTCTTTAATGTTGTTAATGTGGACGTTATGTTTGCTAACCGGAAGGTAGACCTCGCGTTAACTTTACGAGCACTTTTACGCGGACATTAGCGCTAACCAAACATTGTATAATCAAAAATTGTGGTTGTTATCACTTAACCTTATGTTAAGCCCTAACGAATAGAATAACGTGACATTGTAAGATTGGGCCTAAGTACTAAATAGCAGTGTTAACGTGATTGGCTGGCTATATCACGTGATACCCTTCACTTATTTGATTGAGTATATGAGATACATCAATGTGTGAATGGTTAAATTATATAAATATGTTATTTAAAGCTTTGAAGAGCATATAAAAGTTCAAAACTGGTTCATTTTTTCTTTAAATAAGTTGATGTAGCCTAATATATATGATGATTTTTGAAGGAAGCTAGCTTGTAAGGCTTTATCTCGTACCAGAATCCTACCCTATAGTAGTATTTAGTTAGTGTAAAAGACCTTCCAGAAGGAAATTTCTACTTCCGTTCTAAATTGCTGTTTATCCTACCAAAATATTATATATTTGATAGTATTCTGGTACGAAATAAGGCCTTTCAGATTGGGATTATTACTAAAATCAGGGTTTAGTAAATACTGTACTTCCTAAAAGCCAATAACCTAAATGATCATTTGAACGTAAGACTTCTACACAAAGTGTGTCATTCAAACAAATGTAATACAGTTTTTAGCTAACTTGTTTCATTATAGTTATCAAACTTTCAACTTAAAAAAAACAGGTATTATAATAATACTTTCCACAAGCCTATAACCTATGTGATAGTTTGAATGTATGGCAACTATACAAAGTCTGTAATTCAAACAAATGTAATCAAGTTTTAAGATACCTTATTCATTATATTTATAGATCTTTCAATATAATATGGTTTCAGAATCCAATATACAAGCTAATAAACAACTTTAAATATAAGTGTAGTGTTGGCAGACTGTAAACAACATAGATGATAACTACATACTTAAATATATTAAAGATTTAATTCGTATTTGTACAGTATTACCTGTAAAACTGGATTGTATATCCTTTAATGTAAATGTTTCTTCAGTAAAGTGTGGTATAATACTTCATTATTTTCAAACAATAACACTTTTATTCATCAGAGACATGTTTTCGCATAAGAACATTGAAAGAAACCGTTAAATCTGTCCCCCCCTCAGTGTAGCAGACGATACACTTGAGCGTCACGCCTTTGTCCTTGGAATGTGTATGTGTATGTCCATCCAGTTATATTATAGAGATCAATGAGTTAAAGGAGTGTGTTTATGCCCATCCAGCAATGACGTTTATTCAAGGGAAGCAACGCTTCCCTAAAATTAAAAAGGGAATAAATAAAATAAGAGGAAAATAGAGTTTAAACAAATAATTATAATTAGAAACCTCTCCAACAAATATATTGAGTTGAGGTGGCAGCTCTTCTTTCTTTGAGCAAGCAGTTCTTTCTCAAACTGACCAGCCAGCCGGTCTCGCTCGCTCTTTCATTTCGTCAATCGTTGGTTTTCGGGTCTCTCCGGCCCTCATCGGAGAAAGGGAAGCAGAGTTTCCCTAGGCGAGTATTAGCGCATGAGTTTACTATCGTGTTAAGTGTATACTCATGCGTTTAATAGTTTTAAAATCTTATTTTTTTAGGTTGTTTTAGCGATATTTATTGTCTCTAGATATAATTATGGACACACTATTACAAAATAATATTACCAATTTACAGAAAGTTTAGTTTTATTTTACAGAATATTGATGCTTGTTCGATCCTCCAAGGGAAGCGGTTTGTTTCTTTGCGTACAGTAGTAGAATGACGAGTGCATCAACAAGTGCACCATTGGAACAGGAGGGATGCCGTGTCAAAATTCATAAGTAATATTTTGAAGTATAGTTTTTCGTCCCGGTTTTTTGACCCACTCCATCTTCAGAAAACCTATATAAAATAACTTTGACGTTTCAATACTCAATTTTATGAAAGTTTATACTAATTATCTTTGTGTTGAGTTGGCGGAAAATTATATGTGACATTACTACTTACTAATGATAATGGCGTGTAGATGGCGTGTAGAATAAATCCAGATTCAATGCTATTATAAGGTAATTCATCGGTCATACTCATTTGCAGGCCACAACCCAAGATAAAACTTCGGCAATCGTAGATTGATCATGATTCTTCTTCTTTTTATTTGAGTTCTACAATTATTATTTAAATAAATATATATATAATTTAATGATTGAGTAATATTTCTATGATCACCAATTATTTTGTTTTATTCCATGCAAAGTTTGTGTCACCCCCTTTCCTTCTTCCCCATAATACTTTTAACCATAAAAAACAGTATGAGCTTCCAGTTAAACTAAAGTCCATCAAACCCCCTTTATTGTAGCCTCATTACTTCCCTTTGTCCAGAATTGACCACACGCCATTGCCATCCAGTATTTTATATAGCCCATTGCACGTGTTCCACAGTTGTTTATTTGATTAAACATTCCCCAACCCAACTTGTAAAAATGTTGCCAGTGGAGTGAAACCAGATACCACACTTTAGAGGAAAAGGTAGAAAAGGAGCCTGCGGTCTCTTTAACAGACCATTCATATTAAAACTACTGAAAAATTTCGCCCGAATTCAAACCAATATGGTTCTTTCAGTTTTAAAGAATATAGGCTAAGTTTGTGGTTTTTTCTAGTACTATAATAATCTATACACATGACTTTTTTCTTTACCAAGTCTTAATAACCATCCGGGCTCTACGCATATGTACTAATTCCGCTAATGTGCTAGGAATTAGGAATGTTGTATTTAAAGTAAGTGTACCCGCATTTTCTTGGAAGAGTCGAAAACCATTTAGGGAAAAACACCCTAATTGCATCAAACTGTGATTAGAACTTCTATCTTCCCATCATTGGTAGACTAGTATATTGCAAGTGTGACGTCCTAGACCATTCAACCACTGAGGTTGAAGACATGACTTCATGCTACTTTATTTTATGGGATATCTTGTTCATATATTCAAAAGTTATTAAATAAATGAGGATGGTCCATTTTTAACATTCTAGAGTATAACATTTTAGAAAACATTCTACAAATTGTTTAAAGTAAGGAGTGGATATAATTAAAAGTTAAGACTATGATATATTGTTCTCAAAATATATATAAAAAATTAATTAATAAAGTTACTAAGTTGGATAGATGTAATTAAGTGGCGTTGCAAGACAAAATATATGATTACGATTTACCTCTAATATAAAACATGTGTCAGAATATAAACACTAAACATAAAATCAATAATTCATCATCAACTTGACTACATATAAGTTGATGCGAAGTCTAAAAAATATATAAATACACGTTAAGAAAGTTGTTACAAAACTTACAGATAAACTATATAGTCTGGACAAAACCATTTATTAAGTTCAAAAAATAATAAATTAAAAAGTATAAAATTTGAATTTAGAGGTTAGCACTAGCCACATAAGTTATAAAGTAGTCATTAAGATATTATTGTCCAAAGACATTTAAATATACCATCTATAATAGAAAAACCATGTTTAAAGTTCAAATATGAATTTAAATAAATAGAATATAAAATTTAATTTGGAGGTTAACATCTGCCAACGATTTTAAATGAAGTAGAGAATGTAGTGGAATATTCCAAGCCTTATCTGTTTTTGTCCCCTACACATTATGCATGTCCAGCATTAAAACATAGTACAAGCAAGTGTCGTGTGATAGTAAAGCTTTAAGCTACTATCACACAACACTTGCTTGAACTAAAATCAAGTCTGCTAGCTAGTGCCTAGATATCTGTATACTAGCAAGTACAATAGAAACGGGACTAGAATATTCACACGCTGCTAGTTTGGTACTAGGTTCTAGTACAAATATTTATGGAACGTCCGAAATTATTTTTTTGTGCAGCAGCTGCATTAATTCTTAATAATGATATTCAAAATTATGGGAGGGAGCGTAGGAAATGAATATGACACGGGACTGGCTGGAAAGACGAAATAATGGTCGCGGAATGCTAAAAAATGATATATTCGGTTGTTAGGTAAGATACAATCGGGGTGACACTAACGTTTAGTAGTATCTCCCTAAATTTTATTTATTTATTTACGATGTGGTCAGAGGCCCTTAAGCCCATGGGTTTCCAAGTACAATATCTCTGATACACAAATGTTCTTTTTTTTAGGCCTGCCTCATCCCCTATTGGGCAAGGGTTCAACTCCCTGATTGTGTAGGTGATGGAGAGGACCGAACCCGAGAAAACAGGGGAGAGTCCGCTGGCATCTTCCTAGGGAGCTAGATGTTCTAGTTGAGATGCAGGAGTCAGTGATTTGAGATCAGTTTGGGCCCATCTCGGACAGCCCGTTCCACCAGTACTGGCTATATACTAGGGTAAACGTGATGCAGTTGGGTTGAGTGACCACATTGACCTAATGCAGACCAAGGTCTAGTAGGGGCACTCATAGCCTTCCTATCTATAACCTAACCTCTGTCCTATCAAATGTGAATTCCATCATTCACTAAATGAAAACCACCACAACGCACGTGTCGTATTGTAACTGATCCACCCAATAACTTCCCAATTCATTACATTTGGGCAACACAAGAGGATGATGAGGGAGTGGGGGGAAAGAGTAAGCACATAACTTTGTAAAGTGTATAGACCATTTTATTTTTTATTTTATAAATATAAATCACATGTATGTTTTCAATACAATCTATAGATTAATAATAAATGAGCAAAATATTTTTTCAAAACATCTCAATATGAGATATGACTGTGTAAACAAAAATGTCCAAATGCTACTCTTATCCATACAGTCTCCAAGAGTAGCAATATGCCGTTCAAGAGTAAGCACTAAAAATAATCGCACGTGAATGAGCGTTGACCCTCAAAATCAAAACATTCTTCATGCCACCAGGTTCCAAACATTCCACATTATGCCCAATCCTCTTCGTATGACTCTCCACAACCTGCACAAAAGGTTTCTTACTGAGATTTATCAATAACAGGAGTGTCCTTTTGGGGCAGTGGATCCTGATTCTTGGATTCAATAGTCATAGTCTCGATAAGTCAAATAATTTATTTTTGACTCTTGACTTTTTTATTCATGGAAGTTATCTATTTTCTTCTCTTTCAGTCTTTTCTTTTTTTCCTGCAGCGTGTTTTTGTATTGAGATGATGACCAAATTTCAGGATTTTTGTGCTGGTTTGCGTCTTTTTTTTCATATTGACTGTTTGGTAGTGGATGGATCACCATCATACTGACCTTTGGATTTGTATTAGTTGAGCCAGGTGATACAGGGCTTAGAATTTGATGACGAACATGGTGTTTTAGTTGCGATTGTTGAATGGATTATTAGTTATGCAGGCTGGAGATCATTTGCTGCACTAGAAAGTCCTTCTATCACTTCTTTTTCAGGCCATCCAGTTTTGTTGGCTTTCTCACCTTTTTAAAAGTCACTTCTGATGGGGCATAATCTTCTGCTGAATACATTTCTGGATTATAGGGGTAGATACCTGTTGATGAAAAAGCACGTTCATCTTTTTAAATACTGGCCACTCAAGTGTATGCTGCTTGAAATAGTCAAGTGACTTGCATCTGAGTGACCACGTGTCCCGGATTAGTAACCATTCATTTTTCTACTTCAGTTGCATAAGCAGATTTTAAAGGACCAAATAAACCCGTGTCAAGGGGCTGTAACATGTGGCCGGCATGAAGTGGCAATGAGATAAGGGTAGTGAAATTATTTCTACAGAATAGCACTGCTGGAAGAGAGCAGTGAGACACGTGGTTGTCCAAAATCAAAAGGATTCGGTCGTCCTCTGTAGGCTTAAGGTGTTTTGCAAAATGCCTTAACCAGTCAATGAAAGGCTCTGAATTCATTTAGCCGGATTCTGAGATCGATGGAAGGGTTCCTAAAGGAGCATCACTAAATAATTCTGGTTTCATACGTTTGAGTGGAAAGATTAAGGCAGGTGGAATGTAACTGCGAAAGGCACTTACACAACAGGCAGCAGTTACCAGTTGTCCCCTCTCCCCTGAAGTCACTTAGCATACAAGCTTTTCCTCTTTCGGGGAAAATACTTTTGGAATCTTGTTAGGAACAATTATTATACCGGATTAATCCATATTGAATATACTCTATGGGGTGGAAATTTGCCTTCTTCGTAACATTTCCTCAAGTTGTCAAAGTATATTTGACACTGAGTTTTGTTAAGCCCCATCGCTTGGACTGTATGTACTGCATTGTTGGGGAGTGCGAAGAAAAAGACCTTGTCTCTCACAAAAACCCGAAAGCCAGTCTTTACCTGCAAGTTTCTTCTCTCTGTTGAATCTACTGCTAAGACCATTTAATTCAGCAAACTGGAAAGCTAGTTTCATTTAAGATGCTTTCTTCTTAATCCATAAAACAGAGCGTCCAAGTCTCGGCAATGCTTTGCAAGCTCCCGCTCCATTTCCTCACTGAACATTTTTTTGAATCTCCCAAGGGAAGATGAAACTGTTCCCTGAAAACAGAATAATTACAACCTAGCAATAAAGTGTAGGAAAATTGGTTGAAGAGACCATACGTTTTGGTTTATGTGTGAAAATATCTACGTTGAATATCTAAATAGTAAATATAATAAAATTTGTTGAGCAAATACAAAATACTTGAATAATTTTACTAATTTAAATTTAATAAGTTAACACTTTATTGTAAGCTATACAAATACTAACAGCTTTTAATCTTTTTCATTGAGTGCATTCATTGATGCCCAAAGATTTAGAAACATGTCTCTTGCTCGCTCCGTTTACAATTCTACGTCTTGCTTCGTCTAACTTCTCGACAATAAAGCTAGTTTCCTTTAGGTGTTTCTGGTATACTTTCCCTTGGTGAGTTCTGCTAAAATAATTATGAAAATTTAGGTAACAATAAGCTATATAAAAAAACAGCATGGGAAGTTTAAAAACTTTCTTTAATAATAATACTAATAAACTTGTAAAGTATGCATTGAAATTAACGTAAAATGTAAACAATAGCCTTTAATAATAATTAATATCACTGATAATTATGATCGCCATGACGTACTTGGCAGACAAGAGTAATCAGAGGGTGCAATAACCTACCCAAACATTTACCTTCCTCCATAACACAATATAAAATACTTCGGTATATAACTAATATCCCTTTTCAAACCGCGTTAATTAAAAAGAAAAACAAAGGAGTACACACGTGCTCTTAGCCGCCTTCCAAATGCGTACACTTGCCCTCTAATCTTTTAGTTTACGTAATCAACGTTATTTAGCAGCGCATTACGGACTAAGTCTCTGTTGCCACACTGTGTTCTACTTTATAACTTTATAATTGTTTTTATACAAAAATGTATCCGATAAATGTTATTATTTCTATTGTATCTCTTAAGTTTATAGTTTGAAAAATTACATTCTGAAGTAAGAAAGGAGTTTCTTACTTGTCAATCAAACAGGAATTTGGTAAAACAAAATACACTCGGCTATCTTTGGTGCTTGCTGTACTAGAAACGATGACACACTAAAATTTTCTCTCTGAGAGCAAGCAACTACTGAAATTTCACATGCGTACTCTTAGACGACTGCGTACTCTTTCCCCCCTCTCCTTTAGTTTCACAGAAACATTTAACTGATATTTTCGGCATTCTTAATTAACTTGAATCTACAAGGGAAAAATTACAATATCTAAATCAACATGTTGAACATAGACAGGATTCCAAAAGATTTTTATTGCTATATAAAGGAATACTTAAAAGAAATCGACCTATCTACCAAATGTTCCCAAAATTGTTACAACATGTTGAAGAGAACATTATTAATGAAATACTAAATAGCTAAGATACGGTATTAAATTTGTTAGTTACTGTTATAGCCCTATCTAAATATCACATGCTTTGAACTGAAACATGACACCTGTAGACGGTAATTGAACCCGGGTCTTTTGGCTTAGTACGCCAATGTTCTAATCACTGAGCTATCCATGAATTGATGGAGGCTGCGTTATCTGATAGCTCATGATCTTGATTGATCACACATTTGTAGCCAACGATTCCCTCACGTCCATCACAGACGCTGCCTTAAAATATAGGAGAAGAATGACCCTGGGGACCGGAAGACTCCTAGATAACTTTGTATTGGTGAACCAAGCTAAAGGTTTTGGGTTTGATTTCCGTGTCCAGGTGTCATTTTTCTATTTAAAGAATATTATGAATGAAGACAGCTTGAGTGAAATAAAATT
Organism: Timema podura; assembly: GCA_033556935.1. Lineage (NCBI taxonomy): Eukaryota > Metazoa > Arthropoda > Insecta > Phasmatodea > Timematidae > Timema > Timema podura. The sequence continues at coordinate 33,139,528 of JAVRXN010000009.1, forward strand.
AGATATATTCTCACATTATACACCCATACAAATGTACACAGGGGCTTCGGAACAGGGAAGGTTGAGGGAGATTGAGCCCCGCTTGTTTTTATATTGGGGGGCTGGGACTATCTTACCCCCCCTCCCAAATATTTCCCAAGTAAATTCAATACCCATGTATAAAACATACCTCTGTTACCATCAATTTAGTAATTTTAAGTAATAAAGACATAAATTTATAGTTAATTTAAGAGAAATATGAAGTGCCCTAATATTGTAGTTTATATTTCTCAAACGGAAAAACTATTTCACAAAAATAAAGTAACTAACATCAGGCCTGACTGATTGTGAATGCCTTATATACAAACAATACTAGAATAGTAAGCTTTTTGACACAGATAAGAACAAATTGATAAAAATTCAGAGTTGAATTTATAAGTTTAATTTTAACATGAGGCAGTTTTTCTACCACAATTCAAATTTTATTTTTGCCATATTTTCATCGACCCTAATAAAATTAAAAAGCTTGACATCAGTGATATTAATAAATTTCTTGTTTTAGTTTGAATAAAATATTTTATTATTTTTAAACCTACGTTAAACAGTGCTGTGATAGTAATATATTTGATTTTGTATGCATGGTTTGTAAATAAAAACTAAATATTTAATCAACCCTAGTTTAAAAGTACATTACGTTGCCTTTCACAATATGAGTCTTGACAGGGTTGATACGTACACTTAATTTACCCTGAAAGGTAGCAGCCAGCAGGCTTACCTTGCATGGTTGAACTATAGTGTAGCTTATACAATAGAAATGAGGTGGTGAGTTTCAAAACTCTTCTTACCCAAAAAAATAAAAATAAAAAACGAGTTATCAATAAAATTTGATTAAGTTGGCACTTCTATATATTATAAGAGTCGAGTTATGTTACAAAAAATCCCTTTCCTTACTGAATTTACATTAAAAATATTAGGTTGTCTGCAAAACTATCCTTATCCGGTACGGTGTCTGCAACAAAACTTTCCTAATCCCCCTCAGGGGGTTTGTAGTATAAGTTGCCTTTATCAAATCCGCTATGTCTTATTTTTACTGTTAGTTTTCAAAACTCTCATTTTCCACAGCATAGGTGATATTAAGAAACGTTGCTTTAGTATGATTTGTTTGAAATTTTACATTATGATTTTATAATTTTGAGGGGACAATTTTACTATTTTTATTAAATGTTGTGATAGTTGTTGGCACGCATGTATATTTACAGTTTGTCAGCTGCATTGATCTCTATAGTATAACTGGATGGACATACACATGCACATTCCAAGGACAAAAGCGTGACGCTCAAGTGTATCGTCTGCTACACTGAGGGGGGGAAAGATTTAACGGTTTCTTTAAATGTTCTTATGCGAAAACATGTCTCTGATGAATAAAAACGTTATTGTTTGAAAATAGTGAAGTATTATACCATACTTTCCTGAAGAAACATTTACATTAAAGGATATACAATCCAGTTTTACAGGTAATACTGTACAAATACGAATAAAACCTTAGATATTTCAATTTTTATGTAGTTATCATCAATGTTGTTTACAGTCTGCCACGACAACACTTATATTTAAAGTTGGTTATTAGCGTGTATATTGGTTTCAGAAACCATATTTTATTGAAAGTTCGATAAATATAATGAACAAGGTATCTTAAAAATTGATTACATTTGTTTGAATGACAAACTTTGAATAGTTGCCATTCATTCAAACTATCACTTAGGTTATAGGCTTGTGGAAAGTATTATTGTAATAATACCTTTTTTTTTAAGTTGGCTCATATCTTTCAGAAATCATATTATGTTGACATTTCGATAACTATAATGAAACAAGTTAGCTAAAAACTGTATTACATTTGTTTGAATGACACACTTTGTGTAGAAGTCTTACGTTCAAATGATAATTTAGGTTATTGGCTTGTAGGAAGTACAGTATCTTATAATCCCGGATTTTAGTAATAATTCCAATCTGTAAGGCTTTATTTCGTACCAGAATACTATCATATATATAATATTTTGGTAGGATGAACGGCAATTTAGAACAGAAGTAGAAATTTCCTTCTGGAAGGTCTTTTATCCTAACTAGACACAAATATAGGGTAGGATTCTGGTACGAGAAAAAGCCTTAAAAGTAAGCTTCCTTCAAAAATCATCGTACATATTAGGCTACATCAACTTATTTAAAGAAAAAACTAACCAGTTTCGAACTTTGATATGCTCTTCAAAGCTTTTACTAATATATTTATTTCATTTAACAAATCACACATTGATGTATCATATATATTCAATCAAATTATGAACGATGTCAAAATGCCATATTGCCTTGTATGGGTGAAAGAGAGAAAGAGAAACCCGAAAGTTTCTTTCTCTCTTACCCAATGGTATGCAGACGACAGCTCGAAAATTTCAGCCACAGATGTCCATCCAGTTATAGTATAGAGATCAATGGTCAGCTGGTGAGGTTAAATTCACATGGTTTTGAAAACTTAAAAAAAAAAAATAATTGTTCTGAGATTCCTGTTTTGGATTGGAAAACAGCTGAACATGATATTTTAAAACAAACAGGGCTATAGCATTTCAAGATATCGTTATGTAAGAAAATAATTTTGACAAAAAATAAAAAAAGAAATTTGTTATTGAGGGGTGAAGTCCACTACGGAAGTGATTCAAGAGTTGCCATATCTCTATTAAAGCAAGGTAAAATTGTTAAGTTAACTTTTTGGAAGTGATTGGAGAACTCTTGAAGACCTCAGCTATAATAGAAATATAATAGATGGTTGTCAAAGTGATGGTGTACTGATGGTTGATGAGGACATGGACAATGTGTTCATTGATGAGATTGAGGATTTTGTGGAAAGTACCATCCTCTGTGAAACCTTTCATTAACACTGCCTCATTTTTTGATAACTTGTTATTGTTTTATTTTCATTTCCCTAACATTGGGTTTAATGGTCTTATTAATGTTCTTTGGTTATCTAAAACACTATTGAATTAAAATTTTTCCCTCAACTTTTGCTAGTATCTTTTATATTTGTAAGAGTTTTGTTAAATCATAATGATATCCAAATATTCAGATTCATATTTTAACTTATTTTTACCAAAACTATCTTTTTTCCAAACGGTTGTCTGCAAAATTTCCTTTTCCATTGTTTTGCTCCAAAACTCTCTTTTTCCAAACTATTTTCTTTAGTAACTCATATATTTACTGTAGGATTTATGTTTAACCTATAATATTTTATAACTCCCATTACAGTATTTGATCAATAAAACAAAGAGCAATCATAAACTAACATTTAGTCATGAGTAAACGCTTTTGAGATCTACCAAAAATTACTTTTGGCGTATTAGAAGCTTTTTGAAACTCACCGCTTCAAATATAACATAGGCGTAGTGAGGAGGATTATGGGATTCAACACCCCCCCCCCCACATCTACCCTAAATTTTCTGAATTTTTCAATGTTGATTGCAAAAGAGTGTTTAAAGAAGCCAGTTTGTGAAACCATTTATATTAATTTGACTCTGCAATTCGATCTTCAGAGATAGTAGCTTATCATCTAAAAATCATTCAATTATAAAAAATGCGTCGTGCCTGGACTACTTCAAATAGCTTCTAGATGCATCTAATTTTGATAGTAAAAAATCAGGTGAGGAGCTTTATAAATAGCTTCTTTGGGCATCAAAATTTCTTTAGTAGCACCACTAGATAATTTCTAGAAAATTTAGTTTAAGAAAATAAATCTGATCCAGCGCTACTTAAAATAGCTTTAGAAGCCCCTAATTTTCAAAAATTTGCTGGAGCAGGACTACTCCAAATAACCCCTTAGTATAATCCAAATTTATTTTAAAAACGTGGGAGGTATACTCTAACTTTACACTTTTGAGGACCACTCCAAATACGTTTTAGGGCATCCAACTTTCAAACATTAACTGAGAAAGAGAGAAAAATAAAAAAATCTTGTCATCCCCTTTACCCCCCTTACACAATTAAGGTTCCACCACCAACTTTTTAAGATACTTTTATTATATCTCAGAAGTCTTAACATCATGTCATAGGCTTACAGTTTGAAACTTCCCTAAAATTAAATTCTCCATACGCACATCAGGCAATGAAGATTGCTACCTTTCAGGGTAAACGGAGTGTACATGGACAAGAGAGAAAACCTGTAAAAGCGAAGTACCTAGTTGAGTGTGACATGGAAAGTTAAGGATAAGTCATATAAATGATAAAATGTCATTGAAGTTTTTAATATATATTTTTTGCAATAATTTGGTGAAATACGAAGTATAGAGTATTACCAAGTCTAAACTATTAATTTTTCCCTCAATTAATGTAATATTATTAACAGTATACTTCTTGGAGATATTTATTAGTGTAATGATTTAACTTTTTTGCCTCTTATTTTCTCTGTTCGCTTTTTAATTCTAGGGAAGCGTTGCTTCCATTGACTAAACGCCACTGACCTCACCCAAATAAAGACGATATTATTATTATTATTATTATTATTATTACTATCCTTCAATTTTTACAGAACATTTTGCCAAGATATTCATTTTTATTTACATTAAAGGATAATTATACAATTCAGTTTCGCAGGTAATAGTGTACCGATACAAGAACAATCTTTTATATATTAAAATATCCGCGATACCAGAAGTGCGAAAATACTCTGGTCATATACATCGATACTAGGTCCAGTGAGCTCTATATCATACTGGATGGACATAAACATACGCATTGCTAAGGACCAAAAAGTGACGTTCAAGTTTATCGTCTGCTTCATTGTGGGGGGACAAATTTAACGGTTTCTTTCAATGTTCTTATGCGAAAACATGTCTCTGATGAATAAAATTGTTATTGTTTGAATATAATGAAGTATTATACCACACTTGCGAACATTTTTATGCTCTTCAAAGCTTTTACTAACACAGTTATTTCATTTAACTAATCACACATTGTTGTATCTCATATATTCAATCAAATTAATGAACGATGTCAAAATGACACATTGCTTTGTATGGGTGTAAAAGAGAAAGAGATAGCTGACAGTGTCCTTCTCTACTACATAATGATATGTAGACGACCGCTCGAAAATTTCAGCCACATATGTCCATCCAGTTATATTGTAGAGATCAATGACTAGAACCCCTATTTCCGAGATCTCTCGTTTTGAACTCGAATCTAGCCTTCTCCAACGCTTCAAAAACTCTGAGTAAACATTTTTGCTTCTGAGCAAAAACGTATTCTTCTGAAATTTATTGAAGATCTTATCTTAAAAGCGTGATAAACTAATTTTTTGTTTTATTACAACACTGTTAATATTTATTATTAGGAAAAAGAATAAGCATAACAAACCTTTGTAAAAAGCAAACAAATAATGTAGATGTTCGAGATAGTCCCTCCATCACGTCTTCTAATGTGTCAATTAAATAACATGTACTATGTTTATTCAATCTAAATAGCTTGACAATGCTTTATCACTAATGGCAAATTAATTATCCCTATCGTTAAAGATTCCAAATGGCCTATTTATTCAAGTTTACGTTCTTTTGATTCTTGGATTGCAAGCAAATGTAATATAAGCGCCATCTTTATTCACCAATACTGCTAAACTATTCGAAATTTTATATTTTGAATGGGTTGAGCCCTTCGAAAATTAGTGATAGAGATCAGTCGAATTATTTGTGTCTCGAATGGTCTCAAATTATTGAGAAATACCCAATGTGAAACTCGAAAAGGAAAAGTCCTCGAGATGCTCAAAATCACACTCTAGAATACGGGTCTAGGTCAAACGTGAAAGCACACCTAATATTAAATTAATTTTTTCTTACCTAATATTATCTTGCACCGTGTCAACAATTTTCGATTCTATCGAAGTTGACGTGGCTATTTATGCGCATGCGTGGTACGGCCTTACGTGGCAAACCCAGCTGGTTTTGTGATATTTTCAAGTAAACAGTAATGTTAGATTATAAAAAATAAAGTTTGTTTAGCTGTAATTGTAAGTGGTAACAGAAGACACATAAAGGTAAATTGATTTTTAAATCATGGTATTAGGTTTCTATAAAATCTCTAAGATGAAATTTGAAGATGTTACTACAACTGTCAAATATTCAAGCAGATATATTCTTAATTATTTTCTTTTATTTTTTGTGTGTAGTGTTCTGTACTTTTTAGACATGTTGAAGTCTTATAACATATGAGAAGTTAATTTATCAGCTATCATTTATCAAAACTCAATAGTTTGTAACCTCGCTATCCATCATTGACAATTTAATAAAGGTTAAGTGATCCTTGAGCCTAATTTGCTAATCATTAATGATGTATACTGACATTTCACTGTTGCTTTACTCTTTATAACTTTCACATCATGAATAGTTTTAATCACATTTTTATTAATTTTAAGCTTTGTATGTATTCAATTTGTTACAAACGCAGTGGAATAATAAGACAACTTGCGTTTGGTAGATACATATTGCTGTCAATTTATAATATTTTTTTAAATTAAGTAATATGCAATAATTTAAGTTTATCCTTATAGGTCCTGTAGAATATATGATCTAATCCACATGGTTCTCTATCACCACAAGTTAGCCTACTTACTGATGTAAATGTGTTTATTGGCATAATTCCCCTCACATAAGTTGATTGGTCAACGTGTTTTAAAATAGGTCTATAAGATCAGGCCTGCAAAATTGCTTTAGTTTTATCTGAATTTTTTTTTCACCTATGTTAGGGTTCTGTTACACAGTAGGCCTGTGTTTTTTTTACATCCAATGCAGTTACGCTATAAATAAATACACTAACTAATAACAAACATTTACTTTTAGGTCATGACCAAATGTTTTTATAATCTAGCCTAGTATTAATTAAATAAAAAGGCTAACTTTAGTTTCGTGATACACAGAAGGCATTAAACTTTAAAGGAAATTAAATACCTTAATTAGTTTATATTTTTATATGTCTCCTAGATACATCAGGGAAAAGGGCCTAGTGCAAGTCTTTGAGTTTAAATGTATATATTATTTTATTGTTCATATAACATAAACAATTTTCAATAAACACAAGTAGTCTAAGTTATATGATGAATTGAATAGTTACATTTAAGATAATTTGTAAATTTTCTAGTACAGTTAGGTGGACAGTAGGTATTAGAAAATTAAATAGGTAACTTACGCACCTAAGTCATGAGATAACGCTTGGCCATATTACATAACATTTCCTGAAGAACATTGATTTGAAAACTCGAGAAATATTGGACTATCATTTTGTTTGAAAACCAATTTTGGCACATTAGACCAAATTGTCTCGTTATCTTGTTTAAAAACATGAATGTTTTCAAATGAAATTAGGCTACACTAAGTTAATTTTCACATATCTATCAAAACTGGGAAATTCACAAATAAGTACAGGGTATAACCGATATTTTAAAACTGTGTTGTGGATATTTTTAACAATAATTAATATGTTTTTATAAACTAACCCAACCTTAGGCCTATGTATGCGTTTATGAAATAAGCATTTCTACTAAGTTGGAAATTATAATATGGTTAAAATTAACCAACTTATTTATTAATTTTGGAAATAAATTTGAAAAGAAGAGATGAAATAAGTTGACTTGTTACAGATATGTGTGTGAAATCATACATTAGGCATATTTTAGGTATGGTACAAGTATACAGTACCTAATAGGAACTATATAGCTATAGACTTTACAAACAACACTAGGAGACAGTAGGCCTAATAAAACTATATAAGGACTTCACAAACAACACAAATAGCCTATACAATATTCTAAATGGGCCGTTCTCACAAAACAGCAAAATTAGCTTCCAAAAATCTTTGTGTATAAATGTTAATATTTCCTAATATTTCAAATTTATTTTGACTTACACTCACGCACTCACTCACACACACACATACACACACACATACACACACACATACACACACATACACACACACATACACACACACACACACACACACACAGAGTAGATTCTCGGTAACCTGACCTTTAGTTATCCGACATTCCGTTTAATTCGACATATCCTCATGATGTGTAATATACATTGCTGTACAGTATTATCTTCATGCATATTATTTTTCTCCTACCATCGCTTCTTTGTCTGCCAGTGATTCACATACCTCTGTGGTTGTAGCTCTGTTTGTCCGCCTTAGTAAATGTTTGCACTGTACTCGTTCATACTGTGAATTAATTTTTCATTTCCCCATTAATGTAATTTTATTGTGTGAGAAAGATGGCAAGGGAAAAGAGAAAAAAGTGTTTATTTCAATTGAAGAAGAACTTCAAGCCTTAAAAAGAATAATTACTAACTAACCACTGGTGACCAGGCCCCGGAACAACAAACAATAGCAGATTATTACCACGGGAAACAAGGCCCCGGGATATCAAGTAATGGAATATTATCAACCACTGGTGACCAGGCCCCGGAACAACAAGCAATAGCAGATTATGTACCACTGGTAACAAGGCCCCGGGATATCAAGTAATGGAATATTATCAATCACTGGTGACCAGGCCCCGGAACAACAAACAATAGCAGATTATGTGCCACTGGTAACCTGGCCCCGGTACATAAAACAACAATAGATTATGATACCACTGGTAACAAGGCCCCAAGACTTCATTTAATGGAATATTAATAACCTCTGATGTCTAGGCCCTGGAACAACAAACAACAGTGGGTTCCGAGCGGAAGCTGTGATTCAAACTAAGATTCTTAGTGGATAAGTTGAATGTATGATTCAGACCCTGATTTTAATAGGAAGATCATTATTTGGCAACTAGAAAAGTTACTAGAAACGGGTTCACCTATTCATACATCAAATAATGTGATCTACAGCTATACCTTTGATAAAGGCCTATACTATAATATTTACATAATTTATAGTCTGAACTGAATAAACTGACTGCACTTTTATATCGTCAGTACACGTGGATACGAGCATGCCCCAGGCTTATGTGGTTGGTGCCCTGGGCATAGATATCTGACGCATCCCCCTCCCTCCCACCTTGTCATTTTTATAAGCTTATCTAACTGTTAGTAGCTATGTTTTATAGTTGAAAAATGCACACTGATTAGCTAACCTTTCAGTTATTTTGATTATTTATTACTAGATGCTATATTTAAGGCCATAGTAAATAAAAACAAAATATTTTGTTTGTTCTATAAGTCTTATTTATTTTTGAACATTACTATATATATTTACATAAACACATACACACAATAAAAAAAACTGAAAATATCAGCCCTTCAGGGCTCTCGTACGATGAGCGCTTCAGGACTTAGAATTAGAAGAACACTTAGAAGTAGTCAATGATGTTGGAATTAATGTAAAAAAGATTCTATTGTTGGCACTTTTCTTAATAGTTCTGCTTCACTGTTGTGTTTTTTAGCAGCACACTTTTTGAACTCTTCACTACTTAATTTCCTACTCATATTTAGGGAGTAAAACTTGGAAACAAAACACTTAAAACACATATAGAATCGCTATGTATGAAGTACTTGACAGCGAGCATGGGAATGAAACGTCGACCTTGAGGATGAAACACCAAGGCAGGCAGACGAGAATGAAAGTAACTAAGGGTTAGTTTGCAAATTAGTATCCACACTAGAATGCGTGGATGGCAGGAAATCTACTATGATTTATGCATTTTGCATTTTTACAAGCAGAAGAAACATAACAAAAATAATAGTGTAATTTTGTAATTTTTTAATTCTTGTGTGAATAAAATATTTTTCTTTTTAAAAAATGTGGTCCTCTCATGTGCCCCCTAAAGCCTGGTGCCCTGGGCATTTGCCCAGTCTGCCCAGTTATAAACCAAGGCCTGGATATGAGATCATGCGCATGGGATGAATCATAGATAACTCAGTGCTAGAACATTGACGCTCTAAGATCCTAGGTTTAATTTTATTCTAGTATTCAGGTGTCATTTTTCATCAAATTTGAATTAGTTAAATTGTATCCTCCTCCATAAGGACATTCCCGTGGTTAAAATGATTTGCATCTTGTCTGTTGATAATCATTAGCAATTATTTAAGGAAGCCATAATTCAAACCAAAACGCTTTATGGTGAATTTAAATGTATGATATAGTTCCTTATCAACGCCAACAAGTAGGGAGCTACTATGTCTTTGTTAGGCCTAAATGCGCTAATATATATATATATTTATATATCATACATTTGTTACAAGTTTATTACATACCTGGAAACATCATAGATCAAATCTTTCATTGTTTAAAGTTTATATTAATTATTGTTAGTTTTTACTTTTTTGTTTCTTTTTCTTGGTCTAGATGCACGTTGCTTCTTAGGGTTGAACTTAGCCATGTTCAATAAACACGTAAGATTAATATATTGTCTAGAGAACACCTAAAAAAATTCTGTACTCATGTGACACTAGATATATTTTTAACACTTTTAACTTTTTAATGTTCAATTTACAACCAATAATAAAATTGAAACTCATACATTTTTATACATTCATGAAGTTAATTGTAATATTCAGATAAACAATAGGTTTAAAATCAAGATAGGTTAAGATGTACCAAGAGCTGAGTTTCTTTTACATTTTGAGTTGAACAAAACTAACACAGTAAAATATTATCCAAGTGCCAAAATACTAGAGGAAGGGGAAACAAACAAAATAAATGTCACAACTCAGTAATACGTGGTGCTATAAAAAAAAGTACTTAAAGGTGAGTCATTAGTCGGGGTAGCTCAATCCTTCCTTGGTCGACTAGTTTGTGTTATTGGTAGGTACAGTCAAAGCAAGAAGTTTCAGGAAATAGTCATAACAAATTTACATTTGCATTGATCATTTTGGTGTCCCTAATAAAATAAAATAGTAGAGCTAGGCTAATAAACCAAACAAATTTGAAATAACAACATTATTTACTACAAAATTAAATAAAATCAAAGTATCGTGGTATAAAACTAAAAGTACTGTACTTGTATAAGATTAAAAATGATATAATTTTACAACTATTAAATAGTTTATAAATTAAACACTGTTTTTATTTAAAATAGTCCAACTACTTCATTGCATACACTTTACATGAATGTCTAGCTAGAATAAATTTAAACCCCATCCATTAACTACTTTACCTTAAAATGAGTATGTAAAATGGATAAAATAATAGGTTTGACTACTTATAACTCAAGAACTGTAATTATTTGAAATCATTGAATCAATATTTATACACTTATTAAAATAATGCAATCGAATTTTGACCTTAATTGGTGGTTCAGAACCAATTATAATTATAGAATGAACTAAACAACCAGTCCCCAGACCAGTAATTTAACCCTTAACTGAATGTAAGAATGTTAAAATGGGTGGATTATAAGAAAGAATGTTAACATTTAGTTACTTGTTGTATTTTCTTTTACTCTACTATATTTATATTTTGTCTTATGTTCATAACTTTTTCCAAGATTCAGACTTAAAGGTAAATTGAAGATTCATATTCGTAAAATAGTGGTTTTGACCCAACTCTACTGATAATTAATACCTTTGTATGGAATATTTTAGAATTAATTTCCCTGCAAAATCTGTCTGACCTGGCCAAATGTTTGTTAAATGCTATGGACAAACTTCATCATATTTATATTATATTATTATTACTTAGCACCGCGTCTATACCGTTCATCATCATATTTATAGAAATTTATGTTAATTGGTAAAAAAAAACTTTTATATAGGTATGTATATAAAATATTTTAATAACCATGCTTGAGCTAATTTAAAACAAAATTTTTAACTTTGTACTTCATACACTAGTGAAATATAGGCTGTTGTAAATTGTAAATACATGCAAAGGACATGCTGAAAACAATATTTTGGACATCATATTACATTTTTATCAAATTATCAAGGTCTTTGATAGATTTTTTTACTTACATTTTTTCTTTACACATTACATATTTTATAGCTAGAGTTGGTTCATATCCACTATTTACAAATTTCTGAATCTCCCATCTAACCATTTAATCTCAAACCTCAAATTCCAAGTCCGAATCTTGAGAAATATTATGAACCTCAGAGGAAATTAAATATAATAGAATAGTATAAAATACAAATATTAACTAAATGTTAACGTTATTCCTTATTAATTCATTCATTATAACATTCATACATTAATCTAATTGTTAAATTACTGGTCTGGGGCCTGGTTGTTAGCTTCATCCTTTAATTATTATAATAAGTGCTGAACCACCAATAACAGTATTATTGCTATAAAACTAATTTCACTAGAACATTAAAAAAAATTTTTTTTAAAGAATTTGTCTCTCAAATTCTCAAATATCCTTAAGGATTTGAGGGTCCTATACCTATTCATAGCACTATATAATGGTGTTCTTGTGCATGAAAGCAAGTCGTTTCGACAACTTAAGATCAATTCGAACAAACATTCCACCTGGATTGAAAATACTTATTTTGTTTCTAATTTATTGTTATCTGTGTAAGAAATGTATTTGAGTCTGGTTTGATAACTATACTTGACATTGTTGAGTGCAGACTGCAGCTGAAAGATGAATCCGCAGTATCTGCAGCAGCAGCCACCCCAACACTATGGGCCCCCCCAGGGGCACAACTACCAAGGTGGCTATACTGGGATGCACCAGGGTGGACCTCCTCCGGCATCAGGGCCACAAGTTAGTGAAAAACTTCGTCATAAGTATCAACTTTTTTTGGTCACGATTGACTTGTAAACTTATTATTTCATTCACTGTTTCTCCAATACACTTTATTTATGTATATTTTATATATTTTTAGCACATGTCTTACTACCTATTTAGTCTACACACATATTTACTAATTATGATAGGGCCTTATGTGTTAGGAATGAGGAAGGTTGATTTTTAGAGGAAGTGAAGCCACAATTGCGTGGAGGAAGAGTGGGAAACCATTTAGGAAAATACACCTCTCAGTACCCCTAACCAGAATTCAAACCTCAAATGTCCCTATCATCGACAATCTAGACAAGGCCTGGCTAACCCGCAGCCTTTCACATTATTCTTTGCGGCCCTCAGATTATTTTTATCCTACCGACTAAATCAGTGGAAAATCAAGATGCACTAGGCATGATAAATAACGAAAATATAATATTAGACAAGTTGTACTTCTCCAAATCCCCATCTCCTTCGAGCCACGTTGCCCCGAAACTTTAGAAGTTAAAATGTGAGCTCAGGCTCGCTCGCTATCACTACTCTCCATACTCCTTGCTATCATCACATGAGTATTGTGTTGACTGCCCCATTTATTTTGTTTTATGTCTTTTCCTCCCTTACACCATGTTTGTTTCTTCTCACGCCAGTTGGATAAGCTTCTTAGCGGAGAGAAGACTTGACGTCTCAAAAAATTAAAACTTTTTTTGTTTTTAAAGTATAAATTAAATAAGTATGTAGTGCAGATTCAATTGTTCTCATTAAGTATAATTTTGATATTAATTAATACACTTATACTTGACCCTTCAGAATGGATTTTTTTTTTTAAATTACAGAAGTTAATCGACAGTTCAGTGACTATTGGGAAGACGAATATTTTTTCACAGTACAGAACTCCAGATTAACATGTTTGATTTGTAGAGAGTTGCTGTCTTTAAGGAGTATGCTTTTAAAAGGCTTCATGAAATGAAATATGGTAATTTGTGAAATTCAATAAAAAAAATAAAAAAAAGTAAGTTGGCTGCGTTTAAATCTGAATTAAAGGCTCAGCAAACAATCTTTAGTTCATTGTTACAACAATCATCTAATATTGTCAAATCAATCTATTCTGTCACGCTGTTAGTTGCTATTTTCGGATGAGGAATTGGTGAAAGTGTTAGGGAGCAGTTATAAAAGATGTTTTGCCCAATAAAAGTAAAATATTTTCAAGCATACGTCTGTCACCCTCAAACAATATGTTGTCGTATAATGATATTTAAGTTGAAATAGTGGTGACTTTGTGAGATCAGATTCAAGAATTCAAAGCTTATATTTTAGTATTGACGAAAGTACGGATATTTCAGACCAAATTTCAACTTGCAGTATTTATTCGTGGAGTTAACAATTTTTTACCTGTGAGACAGAAGAAATGCGAAGCTTTCTAAGCTTGAAAAATACCACTAAGGTTGAAGATGTTTTCCAAGCTATACAAAAGTGTTTTTATAGGTGACCTGGTGGTCTAGGGGTAAGGTGTCAACTTCTGTGCTTGGGTCCGAGGTTCAATCCTCGGTCCCGGCACAGATTTATCTGATAGCCAAACCCTTCCTTCACCTCTGACAAGACGTGTATTAGATCACAACTTGTGAATGTGAGGAATGCCAGGCCTCCACCGTGGTTCGGATTCCACGTTAAACTGTAGGTCCTTCATTTCATCTCACAATCAGCCTACCATTACACATTAGGTAAGTGCGTATAACCCGAGCGGGTAGTAAGACGCGGTGCTAATAATAAATAATAATAATAATAATAATATAATAAATAAACAAAAGTGTTTGTCTGACAACAGTTTGCATTTAAAACTCTTTCCGAACTAACAACAGATGGAGCACTGGCTTTGATAAACAAGAATAAAGGAGCTTAAAGTTGTTTATGAACGAGTTGGAGGCGAGAACCATTGATACGGTGACATCGTATATTTTACCATTGTAAAATGGCTGAATCGCTGAAAGTGTTTAAAACAATTTTTTTGAGTTACAGGAAGAAATTGTAATTTTTATGAACAAGTAGAAATACCAGTTTCTGAATTAAATGATGAAGAGTGGTTGTCGGACTCAAGTTTTTTGGTTGATATAACCAAAAAAATTAATCAACCCAACAAGAGTTGCAGGGGCAAGATAATTTAGTTACTGATGCTTGTAATCACATACAAGCAATCCAAGTGAAATTATATTTAGTTGAATTCCAACTTAGAAATAACAATTCTTAATATGTTTCATTGTTAAATGACTTCGAAAATGGTCATCATAGGAATTTCTCAAAGTATGCTGATGATGAAATAAAAAAACTTTCAGCAGCATTTGATCATTTCTCAGAACTTGCAAAATATGTTAGTGTTTTATATATTTTTTCTCCATTTCACCTTGACGTTTCTTTCCCTGAAACTCTGCAGATAGAAGTAATTGTCTACAGTGCAACAATAAATTAAAACAGATTCACACCACATCAAAATCAACTTTTACAAAACATGTGACAGTGGAAAAGTATCCCAAATTAAATTTTTTGCACAAATTGTAAGTGCCTTACAGATCCGTAGGTTTGTGGGTTTTTTTTTTTTTCAAAAATGGAATTTAATAAAAGTAGATCTTGAGCTTCAATAACAATGAAAATTTTGAAAAATCAATTAAAATGTGCAATTTCCAATATTGAAGTATATTTTAAAAAAATGAGTGATCACAAAGAAAAGTAAATATCTCATTGATATATATAAAATAATCAAGTTAATGAACAAATAAATTTTTATGGAATTTGGTATTCAATTTTTAAATAGTGTTTTATTTTATGTGTTACCCACAGAAAATTATAGTTCGTCAAAGTGACCTGCAGAACGATTTGAGTTGACCAGGCCTGGTCTAGACTAATACGATGGTGACGCCTTAGACCATGTGGCCATTGAAGCAGATTTTATACATCTTATATTCATTCCTTGAAAAAAACTCCTCATATTGATTGCTCCTACTTTTCTAGAAAAAAATATTGACTAAATAAATATGTATTTTCTATTAAACTATTTCGTTTTCTCATAACATTATCGACTATCAGAAATGAAGACAATTTGGTCTACTCAAATATTATTTGAAAGTACTTGATATATTTACGAGTTTAGAAGACTTAAAGATTGACTTTTATTTACGATGTAGTATTTTAAGCATTAGACTGAAAATTGTTATGAGATCGACCAGTTTCCAACCGCTGGTCTAAGGCTTAAATCTCACAGGACTACTGTTAATGGGAGGGTTGGGGTATAAATCCAGTTCAGGTGTACCAAGTCTGTTTTTTCATGAAAGGTACCTACTCTCCATGTAAATTTGGGTGCATTTCCTCTAAATTCTTCTTTTTCGTCCCTATTCTTCAGCATATTTATTTATAGACTATGCATATAGTCCAAACATGTAGTGAGACGTAAAAAAGAAATAAGTCATCTTGTCATCAACAATAAAATACTTTAGTGTACTGGTCAAGAGTTCCTGGCTACAGATCCAGAGTCCCGGGTTCAATCCCTGGCTCTGTGAAGCAGTGGGTCTGGAACAAGGTCAAACTCAAACTTTGTGAGGACAATATTAGTCCTGAGCTACTTAAATAAAGATGTAGCAGCTCTGGCTTAGAAAACTGAGATTAACATCCAGAGGGTTGCTGTGCTGACTACATGACACCCTCTATTCGCAAATGTTGCCATTATCATTTTCTAATGGCGGCGACTGTTCGGTAGATATACCTCGTTTGTGGACCCACACCATGGAGGTTTTTTTTAGTGTGCTGGCCTAAGAAAAACAACTTGTGTCAAATTTGGCTCATTGGAACTTTATTTACATCTTATCAAAAATATATTAATATATTTTTATTAGCTATACACAAATTTTATTTTGTAAAAAATAAAATAATAGACATCTTCAAATCATGAATTTGAAAACCTCGTCCACCATTACGTATATGCCTATATACCCCATTTTGGCTTTCTTTTAGTTTATTCTTTTCTCTAAAATCCCACCTCTGGTCTCTTTCCATCCTGTATGCTTCCTCTTCTATCTACTCATTTCTTCTTATAATATGAAATCTACTCTTCTCTCTTATTCATTATATCCTGTTATTCTGGTCTATCCTCTTCTGTTTTGTTCTTATATCCTCTTTTGTATTAATTCTACTCACCTCTATCGAATCCTTTAATTAAAATCTACTGATCTAATTAATTTATATGATGGAATTGCCATACAAATTCAGGCATCTCGACAGTTGACAAAGCTACTTTCTTGTATTGGTATGGTGGTCTTCAATCTTATTTTGCTCGCTGTACACTACTATTCTATGTGAGGAGTTCTTGCAGAGCACTGGTTACAATGCAACATGGTAACACTATGAGAGACTCAGTCATGTTCATGCACGGATACATTCTCTCAGTTGAACAAGAAATGTGTGTCTGTCCTCCTTTTGATTTTGACCACAAATTGGAACTTTTGTGGAAGAAACAACAAGCTCAAGTGAAACGATACTGTTTTGGACCCCTCTAATATATTCAAAAGTCATGGATGAGGTGTAATTTTCTTTAAAGTGACTATAAGCAAATGATCCTTTTAATACTTCATCCATGGAAAATCACGCTTTTTCAGAAATAATGTTAATGTAATACGCTTTAAACTTTTTTTTTATCAACTTCGTAGTATTGAAAAGATCAAGTGACACTAGCTCCCTCTACCCAATAGAAAGCTAGCCTTCACAACATCATATTCCCAGGAGTCTTTCTATTAGTTGGTTTTGACACTGTAGGCAAGGGGTAAGTCATATATAAGCCGCTTGTGTGTATGAATCCATTACAGTGGGCGGCAATACACAAGAACTTTGTAATCAAACACAGTAATATTCAATGCCGGCGACATAAATCCACAGAACGTTGTAATAAATCAGGGCCATGATCTAAATAAATCATGTGCAAATTTAATAGTATTACTTATTTCATAAGTGTAAGAAATATCACAATAATTGGCGCTCGATCACAGGGCTATAAATACCAATTATCTCACAAACAATCCGTAGCACTTCAATTGGAGCCCAATCGTGGGGCATAATAATTCCGTATTTTAATAATTGGCGCTCGATCACGGGGCTATAAATACCAATTATCTCACAAACAATTCGTAGCACTTCAATTGGCTCCCAATTGCAGGGCAATTATATCTCAATAAATTCAAATCATTTCAATTGCGTCCATCGCGGGTCGCTACCACTTCAATTAGCGCCCATCGTGTGACAGAGAAAATAATATATTTTTAAAAGTTCTTCAAACTA
Source organism: Timema podura (assembly GCA_033556935.1). Taxonomy (NCBI): domain Eukaryota; kingdom Metazoa; phylum Arthropoda; class Insecta; order Phasmatodea; family Timematidae; genus Timema; species Timema podura. Next base: position 33,157,556 of record JAVRXN010000009.1, read on the forward strand.
CCCAACTCATTGATTGTAAGCCATTACATTTTCTAGAGATTAAATATTTTGAAAAATTTTCCTTTTATTTCTTTAACCATAGTATAACCTTGAGAATGTTGTCGCACACCCTTTGAGACCCATTGTATTAATACATCTAATCAAATAGTCTGTATCTGTCACTCTTAATATCAATGCTGTTAATAATAATAATAGATTCAACCCAACTCTAGTTATAAAATATTATTATTTATATTATTTTTATTATTATTATTATTTTTGTTATATTATTATTTTTATTATCATTATTATCATCATCATCATCATCCTCTAGAACAGGGTTTGGCAATTGGTTGATCTCTCAGCAATTATCAGTCGATCGTACATAATCATCAAAAGTAAATTTTTGCGTCTTCTAAACTAATATATATATATATATATATATATTATATATATATATATATATATACAGTTTATATATGTGTGTATTTTGAGTAGTTTAAAATAATATTCAAGTGTTTCCAAAATAATTTTGATTGTCCTGGAATTAAATAGTTTAACATAAAAAATAAATTTTAATAAATCACTATTTTTTCTGTACAGGTGGGTACATAAGTACAGTATTTGAGGAAAAGATTAATTCAAAGAATTATTTTCTATGTATATTATATAGAGAAAAAAAAGTAAAGTGGAGAAATGATGGATGATCTTGAAATCTTTGATAAGTTTATAAGTCAGTTGAGAACCAAAAAGTTTGTCGAACCCAGCTCCAAGCTTATCTTTGTAATGATTCCACTATATTGTTTTAAGCAACCACGTGTAATGTGTATTTGGACCAGTGGTGTAACCAGAGGCTTGAAGGCCTCACACTCTCATCCCTCTCTCTACCTTGTTACTCCACCCATTTTCTTTGCCACTATATAAAAATAACACATTTTTTGTCATACTTGAATTCATCTATGAGATGTTTCGGATTGTCTTGAGAAAACTGATGATAAATAAATCATATACTTCCCCTCAAATGAATGTTTTATTGGATATATATATATACATACATACATACATACATATATTTCTATTTATCATCTAACCCGCCTCGGTGGCGTAGTTGGCTAACGCGCCAGTCGTGTTGAGCTCGACCTCGAGGACGGGGAGATCGAGGTTCGAATCTCGGTCGGGTGAACTGGGGGTGGTTTTTCCTAAATGGTTTTCCACTCTCCCTCCACGCAAATGCGGGTTCACTTCCTCTAAATTCAACCCTCCCAATTCCTAATCCATTAGCGTAATTAGTACTTAAGCGTATAACCCGAACGGGTAGTAAGACGCGGTGCTAAATAAAAAATAAAAAAATATTTATCATCTAAAACACTTCACAGATATCCATTTTATCCATTTTGAACCAAATTGTTTGTATGTTTCTTTTTTAAAAAGTTGTTTTCTAAACTAAATTATTTGTGAAGTAAATTAATTTTTCTCTAAAAAACAAGAGCACCGTATTATTCATAATCTAGTTTAACACTTGCCAAATATTGTTTGAGCAAAATCATTAAAGCCATTTTTGAAAAATTTTGAATTAAAAAAAAATCTGTCACCACCTTGAATCAATTTTTCTCCAAAACAAAATTATACAATGTTATTTATCATGTATATCACTCCCTAGATATCCATTTTGAACAAAATTTTGCTATTTAAAAAAAATGCTATTTTTCATAAATTATGTATAAGTTTACTGCTCTTAATAATTTGAGCTATAATTAAAAATTGTTATTTGCCTCAAGATATGACCTTAAGCATCCAAATTTCAAGTCTTAGCAAAAACCATTTAGCTGTTTTGGGTGGATTCTCAGGTATATACAGACCTAATCTTTTTAAACCCACATTTTGTGTATTCTGGGACAAATTTAACAATACTTCCTATATATGTGAGAAAGTAAAAACCCTACCAATCTTATTATCACATACATTTTTATTAGTGTTAAAATCTGATTGTTCCACCTTAATAAGGGGGTACTGATCTAAACTCCCCATGCAAGGTTTCAAGTTACACCACTGATTCTGATTATTATATTAACATTTTTAAAGTCGAGTGTTGTGTTTGGCTGAAATCATTCTCAAGTTTTACTTTAATAATACACCTTTGGACACTAAACGCAAACCTTATGTGAATATATATCGCGATTAAGAAACAAAACTATTCTGATATAATAATTATTGAGATGGTAATATTATAAATATCCCAGAAAAATATATCTCTCTGTTCTTTCATCTAGTGAAAACCAATTCCAAATACATCAAATAGTTTTGGAAAAATCAATTTTCTTTTTACAGTTGATCTTCAAGGTAGCTAAAGCATGGACTGGCCTCTCTAATATTAGAATTGTGTACCTTTCAGGCCTCAAATTACACCGAGGAAGGTTCGCCTAGCCAGCGAGTAGGCCCTGCATCTCTACAGGGTCCCCAGGGCAACATGAGGGCTCAAAGCTATCCTGGTGCAGCTATCCCCAATGGTCCCGCAGCTCCTGGCATTCCTTCCAGCTTCCCAGGTTATTACATCATCACCGCAATTTGGGCTAAATTAATTTGTGTATTGAAGAAAAACTAGGCCTGCTATTTAGCTCCTTCCACTCCTGTTTAAATATGGCCTATATCAAATGAACCAGGGCTGTGGAATCGGAGTCGAAAGTAAATTTGGGTGGCGTTGGAGTCGGTAAAAATGTACCAATTCCGATTTCAACTTAAAAACAAAAATTTAAAATTTTACAGCCATCTATGGTAACTATATCATTCTAATTTTATAATTTTTTTTATTTCTTACAACCAATTTGTAATTTGAATTGACAAACTTATTTAGATCTATATTCACAATGCCAAAGAAGCTTCCCATGAATAAATCTGTATTGGAGCATTTTACTGCATTAAATTGGTTATTACTAATTAATATATACTTTAGCCATTCATGAAGGAGTTGGACAGTAGAAAAATAGATGAGTCGAAGGCTTGGCCTATCGACTTTACAGCCCTGAAATGAACTATTACTCACCGAGATGAAACAAACTTTAATTTGCTAGGTATTAGGGTCTATAATACTGTAACGAATAACAAGTTCAATAATGTGTGCTAGTGGAGAATTGGTATACACACAAGCCCATTTTAAAATGAGGTTTAATTTGGCTGAGTTTAATTATTTAGGTATAGCCAGCTTCATCAGGTTCTTGCGGCATGACTTGTTTCATCAGGTTATTGAGTACTTAAGGTACAGTCTACTTAGTTCCGATCCTGATGAACATCTTGCTTAATCCAGCCATTTAGGCACAGCTGTTTCATAAAGTTCTTGAGATATAATCAGTACCTTCTGTCTCTTGAAGTACAAGCAGTTATTTTCACTACTGACTTTCTAGGACCCAGCCCTTTTAGCCAGTGACCAATCGGTTTGCAGCATTTGTGTACTAAGAGCCTAGTGATGCTGGTTTGATTTTTTATCAAATCATATTTAACATTGCTGATGTACTTTAAAGGTGCAAATTTTTTCCTCGGATAAATAAGAATTGGTTTTTATTATTTAATGTGAAGACTTCTATGTTAAGCAATTGCTAGTAATATGATTTTATTAATAATAACTAGGGATAGATCCTCAAATCCTTAAGATATTCGAGAAAATTTTTGATTCAAGACTCAAACCCTTAATTTTATTTTTTTTAATTTTCAAGTGAGATTTGTCTTAGAGCTGTAAAATTGCTCATTGGTAGCTCAGAACCATTTATATTATAGAATGAACATAACCAGAGCACAGATCAGTAATTTAACATTTAACTGGATGTATGGATGTTATAATGAATTAATGATAAGAAAGAATGTTAACATTTAGTTACTATTTGTATTTTCTATTATTCTATTGTGTTTATATTTCCTCTCATATTCATAATATTGTCCAAGATTCTTATTCTGATTAAAGGTTTGGGATTCAAAGGTAAACTGCAGATTCAAGATTTGGATTCTTAAAATAGTGGATTCGACCCAACTCTAATTATAATTTATAGCCCATATCACATTTCCCAAAAAATATATATAACAGATGCTGATGGATCGAACAATTTCTTGCCTATACCGGTTGAATGGGTTTGACCTCCAAAGGCTCCACTTGACCAATATCTGGAGCATTCATTATTTTGGAAATAAACCTCTGGATGGCAAAGATTTATAAAATCATTATTTATTTTCATAGGGCCCGCATCTTCCAGCCAGCTAACCAATCAGATATCAGAAATGAATATTAGTGGACCACCTCCTGGTCATAACTTGGTAAGTTTAACATCTTTATGTTTGTTCAAGTTTAGGGGAAAATAAAATAAGTGATTGCAACTATAACTCATTGAAAACAATTTACCATTTAAGTTCACATAGTAAATATATGAAATTACACAAGTGTGTGCCAAGCATGCTGGGAAAAAAACATACCTGATCAAGATGATTGCTGAATCATTTTGTGTGTATTAATAATCATCTTTTATTTTTAAATAAACATCGAGAGAGGTTACTAACCTACCAGAAAAATGTAGGCTTCTAAGTACACAAGTAAAACAGAACGAAACATGTTGCAGAAATTTTCAGGCCACATCAAGCTGCTTCTTTAGTAGAAGAGAGCAGAACACTGTGATTGGACTATGACTAGAAGTTGATCATGTTATTATATTGTGTAGCTGCTGGTTCAAACTTGTGTCTTCTGATGATCAAGCACAAGTTTGAACAGGCAACTACAGAATATAAGCAACAATAATCAACTTCAAGTCATAGTTCAGTCAGTGTTTTACTCTCTTCTGATAAATCAAGACGAGTTTGAACAGGCAACTACAGAATATAAGCAACAATGATCAACCTCTAGTCATAGTCCAGTCATTGTTCTACTATATTCTTATGACTCAAGACACAAGTTTGAACAGGCAACTGCAGAATATAAGCAACAAGGATCAACTTCTAGTCAGTCCAGTCAGTGTTTACTCTCTACTGAATTAAGATACAAGTTTGAACAGGCAACTGCTGAATATAAGCAACAATGATACCTCTAGTCATAGTCAATTCATTGTTCTACTCTTGTATGATGAATCAAGACAAGTCTGAACATGTAACTACAGAATATAAGCAACAATGATCAACTTCAAGTCATAGTCCAGTCAGTGTTTACACTCTACTGAAGAAGCAGCCTGATGTGACCTGAAAATTACTGTGATGTGTTTTGTTCTGTTTTAATTGCGAAATTTGGAAAGTTTTTCTGGTATGTTTATAAAGTAAAATACATAGCCTTAAATGTGTGTTTTATTCTGTGCTTAGAATATTGTTGTACTGTCAAATAAATTTCATCCTGTATTGTTTTATGGTAGCTGTGAATGTCTATCTTATGACATGTTAAAAAAAATTATTACCTAATGGCTTGGTAATGTATAATAAGACTGTAGAAATACTGCACAATAATGTAAAGTAAGTGATAGTGAAGGAAGCCTACCTGAAAGGAGAGTTAGTTTAGGCCTAGATAGGAACAAGCCTTGGCTTCCTTCCCTATCACTTACTTTACATTATTGTACAGAGTTTCTACACTGTCTTATTCTGACATGTTATGAAATATTTATTATAACTTCCAGGGAGGTTTCCCTCCCACCAAGGCTGCTACTTTGGGGCCCCCAGGAAGCTTCCCCACGCTAAATGGGGCCGTGTCTCCAACACCACCACAACAGTTTGTTAATGGATCATCAGGTCATGGAAACTCAGCCTGGCAAGGTAGAGGGCCTCCTCCTCAACATGCACAGACAGGAAATTTGGGTTGGTATCCTTGACCTTATATAGTTCTTTAGAATAAAGGTTTCCACACATTCAAATGGCTTATTTTAGGAGCAAACAAATTCTCAAAAATTTGAGTTTGATTCTGATTTTAGTGTAGAATATTGTATATGCTACAAGGTTCTATTTCTAAACATTGCACAATATTATTCACGACCTTAAGAACTTCCTATTGCGTCAAAAATGAACTTACCCAGTCTATGCCTCTGACCCATTCGATCTGACACATCCCTCACCAAACACGCTCGGCACCGACGCACAACCGACTTGAACGAGATACCTTTTCCAACTGACTCTCCAGCACTGGTGACGTCAACTTGCACGAGGTTCCATGTTTGAGTATGTTCACCAAGCTTCTAGTACAATTTGTTTGAGTTCAGCCACCAATGTTCTATCATAGTACAGATGTTTCGCAGCCATGAGATCATTCCGGTCACATGGATGGATGGCCCATACTTCCGTTTGATCACATGACTCTTTGTATCCCCCTCCATCTTTTCCCATACCTCCCTCTTCTGTGATTTGGATGATATCAAATAACCACAGAGTTGCCATTATGGCACTCTTGACAATGATAAGAAACTAGGTGCTATACTGCTAGTAGCCTCCATTCTTAAAATGTAGGGTCTATATTATTAATTTTTCTGCTGAGTATAATTATTGTTTCTAAATTCCCTTTTGGATTAAAGTCTTGATGACGGAGTCAACTTGATAATACTAAACTCTTTGATTGTGGCTTAGTTTCAATTCACAATGACATGCCCTTACAGCACTCATGTTATATGCAATACAGACCAGAGATAAATGTAAATAGTACTAATAATACTTCTCAATTTGAGATGGACACATAAGAAAAGTTATCACTGTTAGGATTTAAATTCTTTTGAATAATGTTGCTTGTTCCTATATTTTTAATATCTAAATTTGGTATGTTAACAATCACTTAGTATTTGTTAGTCAAGAATATTTAGATTTGAGAAAATTTAGATTCTACTTTGATAAGTTGAGGATAACTTGTTACTGGTAACATTAATCTTGAAATTAATATATGATCCTTGATTTGTTAAATGTAGAATATCATTTATATGATTGTTTGACTTTCTTGTATGCACTAATATATTTGCAATACTAATAGGTAGCTTGCCGTTTATTTACCTACGGTATTAGATATTTAATATTTACTAGGATTTGTATTGAGTCAAAGGCATACTAAGTAATATGGATGTCTACGGTATGTGTATGAATTGAACTTTACTCTTCATGTAAAATGTGTTTGAGGTTCTTGGATGCTCCTGGTTTGTTATGAATCTCCATGATAGTTAGACCGAGTAGGAACATTTCTGACTTAACTATTCTTCATTTTTCAAAGCCATTGCATTTTTTATATGTTTGATCTTTATAGATTCCATTTTGGGATTCTAAGATATATGTTATATTGAGTAATATTTTTATTTGTCTCATGACACTTTGTGCTTATCTCTATAATAAAACTATATATTTACATATATTAAACCAAGCCTTGTGTGTTGGTTCTATTAGTAATTGATAAGATGTCACCCTTCTTTATATTATTATTAAAAAGGGGTGCTTATTCATTAGTAGGTGTTTGACTCGGCTCAGAATTTTTTTGATTATATCTTGAAAATTCTGAGATGAATTTTTTTATTTTATTTCTAGCATTGCAACTTACCACCCCTGTGGGTTATACAGTTATGTACTAATTAGGGTTGTGGGAATATGGTTATTTATCGAATCTAATATCTAAATTTCAAACGAATACCAAATAGTACAAATCGAATAATAGATTTTTCTTACATTTTTGTTAAAAAATAATTTAAATTAGTAAATTCCTATTGGAAATGTGATTTTATATTTAAGTATGCAAAATGCAAAAAATTACTTCAAAACGTTGTTATTTGAGCTGGTATTAATTAAAAAAAATACTGAATTTACAACAAAATTTCAGGAAATTGAGATGAACTTTTGATCCAGTTTTTTAGACAGTGGATTTCACCTAAATCAATTTTTTTTCAATTTTATGATAAGTTTTTGAACAAAATTTAAATTTAAAAATTGCATGGAGATGTTTAAATGGGCAGTGTAGATATTATATCAGGGTGTCCAGCGACCTGGAAAACATGGAAAACAGGGAAAAGTCAGGAAATTTGCTTGGTCAGGGAAAAGTCAGTGAATTTAATTACATTTCTGGAATTTTCACATAGTCACTAAAAAAAAACTAAAATTTTACTTACACTATTTAAAATTACAATTTTCTACGATTTAATACATACCACAATCTCTTTTAACACATTTGAACATACTAATTTTAATTCTCAAAGTCAACATGGGATTTTTGTGTGTCATCCATCTTACCATCCTTCTACTTCACATCTTTATTTCTTAAACTGTATTTGTGCAAAGCACTATTTTAATGTTTCAATATGATCTCACTGAAATTTAACTTGGATCGCTCTACCCGAGAGCCCATCACTTTAGGCTGTAACCCTTCTTAGTGTCACAATTTCAGAGTGTGGATGTGTTTAGAAATATTATTGCATCAAGTTGTGATCTTAATAAAATAGTGTTTGTAATATAGGGACTGGAAAAGTTGTAAATTGGCTCTGTAAAACCTGGAAAAGTCAGGGAATTTTAAAATATGGTTTGGCTGGACACCCTGTATATCTCTTTGAATTGAAACATTATTATTATTTATTGTTATTATTATTAATTATTATTAATTATTATTTATTATTATTATTATTAATTATTAGAAAGGGTAAAATAATGGGGTGATTAATAAACAAGGTCATATTTTGATTCTTTCATCGTTTTTACTATAGGCCTACTTTTGTTTGTGTGATGAATAGTACTCAGCCCAAAGTTTGGTTGGATCCTAGACAATTCCACTGTCGGCTAAAAACCTAGGCAGCACTGAAAAGGCTTACTAGGTAAATTAGGAGTGCGGAAGTTTCCTGTTACTTTCCTCGTTGAGTCGGAAGATAATATTGCACATCAGTCTGCCAAGCACACCAACTGACCCTACAAACGGCACCTTCACTCCATTCACACAGAGACTGGCTGTATACTGAATATTATTACTAGTCTCGCTCATACTGCTCCTACTTTCATATTTTACAATAATGGTGTGCGAATCTTCGAAAAGTCGAAGGTCAAATCTCCTTGGGCTTTGACTTCGGCATCTACAATAATCTTCGTATATTCGAAAAATTTCAAAGGAAGAATAAACCTTCGATAAATTATCAAACGATTTAATTTTATCTTAATAAATATTACATTTTTCAATATTTGATCATTTTAAAACCGTTACTAAACAGAATTTTAACACCAGTTGTAATCAGTGAATTTTAGCGGGTTAAAGTTGCAGTGTAAATTTTATTAATCCTCCTGAGTTTTTTAAACTGTTTTTGATGGCACATACAAAGTGGAGTGAGGAAATGACTCTGACATTCATTGAATTCTACAAAGATAGAGAAGCTTTGTGGAACCAGTTCAATCATTTGTATAAGAACAAAAACGCACGTGAAACCGCATTACAGGAAATTGTGTCTGAAATAAAAGTTGAGAGTTTTTGATATAGCCGATGTCAAAACAAAAATAAAAACACTAAGGGCTACATATTATGGGGAGCTAGTGAAAATAGAGAGAACTGAAATAGCAGGTTGTGGCTCAGATGATATTTATGTGCCTGTTTTGAAATGGTTCAACGTGATGAAGGGGATCATGGACAAGGGGACTTTGAAAAAAAAAATTAGCTATCTGGTAAGTTCATTTACTTATTTAAAAAAAAATTTTTTCAAACAAATAATTGTTGTCATAAAAATTGATATACAATTTTTTTTAAATAGCTTACTTAAGAATCTTAGAATTGACAAAAACTATTCTTCTTGCTCTTGAAATCCGATAGTTTTAAATATTTTCTTCTAACGAGAGAGACACACCACTGTAGGGTTTCATCAAGTACGACCTTAATGGAAAGGTGTCATCCCCCATGATAACACCTCCTTCTGGTAGCAGCCCATTTTCCATTTCTTATAATAGGAGACTTTTTTAAAAATCCTTCCATCAGATACAGAACCATTGCTCCCTACATCTATGAATTTAAAGCAGTAGTCATGATCCACCAAAGCAAAGAGAACAATGCTGTTGGTATTCTTGTAGTTTAAAAATGTTGTTTCGCAATTATCAGGAGCCCGAATCGCTACATGCATCCCATCAATAGCATCATAACATCCAGGGAAGTTCCATCTTCAGTTGAATCCTTTTTCAACTTTCTTCCACTCCTCATGGGACACTGGGGTCGGGAAATAAAATAATACAAAACATTATTGTCTTAATTTTGGCTAAATCTTTAACCTGCTCTTTTAGTTTATGAGTTTTACATTTATAATAAAATTGTATTTCTTTTGCTGTAACCACCAAAAACACCTGTGAATTCTCGTTAAAAAAAAAAAAAGAACCAACAATCCAGAAATGCTATAGAAGAGGAACAACGTATTGACGATTGTGATAAAACAATCTCTAAGCCTGAAACACCTTGTTACTAAATCAGTTGAACACACAGAGCCTCCTCAAAAGGAGTTAAGGGCAACGTAAAAAAATTGCTCAGCTTGCTTCAACCGCTCAGAAGCTGAAGGCCTAAACACAAACAATTTCTCACATTGAATTAAACGAATGTGACATTTTTTCAAAACACATTGCAGCTCAGCTGAAACAATTAAGTCCGCAGCAATGTATTATCGCACAAGTCGGTCCCGGCACAGATTTATCTGATTGCCGAACCCTTCCTTCACCTCTGACAAGACGTGTATTAATCACAACTTGTGAATGTGAGGAATGCCAGGCCTCCACCGTGGTTCGGATTCCACGTTAAACTGTAGGTCCTCCATTTCATCTCGCAATCACCCTACCATTGCACATTAGCGTAAGTGCGTATAACCCGAACGGGTAGTAAGACGCGGTGCTAATAATAATAATAATAATAATAATTATCGCACAAGGAGAGATACAAACAGTTTTGACATGATGCCGGTTGTCAGATCTAGACAAGAAGCAATGTGGTCCCAGATGTTCTGGAAAAGGCTCCTCTGGTACACCATCACCATCGCCAACTTAAATAGAGCCTTTTCATCCTTCTTCAGTCCCCAGCACTGTAACCACTCTGCAGCCAAGTCAAGATACAGAAGAATCATTTTATGTATCTATGCAACGTTTTTTCTTAGGGCTCTATGATGATGTTCAGTAGTGGAAGTGATTATTCCACATTTGAATATTATTATTTCCATTCATAATACCTAGTTTTCATTCATTTTGACCTATTTTTACTTTTTAAAGTTTTTTGGTGATTATTAAGTGGAAGTAATAAAAGTGTTTACATAAGCAACACACTTAACACATAATATTATTGAAATAACCATACAATAATTATTTTATTTAGTAAACAAAAATATAATAGTCACAATTTGTGTAGATACAAAGAGGTTGAGTATACACACTTTAGAAATTATTTTTGTTTTTAAAAATGTTAAAAATAATCAATAAATCATGTAGCTAGACTTTATATTTTTCACTTTCCTTCTTAATAGATAACTTTAATATAATCCTCCAAGCATTGTTACAAAGCATCACCTACTCCTGGGATGAACCTGCAGATGGCTTACTTGGACACTCGGAAATAATTTCGCAATGTTCGGTAGCTATTTCCAGTAGCAAGGGAGGACAAAGCTATCTTTGATTTCAGCTTCGAGCTCAGAGCTTCTCTCATTTCAGTATCTTTCTTTAAAATTAAAGGTTTTACTTTACTGAGCAGAAAATCAAAACACTCTGGTGACATTCGCATAGTAGCACGATATTCTTTTGGGTCTTCAAACCGCAGTTCTTCCAGTAGCTGATTAGATGCTCCACGAGTGTCTCTCCTCTTCAGCCAGTCTCGAACCCATGGCTTCTTCTTATTAAGTTGTTCTAGTAAAATATTACATGACTCGAACACAAACTCATAAGTTAGCGTTTGAATTATGTCATTTAATTCATCCATGGGCAGTATTGCTGATGTACACTCGGCCATATTTACACGCTAACTGGCCCTCAAACCTGCATGGCTTTAACCTCCGTGTTGACAGACCAAAGAAAATTACAGGTCAGTCACAGGCATCAGTCAAACTGACGCCAGTTGGACCTGCCTATCAACTGGCCTCGTGTGAACGCACCACTAGTCAGGCCATAACCTTTCTTTCTGCTAATATCGGTATTCCCCCCTTTCTCATATTTAACAAGGGACGAGAGTATTTTTAACTCCGAGTCACCAGATTATCTGGCTTCAGGCTTGTCTCACGTCCTAAACATACTGGTCTGGACGGGACTTTTAAGAGATTTATGACAACATATCGCTCTTGCTATTCTGAGGTCCATTCGGAATTTCAAATCGAATATTCGGCCTTTAATTATTCAAAATTTCGTATACTCGCACACCCCTAGTACTAATAACACTACAGTTTTAGGGATAACAAGTTAATACACAATTTGTAAACTAAAATAAAAGAAATTCTATCTGACATTACAATATTAATATGTTTCTAAATACTTCAACTAACATAATCTCAAAATTGCATGCCACTAGAAATTAATAGGCTATACTAAATTAAAACAATTAGTTGTATTTATTTTTTCGCCAAAATAAAAAGCCTTTTGTACTCTTAAATTATAATGTTTTTATATTTGTAGGCCTAGTATTAATATTTATTTACTTAAATTGTATTTATAACTTAAGTATAAAATCCCTGTACTACACACATTAATTAACTATTTACAAAAATTCATTATTTTCACTTATTTCAGGTACTGCACAGCCATCAATAAGAGGGCAGTTTCAAAGTGGCCTACCATCCACAGTAGGTCAAATGCAGAGTGGAGCACCATCTACGGTAGGCCAAATACAAAGTGGGTCGCCATCTACAGAAGGCCAAATACAAAGCGGGCCACCATCTAGGGGAAGCCAAATTCATAGCAGACCACCATCTATGGGAGGCCATATCCAAAGCGGACCACCATCTACGGGAGGCCAGATGCAAAGCGGACCACCATCTACAGGAGGCCAGATGCAAAGCAGACCACCATCCACGGGAGGCCAAATGCAGAGCGGACCACCATCTATGGGAAGCCAAATGCAGAGCGGACCACCATCTATGGGAAGCCAAATGCAGAGCGGACCACCATCTATGGGAAGCCAAATACAGAGCGGACCACCATCTATGGGAGGGCAAATGCAAGCGGACCACCATCTACCGGAGGCCAAATGCAGAGCGGACCACCATCTATGGGAGGGCAAATGCAAAGCGGACCACCATCTACCGGAGGCCAAATGCAGAGCGGACCACCATCTACGGGAGGCCAAATGCAGAGCGGACCACCATCTACAGGAGGCCAAATGCAAAGCGGACGACCATCTGCAGGAGGCCAACTGCATGGTGGACCTCCACACATGGGAGGTCAAATGCAAGGTGGACCTCCGCACATGGAAGGCCAATTTCAAGGTGGACTCCCACCTATGGGAGGCCAAATTCAAGGTAGACCTTCACCCATGAGAGGCCAACTGCATGGTGGACCTCCACACATGGGAGGCCAAATACAAGGTGGACCTCCACCCATGGGAGGCCAAATGCATGGTGGGCCTCCACCCATGGGAGGCCAAATTCAAGGAGGGCCTCCACCGTGGGAGGCCAAATTCAAGGGGGACCTCCACCCATGGGAGGCCGAATGCATGGTGGACCTCCACCCATGGGAGGCCGAATGCATAGTGGACCTCCATCCATGGGAGGCCAAATGCATGGTGGACCTCCATCCATGGGAGGCCAAGTTCAAGGTGGACCTCCACCCGTGGGAGGCCAAATTCAAGGTGGACCTCCACCTATGGGAGGCCAAATGCATGGTGGACCTCCACCCATGGGAGGCCAAATGGGAAGTGGACCTCCTCCTATGGGAGGCCATGGTGGGCCTCCTCAAATGAGTGGTCCGATGCTGGGGAGTTCTCCAGGCTACCAGCAAGGACCTCCTTCAAACAATGGATATCCTCAACATCCTGTAAGTTGTGTATATTAATAATACTTTATAGATGGTTGATAAACCTCTTCTTTGGCAGTACAACACACTTGGAAAGAAGCTCTAATCCTTCTCTGGTGGTAGGATGACTTGCTGATTGGAATGAAACATTACCTATCTGACAGTAGTATGACTTACTGATTAGAATGAAACATTACCTATCTGACAGTAGTATGACTTACTGATTGGAATGAAACATTACCTATCTGACAGTAGTATGACTTGACTGATTAGAATGAAACATTACCTATCTGACAGTAGTATGACTTACTGATTGGAATGAAACATTACCTATCTGGCAGTAGTATGACTTGCCGATTGGAATGAAACATTACCTATCTAACAGTAGTATGACTTCTGATTGGAATGAATCATTACCGTCTGGCAGTAGTATGACTTACTGATTGGAATGAAACATTACCTATCTGACAGTAGTATGACTTGCTGATTAGAATGAAACATTACCTATCTGACAGTAGTATGACTTCTGATTGGAATGAAACATTACTATCTGACAGTAGTATGACTTGCTGATTGGAATGAAACATTACCTATCTGACAGTAGTATGACTTCTGATTAGAATGAAACATTACCTATTTGACAGTAGTATGACCTTTACTGATTAGAATGAAACATTACCTATCTGACAGTAGTATGACATACTAATTGAAAGAAACTTTACCTATCTGACAGTAGTATGACTTACTAATTGGAAAGAAACTTTACCTATATGGCAGTAGTATGTATGGGTTTATTAGCATGAGTTTTTATTATGTTTTAGGATGCGTACCCCAACAACACAGGAATGGGCTACCAGCATGCAGGACAGGGATATCCCCCGGGTCCCGGACCCCAACAGCCCATACATCCAGGTCTGCAGTCACAACCAGCACGGAGATTAGATCCAGATGAGATGCCAAGCCCAGTAAGTTGGTAAACCTATACACTCATTAGCTACTGATCTTGGTTCTCCACCAGTATCCATAAAATGGTCTAAAACATAACCTTAGAACCTTAGAAATACTGAACTCTTCCTATAACATAACTAGAGGACCTTATTTGTGGCAAATAAAATTAATTGGTTCTGTTAAATAAACATGTTGATGTTGGTTAAAATGCTGGTAAATAAAATATTTAGTTTTGGTTAAAAATGGTAAAAAATCAACCTTTATTTTAACTGGCTTAATCAAATAGAAAAATTAAGGCAAAATCCTAAATACCTAAGATATCAAATATAGAAGGTTAAATAAATATTACATAACAAATGTTGTACCTTTGAGCGCTGCATGTAGTTAAATTGATATATATTAAAGAGGATGTGCGAGAACATTTTTTTCAATTCAAGACAGGAATGTAAAAAAGTATCTAGACACAAGACGAAAAAACATCCTTTGAAAGTTTATTAAAGTAAATATATAGTTTATAGAGTTATTTTTTACATTTGAGCTGGCGCTTGGTTGAGAGTGTCTTGTAGTTCATTCAAACACTCCAATATAATTCATACACATTTTAAATGTAATTAATAAAATCATGATGGTAGTTACAATAAACACCATTTATAATTTAATTTTGTAGTATAACAGCTTATATTCTCAAAGTTTGATATTGAAAAATAATATTTATAACCAAAACATTTCTTAGTAAAGGCTGTTTTTGGGAGGGAAATGCGGTCTATTTTTGGGTTATTTCAATATAGTTTTAAATAATAAATTCCCGTTTTTTTTTAATTTCATAGGGCCGTAATTTGCTTTTTTTAATTTCTTTAATTTTTGAGATTTGTTTTTTAACTTTCAAGGCGAGAAGATTTTATTTTCTTGAATTTTCAAGATATTTTCGAGTCTTGCACATCCCTATGTTAAAATAGTTCATAATCTCCACAGCAGGTGGTGCTCCTTACAACATAACTCTAACACCTTGACACACTAATTGTACAGATATAACTTTGATCCAAAATGAAATGGTCACACCTTCAATACTTATTTCTATTCTAATACACATTTTAAAGACTTTTGATACAATCTGTTGGTCACCATTGTCATTTTGTTAAGCAAAAAATGTGTGTATTTATTTATTAATTTTGGAATCTTTATGAATCGTATCACTACTGATAAATGTTACCAAAAAAATCTCAAGGCCAATGATTGATACATAGTTAAAACTATAGTTGCATAAAATCCAATATTTTACAAATCTGTATCTTGGAAAAAATTATGAACATAATATGAATGTAATATAATATAATTAATATAATAGTAACCAAATGTTAACATTCATACATTCTGCTAAGTGTTAAATTACTGGTCACGGGTCTGGTTGTTGAGTTCATCCTATAATTTATTGATTCTGAACCACCAAAAGCAGTATTAGAGCTCTAAAACAAATTTTACATGAAAAATTGAAATTTGTTTTAAGCATTTGAGTTTGAATCCTCGAATCTCAAGTATTCTCAAGGATTCAGTGGATTTGAGGGTCCATCCTTAATTACAAAGTCTCACTAGTAAGTACAAACCTATGACTAGAGACATGCAAAATTCGCATTTTGATAACGCCAATTTTTAATGTTTTCACACAAATAAACATTCGAGTTTTTTTGTTTCTTTTTTTTTTCAAAATAAACACAATTATTTTGTAATTTGGCAAATCCACTTCTTCACACAATATAATTTTCAACGTGGTAACACTAGCGAAAGCGCTATGCCAAGGTGCTGTTTACTTAAATAGTATCAAATGGATTTTAAAGTTATAAAACGGATCACAGAATATATAAGTATTTTCATGAATATTTAGGTTTATTTTTGGGTGAGTGGGGAAGGTAACATTAAAAATCATGATTTCTACTTTTACCCATTACACTACATAAATTTCAATTTCGATAGATTGTTCTTTGTTTTCAGCCTTTAAAATATTTCATGCTAGGCCCAAGCAAGCATATTAACATGATATATGGACCTTGTAACAGGCAGTCATTTGCTCTAAACATAAATTAATAGTTGAGTATTTCGATATTGCTATTTGTAAAAATTGAAAATAATGATATTGAGATATCAAGTTTGAAATTACTAATCGTGATATGTTTTGTGCATATTTATATCTGATTTTTCTCTGATTATATTGATAGATAGTTAAATACACCATATGAACGAAAACTTAGACAGTTTTATCCAAATTCTGTAATGTTAATAAATCACGGAACAGCGTGAAACACATCAAATCATAAAAACATAAAGAGGAGTGGTCAAAATTTCGGCAAGTATCAAACGCCAGGAATCACTCTGTATAATAGGTCAAGAAGTAGGAGGATTTGTCATATTAATTTTCAAAAGACATGTGAGGAGGTAGTTTGATTACAATGTGCAAAAGTTGACTCCAGATTTCTTGTGACATACAACATTGTTCTAACCTATAAAAGAACGATCTTTAAGGAAAATAATCCAGCCACAGTGGGAATGTTTTCATTTGAGAGTGTAAGAAAGTTTATTTTACAATAATTTGGAGTATAGAAATAAATATCAGTACTAATTTTGGAACAAGCTCATAATACACAATAACACCACTTTGATCTGGACTTAACACTAATTTTTTTTAATGTATACTAATTCTACTCATGTTGACATAAATAATATCACTTTCAGCATAAAATATCATCGCTTTTTGAGAAAAATAACACCACTCTACCCTAAAAATAACCTCGACCTTTTGCATGTTTCTACATATGAGCATTAGGGAAGCTGAAAGTAGATTGGGTGTGTTTGTTTACTTAAAAAAAAAAATTCATTTTCAGACATAAATAATTTTTTTACCATCAAAGAAATAATATTTTCTGGAAAAGCTTATTTTCAGTTTAATACAGTAAATATTAAGTCTAATTGAGAGTTACAATTTTTTATTTTCTCCAAAAAGAAGTAGGAATTAATGAGCTACCTAAGTTTGCTAAACAGTGAAATTATTATTAAAGTAGATGCATCAGTAATAAAAGTTTTTTTGTTTATAAAATTGTTTTTCTTTATTAAACTTTGACATTATAGATTACCCTACAACAAAATGTATGGTATGGATTGCAACTCGCATAATTTTATTAATCACTTTAAAATGTTTAAATAGTTATATCTTCAGTGTTTTTCAAGAACTAAAAGAGAATCCAAATCATAAGTATACCATTCAAAATGTCTCTATAAACTATATATTTGCTTTAATAAACATAATTTTTAGTATATTTGTTTGTTCAAAGAAGTTTTCTTGTCTCGTTCTCGCATCTCAATGATTTTTCATATTTTCGTCATAATATTCTCAAAGTGAAAATTTCATACATATTTTTAAGATACTGATAGTATCTATACAAAAGTGACATCTGCAAATCGCATGCCCTGATGTATGGATACATGAAAGTAGATCCAGTAACTTTTCTAGCAGTCAGATAAAATTGTTCTTATTACAATTTGACTAGAGTTGTCGAAGCCATATGGTGAAGTGGGAATTGACCAATATTTGAGTTTGAATAAAAGTTTTTTGGAACCATACATAAATGATTGTAGTTAAGATTGAAGTGTAATACACATAAAAAATCAGTAAGAATCTAAAAGTAGTGTTATTTTTTTTCAATCTTGAGTTACTAATAAAATGTAGAACCTTATGAGGATACACATAATAAAAAGATTGAACACCTATTTTTACTACTGGAATTCAGATTAAGGTTAAGATCATTATCTAACACCTCCTTCATTCCCAAACAAAGCTTCTAGCTACCTGCTTCAGTGGCCGCATGTTATAAGGCACAACTCTAGCAATAGACTGTAATAATGCCGTTAGCTGCAAGATTGGGTTTCGATCCAGTCGGGTGTACTGAGGGTGGTTTTCCCCACTCTCTCTACATGCATATGCAAGTACACTTCCTCTAAATTCAATCTTTATCATGCCTGACCCATTAGAGTAACTAGTACATAACCTTATAATCTGAATGGGTAGTAAGATGCGTTGCTAAAAATAGTTTTTAGCTATGCCATTTCAAGTCTAGAACCTTAAAATGGCTATCAAAACATATTTAAAGTACATTGTAGTATTTTTTAATTCATAATACATGCGCAAAGTTAAACAAAGCTCAATCTTTTTGCAGAATTGATTACTTGTCCTTTTAATGGTGAGCTATGGTCTCTTATATTGTTTTAAATGCGATTTAATGATAACATTCCAAAAACAAAATTCCCTCACCCTAGTAAGTTTATTCCCCTCTACCAAAGAAAATTGTAAACAATGTGTTTGAATTAACTGTCTTATAGCAGTTTTATGGAGACATAATAATAATAAAGAAGAAAAATAAACTATGCCTGAGAAAGCGCTCTATCTTCTTTTTATTAACAAATTGTGCACTCTAGAGTCTACTGCATTAAGGTTTTCAAAGGCTATTTAATTAGAGAAAAATAAGCAGCCTATTTCAGGTCAATACGGTATTATTAAATAGTACTAAAGTAATAAAATTCCACTTTGCTTTGCTGGGAGATTTCTTAAAGTAGCCAACTTAGTTGGTTTTTGATGTGTTTTTTTTTATCCCCATACTTTTGAGATGAACAAGTTTTTTTTTTCTTTCTCTTCTTAGTATAGAATTGTATAAAATGAAGCACAAATAAATTAAAAATACCAATACATATTTACAAACACTTTAATATTTTGGTGTGTTTGTAAATATGTTAGTGTTTTTACTTTCATTTGTGCTTCATTTTTCTACAATTCTATCATATTTATTTAATTACATATTATAGTTAAATATAAATAAAGTCACGACGATTCATATTAAGAAGGTTGTTGCTTGCTTAGAAAATAAGTTTTGATCATAAGTATATATGTGAAAATGGGAAAACTACTGGTAAACACCCGCTTCGGTGGCGTAGTTGGCTGACGCGCCAGTCGTGTTGAGCTCGACCGCCGAGGACGGGAAGATCGAAGTTCGAATCTCGGTCGGGTGAACTGGGGGTGGTTTTTTCTAAATGGTTTTTCACTCTCCCTCCACGCAAATGCGGGTTCACTTGCTCTAAATTCAACCTTCCCAATTCCTAATCCATTAGTGTAATTAGTACTTAAGCGTATAACCCGAACGGGTAGTAAGACGCGGTGCTAAATAATAAATAAATACTGGTAAACAATGTTCTACGGATCATATTGATGTGGTTGTAGATCCAGGTTATGAAAGATGACCAGCGCAACCGATCTGGAGTGTTTGTGACCAATCAGAAGGGTCTTGTCCCACCTCTTGTTACCACCAACTTCATAACTCAGGACCAAGGCAACGCCAGTCCTCGTTTTATCCGCAGCACCATGTATAATGTACCAGCCACTATCGACATGATGAAACAGGTGAGCTCCTCTAGGCTAGTGTTGCACTCTACTGCAAGTCTGTGCAAAGCTTCAAAGTGGTGAAACCAAATCTAAACAAGATTCAGAATCCATTTGAAATTATATTATTAATATTATTATTATCATCATCATTATTAATATTATTATTATCATCATCATTATTAATATTATTATTATCATCATCATCATTAATATTATTATGTGAGTGATAGGGAAGAAAACCATCTTGAAAGAGTATTCAGCTTAGGCTTTGATAGCAAACAAATGAAAGTATCTTTTCGTTTCATCATACACTGCTTACACTTTCAACTTATTATCTTTTAACAACTAACCATTATTTTTAATTGTTGGACATATTCATTTTTCATAATAGATATTAATTACTTATCAATGCATTTAATTCAGTAGCGTCTCGTGACCAAAATTCTTAGGCAAGCTGGAAAGGGGGTTTGGAGGAGGTCCAGGGACCCCCTCCGGAATTTTTTTTAAATATTATAAATATTATATGATTCAAGAAGCTATTCAGAGGTGTTTTTTTATGATAATTATGGGTTTGAGCTTTCTTCTGTTCCATGATTTACATATAGGACACTAGAATTTATATAGCGCATATCCAAGAGGGTATGGGGGAAGAACGTATCTTTCCCTCCTTTATTTTAACAAGCTAGGAGAAATTCCCCCTGTGTCTTCCATCCCATTTCGCCTCTTATAAAGCTGACATTTTTATATTTATATTTAAATGCGAACCAACTATATTGTGTGTTAATTAATAACGTTAAATATACATATAAGTAATAAAAACATATATTTTTTTTTAAATTTGGCGTATATTGCAACCGCATTTGATTATTTTTATATATTAAATGCATTTTTATATACGAATATCAATGATATTTTATCCCACATATTTTTTTCTAGTGTTTGTAAATCAAATCCAGCCTCCTCTCCTTTTTTATGAACTCTGCTATGACTCTTTCATGGAAGTCTGCTCCTGGTTTCTTGAAAGTAGTGCCAAACCAGAAAGTCTCTTTTGTCTTATAGTATTTCTGAAATATGTTTTTACTCTTTTTAATGTTAAAAATTATATCTCAACTGATGTTGTTTTGCCGGGGTCATTGCCACAAGTTCACGCAGTTTTTTAAACTCCTTTAAAAGCACCTACTGCAACAACTCCATAAAAGATGTGTAGGCACGAGCCGGGGTCAGTAATTTGCCAATTTCTCCCCTTTCACGCAAAACTCTACTAATTTTATTCCCACCCCCTTAAATTTATACTTTATTCATTTTTCTGTTTTGAAAGGAGAAGGGAGGGGTTTATGATGTTATCTTTCAGTTTCTTCCGTTCTAGTCGACAACCTTCGGGCATTGCTTTGGTTTTTGAAAAGTCAAAACTTTGTTGCTTGCATTAACTACCAATCTCCCACCGTTCTTCCCCTTCTCCCCCTCCTAAATGAATGACGTCACAAATAAGAACTACACTAGGTTATGGGGTGAAAGACTGAAAAAATATAGACTTTCAACCTCCACATAATGGACTAGTGCACGTCTTGCATACATTTTACGGTCACTGGCATGTGCGGGAAAATTCCATTCAAACACATTGGTACTTGAAGAATATTTTTCAAACATTAAATAAAATAAAATAATTGTTTTCAAGCAAAGGCAAGCATTGTTTGACTCGCTTGCCTTGATGTGACGCCACTGATTTTATTCAACCTTAATCTTTCTCGAACCATATTTAAATATGAAATAAGTGTAATTATACATTTGTATGTGCTGTACATGGATGCTGCTCTTATGCTGAGCTTTTAGACCGACCCAACAGGCCTAATACGCTGCAGGCGCTAACTACTCCCGACACGCAATAAAATATTGCAGTGAAGATAATGGCTTAACGGTTAGACATACAAGAAAAATACAAGATGCCTTTTTTTGTAGTTATACTAAATACAAACAATTTTTATCTCAAACACTTTTTTATTAGGTACTTTTTCAAATATATTGAGGAAAAATCTATTTTTAAATACATAAAAAAAGCAGTTTTTTCAACAAATAAATGTTTATTTTTCATATAAAGCTAATCCTTTGTTTCATGTAAAACCATGTTTATTTCATAGAAAGCTACTCCTTAGGCATTGCTATTACTTATTTTTTTGCTCTACACATAAAACTGTACAAGAAAAATATAGTCAGCATTTGTCACCCCAGGTAGTATAAAAAAGTTGATTGGCTCATGGACTAAGTAAGTATCTTGTATCTTGTTTGAGCATATATTATTCTGATTCAAGAATTATGTTTCTTAATTGCTACTAAATACATCTATTGACTGGAATGTTGTTTTGGAATAGACTGCTGTTCCGTTTGGTCTGGTGGTGAGTCCCCTGGCGAGGCCAGCCGAGAAAGAGTTCCCTCCACCCATTGTCCAGATGGGAGATCTAGGGCCTGTCCGGTGTAACCGCTGTAAGGCATATATGTGTCCCTTCATGCAGTTCATGGACGGGGGCGAAGATTTCACTGTCTTTTCTGCAAGGCTGCTACTGAAGGTGTCCTGTCTATTTATCTTTCTCTAAAAAATAATTTACCTATATTATATTTTGGATTTGTTCATTGATTTACTGCTGTGTATGGGAAGGGCAGGCTATGATGGTTCAACTCAATATGATTTCTCACTCAAACTACTCTTAGTTTAATGATAACTATATTTTACAAACAAATACTAATTTATAGATAATTCTTTAAAGAAGATTTTCCTCTGTTGATAAATATATTGTGTTGACCGAATTTGGGCCTCGCCTTAAACATATGATCACTTTGACAGTAAATAGTTATTCGTGTGTGAAAATTAATCCCCATTGAAAGTTAAGTAAGTAAAGTCATTGTCAAGCAGTATATATTAAAATATATAATTACATTCAGTCCTCAAAGATACAACATTTGTATTTTATTACTGTGGACTCACACATTCACCAAAAAACTATAGTAGAACTGAAATGTGGCTACATGGCTTGCACTAAAATAATCACAAAAAAAACTGTGCAAAATATGAAGGTTGCTCAGCACTAGTTGAAACAATCTAAGGTTTGGCCACATTTATTCATAAAATCGGTGTGAAATAATCAATTAAATTTCAAAACGAGATACAGACAACTGTGTCTACTGTTGGGACATAATTTTAAGTACTTGTTAAGTAAAGAGTGTGTGTATTAATCTCATTTTGTATTGATTTGTTTCACTACACAACACAATAATTAGAAAACATCCATCGTGACATTAATCTAAAATATCTGTTTATTCATAAGAAAATTAAATATATTGATGACCAGCTTTTTTAAGATAGTGTTGTAAAGCATTATGAGTAAACATACATTTCTGCTTGCATGTGAATCAAGCTTTATCCCAGGGTGCGACTATAGGCAACATTAAGATGTTTTGCTATTTTTGGATCAATACGGTAGATTGCAATCATACAAGAAAGACAGAGGGAAAGTGCACACACTAAATAGCTACACCATATTCATCTCCTTGGAATTTCCTCTTTTGCTCTAAATGTTTATCTCTGTTCCTTTACGTGTGTCTAGTCAAGCTTACCATTTCTCATTGTGTGTTTCCAACCTGCTTTGTTGGCCTCATGGTCTAAGTCGTTACTCTCGCAATAGATTGGATTGTCTATGGTGGGAACGTCAGGGTTTAAATCCTGGTCTGGTATAATGAGGGCAGTTTCCCACTTTCTCTCTACACAAATGTGGGTACACATCCTGTAAATTAATCCTTCTTCATCCTTAACACATTAACATAGTTAATACATATGTGTGTAACCCGAATGAGAGTAGATGCTGTGCCAGAAAAGGCGGGGATGTACTAAATGGTTTGCACTTCCTCTCAACATGTGTTGCATGAAGGGTCGGGTGGGAGGGATCAACTTTTTAAGAAGCAGAAGTCCTGGGACAGCATTGTTATGTGTGAACTCTGCTTCTATTTCCCTTGTGCTTGCTTATCCCTTTCACTTGTATCTTCTATACTT
The DNA here is from genome assembly GCA_033556935.1 of Timema podura. Classification (NCBI taxonomy): domain Eukaryota; kingdom Metazoa; phylum Arthropoda; class Insecta; order Phasmatodea; family Timematidae; genus Timema; species Timema podura. Next base: position 33,181,843 of record JAVRXN010000009.1, read on the forward strand.
AAAATTAATTTATTAGTATGAATTGTATTCTATTTATAATTTAATTCACTATTATTTTAATTCCTTCGCAAAGATATAGGTATTGTTTGTTCAAGGTAAGTTTGGCCATTTCTTGAATTCAAAAATATGGTAAAACAGCTCCATAGTCATCTACTTCACAAATATGTTCTGTCAAAAATAGTGTAAGTCAACACCGCTTGTTTAAGTGTAAAGTAGAGGGAGTCAAGATGTTTTTTAAGTAATCTACCAGCTGTTAAATGGTATAATGATTTCAACCTATTGTTAGACTTGAAGGAAAGTTGTATGCCTTTTGCAGTTCCAGCCGAGTATTTCCAACATTTGGACCATACGGGCCAACGTGTGGACAGATATGAGCGACCAGAACTCGTATTGGGAACATATGAGTTTATAGCTACTAAAGATTATTGCAGGGTGAGTTTCTGCAGTCAAAATTATTTTCACCATTGTAAGAATATTTGCAGGGTGAGTTTCTGCAGTCAAAATTAGTTTTAACCATTGTAAGAGTCTTGTAGGTGATTTTTGCAGTGAAAATTATTTTCAACCATTGTAAGAGTATTTGCAGGTGAGTTTCTGCAGTCAAAATTATTTTCAACCATTGTAAGAGTATTTGCAGGGTGAGTTTCTGCAGTCAAATTATTTCAACCATTGTAAGAGTATTTGCAGGGTGAGTTTCTGCAGTCAAATATTTTCAACCATTGTAAGAGTATTTGCAGGTGAGTTTTCTGCAGTCAAAATTAGTTTAACCATTTTAAGAGTCTTGTAGGGTGAGTTTTGCAGTGAAAATTATTTTTTACCATTGTAATAGTATTGCAGGGTGAGTTTCTATGGTGAAAAATAATTTTTAACTAAAGATGTGCTAAAACTACTTTCAATTCGAGATGATATTGAGACATGAATAAGAAAATATATTGAGACACGGAAACGAGATGAGAAAGCATCCTTTGAAAGTACAAAAGTGTAAATTATGTTTACAAACATAAATGGATGCTAAAGGTATTTTGAAATTTGGAAATAGGAAATAACTCATACACATTTTAAATGTAATTTATAAAATAGTGATAGTGGAAATCTAGTTTAATAGTCTAACATGTTATAATGTCAAAGTTTGATATTGAACAACAATATCTATAACTAAAACCGTTCTTAATGAAGGCTGTTTTTTGTGAAATAGTTAAGTATATTTTCGGGTCTTCACTGTATTATTAGAAATTAGAAACACTCAATTTGGTTTTTTTTTTTTTTTAGAATTATATTTAATTAACGAGATTGAGAGATTTTTTCCTTGTTTCAATAGAGATAGAGGGATTAGTCTCCTGTACATCCCTATTTTTAAACACTTAAAGAGTATTGAAGAATTAGTTTCTGCAGTGAAAGTTAGTTTTTAAACACTGATGAATATTGCAGTACTAGCTACTGCAGTGATAACAGTTAGTTTTTAGTCACGAAAGATAATCAATCGCAAGTTATATTTATTAGAGCATCTCATGAGTTTGTAAGCACAGGCATGTGAGAGCCATATATATATATAATGGTATCTACCGGTACTTATGTCCACTGTTTATTGGTGACCTGGCGGTCTAGGGGTAATGTGTCAGACTTCTGTGCTGGGAGTCCGGGGTTCAATCCTCGGTCCCGGCACAGATTTATCTGACTGTCAAACCCTTCCTTCACCTCTGACAAGATGTGTATTAATCACAATTTGTGATTGTGAGGAATTCTAGGCCTCCATCGTGGTTCGAATCCCACATTAAACTGTAGGTCCTCCCTTTCATCTCACAATCTACAATCTACCATTACACATTAGCATAAGTGCGTATAACCCAACAGGTAATAAGACGCGGTGCTGATAATAATAATCCACTGTTTATTTATGCTTAGAACAACACATTCCCCCAACCACCAGCTGTGGTGTTCCTACTCGATGTTTCATACAACAATGTCAAGTCCGGCATGGTTCACCTGCTGTGCTCACACATCAAGGACATTATCAAGCTACTTCCCAGAGACGAAGGAGCCGACAAGTCCACCATGAAAGTTGGCTTTATCACCTACAACAACACTGTACATTTTTATAACATAAAGGTGAGTTCTGCACACAACAATTATACACCCTCATCTGAAAATCTACTTGATCAGGGCAGACACTAAACTTTAACAGCTAATAGAGATGGTCAACTCCACAATTTTACAATACAAATTTAAATTTACATTCAAATCCCAACTATCAAAGCTAAATACAAATCTTGTGAAAAAGAAATAAACATAACAGGAAAGAATAGTAGAAAGTGGAAACAGTTACTAAATGTTAACATTCTCTCATATAATCCATTCATTATAACATTCATACATTCAGTTAAGTGTTAAATTACTGGTCTGGGTTCTAGTTGTTAAGTTAATCCTATAATTATATTGGGTCTGAACCACCAAAAAGCATCAAAGCTTTAAAACAAATTTCAGTTCAAAATTTTGAATCCTCAAATCTTGAATATACTTACTTAAAGATTCTACAGTTCAAGAAGTCAAGGATCAATCCTTATCAGATATTCTCAAAGTTGCATTTACCAGCTTTGAATTATTTTGAGCATTTTATTTTTTGTAGAAAAACTACTGAACTTGATAATTAATAGTTCCAAAAAAATATTGATAGGGGCCTTCCACCAATATTGTTGTTCATCATCATATCATCATCATCATCATCATCATCACAGTTTTCAACCATTTGCTTGTTCTGTTTGGAACATAAGCCTCTCCAAAATTACAGTGTAATGTAAATATATTTCATGAGTGAATTGAAGAAGGGACTTTGGTACCTGGTTAAAACTCTTTAGTATGGGGCCCTTGGGACCTGACCAGTACCAGACCACAGAATTCAACTCCTAATAACCCTCCCCTCCTTCACCCTATCCCTTAGCCTTGCCATATCACTCTACATATTGTTATGTCATACAAGGTAGAATAAAACTTAAAACAGAAAATAATAGACTAACTTTCACAACTCTTAGTCTCTTGGAAGACATAATTAATGGCTAAAATATAGTCAAAATACAAGCCAAAATAAGAATTTATAAACAAAACACTCGGCTGCAGATGTAAACAACTTTGGCGCTTTTTTTTTATGCCAAAAGCAAACTCCCTCAAACTAAAGGCCACAGATTCAAAACTTGCCAGACTAAAGAGTTTCAACCTGTATTAAATTTTCAGTAAAACACTTTACTTAACATCCATTACTGTTTACAGCCTGTGGAATTGGTCAGTTTTTTATTCAAGCCATTTTCCGCTACCAGCTTACTAGGCCTCTCATAGCTTCATGTGCCTTATAAGCTTATAATCTATCTTAACTTCTTAAGACCAGGTACGGGCACAATATTCAAACCCTGGCTGTTAATTTATCATTGTGAAAGGGTAACCCCATATTTTCATCAATGATAAATTTTGGCCAAGCTGGGAATGGATCCTGGAGCCTTAGCTCAGTAGGCATACACGCTACCGAATGAGCTAAGGTGTCAGACCAGTAAAAACACTTAAGTAATTAATAGAAGCAACAAAATATCAGGGAAAGTTTCCAACAAAATTTGTTCTAGAATTATGAATTGTAAGTTTTAGAAAGCCTAAAAATTTTTCAAGAAAACATATACATTATTTTAGCATTAAAATTAAAATATAAATTGGTATACACAGCCTAAAGTTAAATAATTAAATTTACCTTTAAATTTAATATTAAAAAGGCTGTGCATACGTCATTTATACATTATTTTTAATGTATTTGAATTTTGAACTAGCCTAACATCTTATTACAATTCAACTTTGTAAACATAGGCTTAGTAAAACTAGTTTTTGTGAATAAATGATATATTTTAATCTCTAAATCCAAATACTTACTAACTATTGGTTGCATTTGTTTTAGGGTGTGCTAGCTCAACCCCAAATGATGGTGGTTGGGGATGTTCAAGACATTGTTCATGCCACTGCTTGAAGGTTTCCTGTGTGACCCAGTTGAGTCTGAAGCTGTCATTGACAGTTTGATGGAGCAGATTCCTGCCATGTTCGCTGACACCAGGGAAACAGAAACTATTCTAGCGCCAGCGATACAAGCCGGCCTAGAGGCTCTCAAGGTTGGTATTGTAAACATATTTATTTGCTGGTGTGCCAATATTCAAAAGTTCAAATTTGTTGAAAAATCATTTCTTGAAATATTCATGTTGGATCCTCTACCAGTAAATTCTAAAATGAATAGTTATTTTCGCATTTTCAAATATCTAAAATAGATATTGATTAACCCTGTGTGAGATCTTAAACTCTAGGAAAAAAATTAGTAAATTGGATGATCCCAAAACTCAGGTGAAAAAAATTATTTCCCGGTTAGTTTTTTGAGAAATAATTAATATAAGAAGTTTACAATTAAGGACCATTTATCAATATCATGTTTTTATATTAATGTACATTAATTATATTATCAACTTATTAAAGTTAAAATTAACTTTATCTTTCGTTAAATAGAGCGTACGGTAGGTGCACTAAACTTCATTTTCTTTTATTTTACAACTACCTAGTCAACACAACTGAGCACCACTATATAACATAACCACATTACATATAATTAAAAGTAATAATTATCCATGAATAGATTTAAGCCAGGAAAACATATGTTTAGCATATAACTGAGCCAGTGTGCCGGTTACCTCTTATTGATTTAGTTATTAAACATTCACAAAAAGCATTATTGGACTCTAAAAATATTAGTTTATCCAACTATTATTAGCTATGATACAAAAGCAAATGGATGTCCATTCCAAATCATATTATTAATGCAGTAGACTTGTCTTATGCAAATAAGTCTGTTGAATGTTTATTTTGTCATAATTTATATAATAAGACAGTGTAGAAACATTGTACAGTGATGTAAAGAAATTGATAGTGAAGGAAGCCAACCTGAAAGGATAGTTGTAGCCTGGATAGAAAAACACACTTCTCTCTTTGTTTCTTTTCTTCTTTTCTCTTAAACTATGCACTATTGCATATTACACTCCACATGTTATTTAATTTTTGAACATATTCCTTTATCATTTGAAGAGACACATTGAAAACACACAAAACACAAATAAAGATATGCTATTGAAACTTCTTTTCTAGAATGATTTGAAAATATATTATTGTGTTTTGTGTGTTTTCAATGTGTTCGTCAAATGATAAAGGAATATTTCCGAAAATTTACAATATGTGGAGTGTAATAGTGCAATAGTTTAAGAAGAAAAGAAAAAGAGAGAAGTGTGTTTTTCTTCTAGTCTAACCTACTATCCCTTCAGGTGGCTTCCTTCACTATCAATTACTTAACATTATTGTACAGTCTTTCTACACTGCCTTATTATACATTTTCAAGCCATCAGGCACTTTTTCAATATTTTTTTCTAACATATGTTTTTCTGTCTTAAATCTATTTAGGAATGAATATTACCATCAATTATAATATGTAGCATAGTGTGGCTATGTTATTTAATGGTGCTGGGATGTGTTGACAACGACAGGCCTAGCAAACCGATAGCGAAAAATAATATGGCATGAAATAATAAAAAACTAAACCCAGATCACAGGCTGGAAAAAGTAATAGATGTAAAAGTTGTGTTGACTAGGTAGTTCTAGAATAAAAGCAACTGAAGCTTCGGGTACCATCTTCTTAACGGAATATAAGGTTAATTTAACATTTATTAAATTAATGATATCCTTAATGAACATTATATACAAATGTGACATTGATAAATGGTACTTTATATTGAATTTTTCTTGAAAAGTCCTGTAAAAAAAAATCCCACCCAGTTTAGGGAACATTCATTTCCCTAATTTTTCCCTGAAGTTTGAGATCCTGCCCAGATCTAGTTTAGCATAATATAATATAATGATAAAAGTTGCTTTTAAAAATCAAATTATGCACAAAATATACCTTCACCACTCATATTTGCATCAAGACACGTCCATTACATTAATGTTATTAGTTGGAATGCTATACACTTGCTTTTGTATCTAAGAGGGTAATAGTTGGATAAACTAATATTTTTTGGAGTCCAACAGCTTCCCCCCCCCCCTTCCCCCCCTTTTTTTTTTTTTTAGCAAGCTGGTAACTAAAACTCTAGAGATAACCAGGCACAATGGCTCAGTTGAGAAATGTTTTTGTTATTACTATGGAAAAGATGGTGGTTCACTTTTATCTGTTCAGATTAGTTCGAATATCTTGATGTTTTAATGTGTTAGTAGCTATTAAAATTCATGCTATAAATTTTTTATTAAGAATTTATTTAGTCAATCTTAAAAGCTAATTTTAGAATTTATTTAACTTGATACCAAAAATGCTTAGTTAAAACTAAACAATATTATAATGGTTGCATTAGGCCTAGGTTTTTTATTTTACCTTAAATCAAAACCTTGATCAACACTACTAGTTAAAATATTATTTAGTTTTTATTTGAAAAACTTAGGCTTTAAAATTAAATTAATATAAAAACTTCTAGTTCTAGTAATATGTTTCCCTTTAAAAATCCTAAAAGATCACAGAATTTAAATCTATTTTTCAGACCTGCAACTGCAACCAAAGCAAATATTTTGTCGCTTTTTTTTTACAATTTGTTCAAAAATAGTTTTGTACCTACCACTACATCTAGCATAGTTGAAAATAGAAATTTATCGCTTTCTGATTACATTGCCATAAGTTTCTTGTTTTATCATCAAATCATTTTTATTGAAATGAATGGTACATAACATAGAAAAAACAAAAAATAAACATAAGCCTAAATCAGAAAATTATATAAACATTTTTTATTGTGTTATCTAGTTTGCTCTCGCAGGAAATTGCAATTTCCCCCCGAAAATCTCCCCAAGTCAAAATGTAATTCCCACCAGGCCTACATATAATTATTTATTTATTTTTACTGTAAAATTCTGGCAACCCACATCACAATATTCCTATTATAAAGGTGGAGACATATCAACAAAACTAATATTATTTAAAATATGGTTGGGCCATTGATAAAGTGAATATTATTTTAACTAACTTTAAAATCTTCATTTAAACTTGTATAACAAAACCACTATCTTGAACAAAATAACAATGACATAACTAAACATTTATCTTATTTTATTTTTGTTTGTTGTTACTGCATATATAACCGTTTTAATTTTTAAAAGAAAATAAACCAAACATTTGCATCAAAGATTGACTTGATTGGCTCAGCTCTAATCAAAAACGTTTCCGTTAATTCTTTTTGGTAACATATATTCTTTACTTTAGAAGATAGTTTTACAATGAAAGAAGGTACTGGGAATAACGTCAGAAAAATTAATAGAAACCTACGCCGGCTTTATTGTTGGTGCTTTTGTGCATCTTGATGGTCTGGCGAGCTGAATTATGAATGCTATTGTCCAATGTAAGGTGTGCGAGTAGGCACTTTCCACTTTTGAATAAAACCAGTTTTAATCAAGTGCGAGAAAAGAGAGTAGTATTTGTACTAGAAATATTTCAATTTGAATTTTTTCACTTAAACATCCATGCATAAACCATAAATACAAACTGTATTTTAAAATAATATTGCGGTGTGTGTGTGTGTGTAGTGTGTTGTGGTGTTGTGTGTGTGTGTGTGTGTGTGTGCGTGGTGCGTGCGTACATGTATGCCTAACAAATTCAAGTTTTTAAATCAGACAAAGGTATTATTGAAGTAATCTCTTTGTTATGAAATAAGTATCTTTTAATTGAAATTAAACTAATTTAACTCGTAACTGTCCATAAAGTGTAAGATTTCGAGTACACAGGTTTTTCAATTTTTTTTAAAAATTGTATAATTTAAACAGTTACTAAAATACAACTTGAACTAAAAATTTTCAAGTACCCACAACCCCTGATAAAAAGTAACAGGTTGTGTTGATAACAGTGATTGTGATGTGGTTTTGTTAGGCTTCCAACTGCGCTGGCAAACTGTTAGTGTTCCACTCTTCACTCCCCATTGCCGAGGCTCCAGGAAAGCTCAAGAACAGAGACGACAGGAAACTTCTCGGCACAGAAAAGGAGAAGACTGTTCTTGGTAAGTTTTAGCCAGCTCATTGTGTGCTTTTAAAACAACTTAGAGCTTCTTGGTTCACCACATTCCTTCACATATTAATATAACAAATAGTTTGACTAAAATAAAAATTAACTCTAGGTTATCTTGCTTTTCCATATATTTTTTATTTATTTTTATTCTTTATCTTTGTCTTGATTTTCAAATATTAAGGGTTGGGTCGAATCCACTATTTTACAAATCCAAACCTGCAATTTATTTTTGAATCTCAATTTGAATCTGCAATTTACCTTTAAATCCAGATCCAAATCATAGAAAATATTATGAACAAAAGAGAAAATATAAATATAGTAGAATAATAGAAAATACAAATAGTAACTAAATGTTAACATTCTTTCTTAGAATCTATTCATCATAACATTCATACATTCAGTTAAGTGTTAAATTACTGCTCTGGGATCTAGCTGTTAAGTTCATCCTATAATTATATAGAGATGGGTCGAATCCACTATTTCTCAAATCGGAATCTACATTTTATTTTTGAATCTCGAATCCGAATCCTAGCAAATTGTTAGAAATTTTAATGATTTAAAAAAAAGACTTACATTACACAATATAGGCCTAGACAGTAAATTAAGATTTATTTGAATCATGCTTTCAATTTTAATCAACCCCAACCACCCCTCGCAAAATACTGGTTAAAATCTAGCCAAATTAAACACTCTAGACTCATATTATTGCTTAGAAATCAAATCAATCAAAATTTGAGTGTCTTTTAGTTAATTTTAAAAGTGTATAGAATGAGTTAAGTTTCTAAAAAAAACATAGGAAATATACAAACAAATTAGGCCTAGCTACCTTTTGATCAACTTTAACCATCATTGAAGTATTATAATTTATTTTAATAAGAAAGCAAAAGTAAAAATACAGAATTTTTTTTTAAAAAAAAAGACTAAACCAACAGCCTGAATAACAATTAAACATACTTTTGGAAATAGTGAACTCAATAATGCCTAAGAATGTATTATTATTATTATTATTATTATTATTATTATTATTATTATTATTATTGTTGTTGTTGTTGTTGTTGTTGTTGTTGTTGTTGTTGTTGTTGTTGTTGTTGTTGTTGTTGTTGTTGTTGTTATTTTCTTCTATATCTATTATCTATCTTCGCATAGAAAACTAGAAATATATTTGATTCTTGCGATATATCGATCTCTGGGAATACATTTTACTTAAAACACGAAAATATTTTCAACTCTTGCAATATGTTCATTCCTATTTTATTAGGCAGGACTATGTTTAAATATATTTACAATTACTTCAATAACATATTTTAAAAAAAACTCTTAGTTAAAATCAATTTAAAAACAAATTATGAATTACCAAGTCGTTATTTAAATAGTTAATGATTGAAAGAACGTCTAAATAATCTCAAGAGGTTTAATAGAATAGAGAAATAACCAAAAAGGATTATTAAATTACAGACATAAGAAAAGTATATCATGAATTGAAGGTAATAACCTTGACACAGATAAAAATATTTGTCAGAATTAAGTTCAAGTCATATTTTATATGAACACAATTGAATGGGATGTTTGTGATTAATATTAAATTATTTAACCATTATATATAAAGTGAAATGAAGTAATAACAAAAGTAAACAATTGGGTAGGGTTAATTTAAATTATTTAAACTTTATATTTAGAGTGAAATGAAGTAATAACAAAAGTAATACAATTGAATAGGGTAAAATACACTAAACATATTAAAATGTAACATAATATATAACATAAGCATTAATGTTAAAATTGCAAGTTAATAATTAAAACCATGTATTGAATCATTTGATTGGTGAATGAACTTATTAACAACCAGTATTATTACATGAAGTTCTCAGTAAGAACTATTATCACTGTAATCACTTTTGGCGTGACAGGGGAAACATCTAACCCTAATAATTGAAGACCTGAAGATGGCGTTTGTACATTGAAACATGTAGTCAAGTCAACCTACCATTTGGCGATACAAGACTTAAGGAGTGTAACTATAATCAGCTAAGGAACGTTTTAATCAATCTTATTTATCAATTTATCTTACTTTAAATTTCACTTCAACCTTTTCAAATGTTTCACATTAATTACTTTAACCTCTTCAGGAATTTTACAAAATAATTTCCCTGTCACTTTTATTATAGTTCTTACTGAGAACTTCATGTAATAATACTGGTTGTTAATAAGTTCATTCACCAATCAAATGATTCAATACATGGTTTTAATTATTAACTTGCAATTTTAACATTAATGCTTATGTTATATATTATGTTACATTTTAATATGTTTAGTGTATTTTACCCTATTCAATTGTATTACTTTTGTTATTACTTCATTTCACTCTAAATATAAAGTTTAAATAATTTAAATTAACCCTATCCAATTGTTTACTTTTGTTATTACTTCATTTCACTCTATATATAATGGTTAAATAATTTAATATTAATCACAAACATCCCATTCAATTGTGTTCATATAAAATATGACTTGAACTTAATTCTGACAAATATTTTTATCTGTGTCAAGGTTATTACCTTCAATTCATGATATACTTTTCTTATGTCTGTAATTTAATAATCCTTTTTGGTTATTTCTCTATTCTATTAAACCTCTTGAGATTATTTAGACGTTCTTTCAATCATTAACTATTTATATTATCCCTCCTTACTAAATTACTATGAATATATTTAAGTCGTTATTTGATTCTTAAAACTCGATAGCACTTACTAAGTGATCGTACTACCTGAATTAATTCCAAACAAACAATCGCTATACAATACATAGGCTGGTAGGCGTAAATAAACAGTTTTATCGGTGTCTAACTGTTGACAGTATTTATTTTTCATGAAACCCAACAAAATATCTAACCTAAGGATCGTATGAAATAAATTGGGGTGCTTTGCGTACTTGTAGATAATTAAAACCAGTTGGCTAGTAAGAATTAACAGTCATGTTTATTTAATCAACACTCTGGCTGCTGTAAAGTAAACATATACATCATGGTGGCTGACTTTATATTGTGTGTAATGTTTTCTTATTTCTCTTTAAAAAAAGCTGTATTTTGTTTTATTTATTTCAAGTTTATTTGTAATTCTAGTTTTGATTTTCAGTTTTTGAAGATCTTTATTATGTTCATCAAAATAGTTACAAGATTGTTTGTGAGGTGAAAGTTTCAAAAGTGAGCATGCGCTGAAATGGTCAAGTCCAAGTTCCCCATAGAGGTGGGAGGGTAGGGTATTAGGCACGTTGAATTTTCTACACCTAACAATTTTTTTTTTTTTTTTTAAATTATTCATGTTCATCTCTTTTGTCCGACAAAATAATGATTACGGATTAAGTTGTGCTTTTCAAGTAGGCCTAACTTAATAATTTTTGAATTACAAAATATTATACTATGTTTATGAGGTGAAAGATTCAACCATAGAATCCAATTAAACACAAAATCCTCGAATCTAATACTTGTCAGGATTCCGGGGATTCGAAGATTTGAGTGGCCCATCTCTAATTATAATTGATTCTGAGCCACCAATAAGCAGTATTAGAGCTATAGAACAAATTTAACAAGAAAAATTGAAAAAAAAAAAAAAATAAGGATTTGCGTCTCTAATCCAAAATTTTCTTAAATCCTCAAATATCCTCAAGGATTCAAGGGCCCATCTCTCTTAAATATAAAATAAATTGAGACATCTAAAGCTATCCCAAATACTCAAATCAACATAACTAAGAGGCCAAGAAATACCTGCAAGGATGTTCTGTTTCATAGAGCCCAAGTAAACCACTCTTGAAGATTAAAGTGAGATTTTTAGGTTTAGTATTTACATATATTTTTTATCAAATTAATTATATAGAATTATAAACAAAATTGAGTAAAAATAAAAGTAAAAACACATATATATATATTTACAAACATGTCACTGCCATGTGGCATCTTCTTCGAAAGGTATCAGACGGAATAGGCCTCAGTAATGCCAACTTTGTTGTTGAAAGATGAAAACTTCTCTGGCAGGCTTAAACATTCTCTTTAAGTTGTAATGTTATATGTGGATGGCAGGAGGTGTAAATGTTGCAACATATTTTAAATTTGGTCTAATTAAGTTATAACGGCCTCGGTTATTCCGTCAACTCAGGTGTAGCGTCATTTTTTCAGCAGTCCAGTCAAACTGTCGTCTATTAACGTTATAAAAACCTTTGTTTTAGTGTCACTTCCACTCGGCTGTAGCTTCAAAAACTTCTTGGATATTTTACTTTAAATTGTATTTAACTGCACATATATGTAAAAAAAACTGAAAAAATTGCCAATTCCAACAGAGGTATATTTTATAGCAAGCTGGGAGTGTACTGGTCATATAATGCGCTGGTCTAATAATAGACTGAATAGTAAAATCAAATCAGTAAGAGGGTTGCGGGAATTGTTGGCACTTCAAGGTCAAAATGAAGAGAGGACTAACCCTCCTTCATTGTTACTGAGCTGACTGTAACTGTCTTTTGTGTACATCTAAGCTCAAAGCCAAGGTTTTTTTTCGTGTTTTATAGGTTCAACGTTAGTTTTGGTTGTCATTGTATAGTAATTTGGTAGTCATTAAACGTACATTCAGAGAGACGTCTGCCGATGTGTTGAATTCAGTGTAGCAGCTAAACAACACGACAGAAAGAATTCATTTTACATAAAGGAGGGTTCAAAAGAAAATTACAAATTAAAACAACACGACAGAAAGAATTTATTTTACATAAAGGAGGGTTCAAAAGAAAATTACAAATTACTACTGGAAACAGGCCTAAATGTAAGTTATGTAAATACAGTAATTTTTTTTAATATTCTTCATTTATAAATTAAATACAATTTTAAATTTGTGAAATGTCCTTCCTTACAAGCTATTAAAAGTGTTCTGTTGGTACTTCTTTTATAACGTCCCACTGACAGAACGTCAAAATTTGTTTCACCCCTTCGATGACGTTATAACCAAGTTCGACTGGATTGGTTAACTACCCCATGTATTTAACTTTGTTGCAACACTAACAAGACAATTATAACT